>NW_026844115.1:9339-60677 GCF_029531705.1 Pantherophis guttatus
TCCCTCCCTTTCCTTTCTTTCTTTCCTTCCTTCGTCTTCCTATCTCCGTCCCTATCTCCTTCCTTTCTTCCTCCATTCCTCCCTATCTCCTTCCTTCCTTCCTTCCTCCCTCTGCACCTCCCCACCAGACTCAGCCCTAGCAAGAAAGCAAGGAGATCCCTTGACAGCTCGCAAATTCAAACACAATTTGTGTCATTTCCCTGCCAAGCCAAACCGGGCTCTGGCATCAGTCTCCCACGCAAGAAGGTCATTCCCCAGACTGCCCCCCCCCACCACTTGTCACCCATCCTAATGTGTAAAAAAGGCAAGAAGGGTGCAGGAAAGAGGAAAACCCACCTCCTCCCCCAAAAAACCCCAGGGGCTTTGGGAGTCCAGGAGGGTCATGGAGCAAAAGAGTTTGGGGGGAAAAAGTATCGCTCAGCAACTTTTAAGATGGGCGGACTTCAACTCCCAGAATTCCCCAGCCAGCAAAGCTGGCTGGGGAATTCTGGGAGTTGAAGTCCGCCCATCTTAAAAGTTGCTGAGCTTGGGAAACACCGTCCAGGTGACCCCCCAAACTCAGTCTAATGGCCCCCACACCAAAATTACGGGGTGGGGGGGACCCCCCCTTTAGGGAAAGCTTGCAAACAAGGGGGGGGAAAGGAAGGGGGCGCAACAGGTGGTCCCCGCATTGGAGGTGGGTGGGTGGGGCGCCTACCCCCCCCACCCCCAACCGCCCCGCCGGACCTTCCCTTCCTCCACCTCTTGCAAACTTCCTCCGGAGTCACTCCGGATTAACGCGGCCTCCTATTACCCCCACCCACCACCCCCACCCCTCCCACCAGCCCAACATCCCGGAACTCCGGGAGCGCTTCGGAGTCCCGAGTCGGCGGAGGGAACTTACCGGGCCTCCCCGAGGCTCCAGGGCTCCCTGCGGGGCTGCGCTGGGTTCCGGCGGCCCGGGGTGCAGGCGGCGCCGGCGGCGGCGGCGGCTCCCGTTGGCAAGTAACCGTCTCCAGGGCTACGGTCACTATGGCGCCTCCTCGCGCGGGGGTTTCGAGGCAACTGTTGCTAGCCTGCCCCGTGACGTCAGCGGCCACGCCCCTCCGGGCGGTCCCCCCACCCGACCCCGCCTTCGTCTCGCTCCGATTGGGCGGTTGTCCAAAGGCGGGCGGGGGGGGAGGAGGAGGAGGCGGGGCCGGCGGTTGCCGCGCGTTTTGGCGCGAAAGCGCCTGAGGAGAATGCGGGGGAGGGGGAGGGGCGGGTGCTGTGGGTTTCTGGGGCATGTGCAGAGCGCCTAGGAGAAATACTTTTTTTGCTGCTTTTAAAGGGCCCACGTCAGCCTTTGGCAGGGAGGGAGGGATGGGGAGGGGGGGGGGGAGCACAGGAGGCCTATATTATCCATTCAGCTGGGGATGATGGGACTTCATGTCTTATGGAGGTTGTCCGCCATCCAGGTTGCTATTTATTTATTTATTTATTTATTTATTTTATTTCTATACCGCCTTTCTCCCATAGGACTCAAGGCGGTGTACAGTCCAGAAAAATATAGATACACCAACATCATAAAATTGCTAATTAAGATTATTATTATAACATAGTTTGGCCCAATTAAATAGAACCTAAAATTAGGTTGTCCCAAAGGTGCATTTTTTTTTCCCCGGAGAGGCAACTGGACTTTTTTTTTTTTGGGGTGTGTGTGTGTTTCCTTGAAGACGTTTTGCTTCATATCCGAGAAGCTTCTTCAGCTCTATAAGACAGTCAGAGCTGAAGAAGCTTCTTGGAGGAGAAGCGAAATGTCTTCAAGGAACCCCCCCCCCCAAAAAAAAGTCCAGTTGCCTCTTGAAAAAAGCAACTTTGGGATTAATGTTTAACTGCCATACCAGCTTCTTTTTTGGGGGGGGGACATGGCTGGCCTGGATCGATAGCAATAGCGCTTAGACTTAGAATAGGGAATAGAGGTGGAAGGGACCTTGGAGGTCTTCTAGTCCAGCCCCCTGCTCAAGCAGGAGAACCTATATCATTTCAGATAAGTGACTAGCCTCTTAAAAAACCTGTGAGGTTATACTTATATACTTATGCAGGTAGTCCTCAACTTACAACCACAACTGAGCTAAATTGTGAAATTAGTTAGTTGCTAAGTGAGACATTTGTGAAGCGAGTTTTGCGAGCTTTACTTCCTTGCCATGGTTGTTAAGTGAATCATCACAGTCGAGATGTTAGTAATGGGGTTGCTAAGTGAATCTGGCTTCCCCCGTGGATTTTGGATTGTCTAAAAGTTGCAAAAGGGGATCACTTGACTTTGGGACACAGCAACGGTTGTAAGTACGAGTCAGTTGCCAGAGGTCTGAATTTTGTTCACATGATCATGGGGATGCTACAAAAGTCCTTAGTGTGAAAAATAGTCATGTTACTTTTACATCCAAACTAGACTGTGTTATGTGTCATATATGTGGGTATATGCATATTTACACACACACACACACACACACACACACACACACACTAGTGCAGTGGCCTAGAGGTGGAGCTCTCGCCTCACAATCAGGAGGCTGTGAGTTCAATCCTAGACAGAGGTAGATATTTCTCTGAGCACAATTTATTTATTTATTTTTCAGATTTCTATTCCGCCCTTCTCCTTCCGGACTCAGGGCGGTGAACAGCCAAATATAAAACATTCATACACAAAAGTTAAAATAGATTTAAAATAATTAAATAAAATTTGGCCCATAATTTAAAACATTTCAATTAAAATCAATACAATGAGAGTGTATCTGCTGAACAAAACTCCGCATTGGCGATAGGAAGGGCATCCGGCCAGTAAACACTCAGCTCCATTCAGTTGCCTAGACTTCACCCAGCAAGGGGTTATGGGGTTGTTAAAATGACATACATGTGGGACAGGGGTTGCTCCTCTGTCCTGGTCCTATTAGATCTCTCAGCGGCTTTTGATACCATCGACCATGGTATCATGCTGCGCCGGTTGGAAGAGTTAGGGGTGGGGGGCACCGTGTTGCGGTGGTTCTCCTCCTTCCTCTCTGACCATATGCAGTCTGTGTTGGCAGGGGGACAGAGATCGACCTCGAGGCGCCTCGTGTGTGGGGTGCCACAGGGGTCGGTCCTCTCGCCCCTCCTGTTCAACATTTATGTGAAGCCACTGGGTGAGATCATCCGTGGTTTCGGGGTGAAGTACCATCAGTACGCTGATGACACTCAGCTGTACATCTCCACCCTGGACCACCCCGACCTTCATACCTTTCGCCGTGCCCTTAAGACTCTTTTGTTCCAACAGGCCGGGCTGGCTTAGAATATGAATTTTAAATTTGGTTGTTTGTCAATTTTTAACATTGTGGGCCAAATTTTATATATTCGCTTTAAATTGTTTTTAAATTTTGTGAGTTTATGTGTGTTTTAACATGGCTGTACACCGCCCTGAGTCCTTCGGGAGAAGGGCAGTATAGAAGTTTAATAAACTAACTAACCCCAATGATGCCCTTGACGTGATGTCTCAGTGCCTGGAGGCCGTGCGGATCTAGATGGGGAGAAACAGGCTCAGACTCAACCCCTCCAAGACCGAGTGGCTGTGGTTTCCGGCGTCCCGTTATAGCCAGCTGGTTCCATCGCTGACTATTGGGGGTGAGATTTTGGCCCCCTCAGAGGGGGCTCGTAACTTGGGTGTCCTCCTGGATACACGGCTGTCTCTAGAAGATCATGTGACGGCTGTGACCAGGGGGGCCTTTTATCAGATTCGCCTGATTCACCAGTTGCGTCCCTTTCTGCATTGGGACTCCCTGCGCACAGTCACTCATGCCCTCGTCACTTCCCGTCTGGACTACTGTAATGCTCTCTACATGGGGCTCCCCTTGAAGGGCACTCAGAGGCTCCAACTGGTCCAGAATGCGGCCACGCGGGTGGTTATGGGTGCGACACGGCGCACCCATGTAACACCCCTCCTGCACGAGCTGCACTGGCTCCCGGTGGTCTTCCGGGTGCGATTCAAAGTGCTTGTCACCACCTTTAAAGCGCTCCATGGCTTAGGACCTGGGTACTTACAAGATCGCCTTCTGCCACCGATAGCCTCCCACCGGCCAATACGCTCCCACAGAGAGAGACTCCTCAGGGTGCTGTCGGTCAAACAATGTTGACTGGCGATACCCAGGGGGAGAGCCTTCTCTGTGGGGGCCCCTGCCCTTTGGAATGAGCTCCCCCCGGAGATACGGATGATCCCTGACCTATGCGCCTTTCACCGTGCCCTCAAGACGTTATTGTTTCAACAAGCTGGGCTGGCTTACACATGAATTTTAATGGTTTGTTTTAGTTTTTAATAATATTGGGGCCAAATTATTTAATATGTTTTTAAATTGTTCTTAAATTTAATGGATATATGTGTTTTATTGTTGGCTGTGCACCGCCCTGAGTTCCTCGGGAGAAGGGCAGTATAAAAATTTATTTATTTTATTTATTTATTTTATTTTTTAAATTTTTATACCACCCCTCTCCCGAAGGATTTTTTTATCTTTATTTCATTTAAAATAAATAAATAAATAAATAAATAAATAAATAAATAAATAAATAAATAAATAAATAAATAAATGAATAAATGAATAAATGAATAAATGAATAAATGAATAAATAAATAATATATGTGTGTGCGCGCACACACACGTGTCATGTTTATGTAGTGTCTTGGAGGTGGTGACCCTTTGAGAGCTGTATGGAACAAAATTTCATTTTAAGGTATTCCGATTAGTGTACATTTAAAATGACAATAAGGTTATTCTAAATCTTTTTTCAGTGCCGTTGTAACTTTGAACGGTCACTAAATGAACCGCTTCACAGCACTTTACAGCACTCCTGTGAGCCTTCTGCCTGTCCCATTAACCATGGTTTTGCGGGGCTTGTGGTGTTTTACGGCCTGCAAGGCCCATGGGGAGCAATCCCCAAAGGGAAGGTTACACCGAGGTCCAGCTTAGCCTGCCACAACATTCCTGCGGGGCTGTGTTGGCTGCAGGCAGAAGTTCACCCGGGACATCCTCGAGAGAGGCCACAAAGACACTCCAGACCGGTTTTTAGCTTGCATCTTTTTTTATTCCGAAATATTTTCCTGTCATGATTCAAAAAGGCTTTAGACAAAACCTGGGACCACATAAAGAACAGCATGCCCTGAAACAGATGGGTGGAAAAATATGTAGAATTTCTACTTAAAATGTCTTTTTTCCCCCCCAGCCACCCCTGGCTTTTGCGTCCTGATTTCCTGGGACTCTGCTTAAGAGAAGCCGGAAGATCAAGAAGCTGGACCCCAAAATTTGAGGCAACGCTAAGTCAGGGAAGGCGAACTTCAAAGCTCAACGTAACATAACCACGTTTGCAAGGAAAAGGTGAGTCTTTAAAGCTCTAAGCCAACATCTGCATATTTTGCAAAAAAAAAAAAAAAAGATATTTAAACTTACAGACCTTGTTACAATATGTGGTGACCATCCCCAGCTTTGGACGGCCTTGAAAACACTTTTAAGAAAAAACACTCCTAATAAAAATGGACAAATTGATCACATTTGATTCCTTAAGACACGTTTTCTTCGCACCCAATTCATAAATACAGGGAACTCCTATTATCACATTTACAGGGAGAAGAGACGACCGCTCTGGCGGTCTTTTAAGTCTTCCCACAAAAACAGAGCAGCCATTAACCTTTATCAAATATGCCCCCTCCCCTCATGTTTATACTAGAAGTTAAAAGTGATTTGGTTTAGCTCGCACGATTAAAAATTATAATCCATGATTGCACCCCGCGCTTCCTTTAAGACACCCCCTCCCCCCGCGTTGCCTCTTCACTGTAATTTTTACCAAACGTCAACATTAAATAATCCCCTCTTTTGCACCGAAAAGCAGCTCAAATTCACAAGGACACACTTTTGGCTCTTCTACACAATTTGGTTTTTGAATCCAGAGCAGTACTTGCAATTTTACGTAGATTTAATGGGGAGCAGGCACAGCTGAGGAGCCTAACACCCTCCCTCCCCGCCACGATATAATTCGGCTGGAATTTAAGTCTTCGGTTCTATGTAGAACAAGTGCAGGTTAAAATTTGGCTGAACCCTAAGTTGGGTGCTCACCCAGGTTCCCAAAAGTGTTCTCAAGACACTGGTGAACAAGGTAAGGGAGATTTCTGCCCATTCCTTCCTTCCCCACTGTCCCCCCTGGCACAAGAGGGGCAAAATGGAGCCCATGATCTGCTCTGAAGTTGAACCTTGCTATGTAACACCCCCCCACCCCAACCCCAAGTAAAAACAACGAGAGGACATTTAAGTGTGCCAGACTTCCTTGCAGGAAGAAACGTTGCCAGTGTGTGTGCAGCACGGACACCAGCCGTCTGTGGAAGGAGAAAAAGTGACCCATGCAAAGACTCGCCCAACGAGCTACCCCATCGCAAGAACACATAGTGTTCACCCAGTCTGTGGCATAGCTGCAATGTTTTCCTTTGGTAAAAAGAGAGAGGGGGGAGAGGGAGGAAGAAGGAAGGGAGGGAGAAGGAAGGATAAAAGACAGACAGAGAAAGAAAGAAAGAAAGAAAGAAAGAAAGAAAGAAAGAAAGAAAGAAAGAGAAAGGAAAGAAGGAAGGAAGGAAGGAAGGAAGGAAGGAGGAAAGAAAGAAAGAAAGAAAGAAAGAAAGAAAGAAAGAGAAGAAAGAAAGAGAAAGAAAGAAAGAAAGAAAGAAAGAAAGAAAGAAAGAAAGAAAGAAGAGAAATCCTGAGAACCCTGAGGTTGGTACATTCATTTTGGGAAGAGGGACACTGAGGTCAAAACAGCCAGCGAAGGTCATCCTGAGGCCTGCCACCAGCACAGCCAGAGTCCGAAGTGCAGAGAAGTCTCCTGTCTTGGGGGAAGGCAAGAGAAGATGACGGCTTTATTGAAAAAAACCTCATTTATCAAGGGAAGAGACGGTGCACCTCGCCTCCAGGAGGACTCCGGTTAAGATGCTGCACTTTGAACAGAGGCCGGCGGAGAGATGGGCATCCTGGTTCAGAAGTCCGTTGTGTCTGAGTAGAGCTGTTGGATTTGTTCTTGATACATCTTCACTACCACTGGCCTCTTCAGCTTCATGGTTGGGCCTGGGAGGCGGACACAGGGGGTCACGTTAATGCCGAAGGCCCCCCCACCCTGCCCTCTATCCCCCTTTCAACTTTTTCTGAAGCTGTGCAAAGCTGAGATCCAGAGGAAATTTCTTGCAATGTTTGGATGGGTGGGATGGGATAGGGGGGCATGCCCCTTGATCCCTTAACATAATGAGGATGGGCTACCAGCCCCCTCCCCAGGTGGATGCTGTCTGCATGGTGGACAACCCAGAGCTAGGAACCTCGTTGGGGGTTGCCCCGACGGACAGGCAACTTTCCTGTGGTTGCCTTAAAATCTTTGAAGAAACACCCAAGGCTAAGTTTCCACCCTGGAGTAATGCAACAACTCCGTTTGGAAAAGGGAGCAGAAGCTGCTCCTCTTTTAATTCAGCATCTCGGGGGACAAAGTTTAGGGCAGGCATGTTTAAACCACGCCCGCCATCCCCAGGCCTTTCTCCTCGTAAGGCTTTGGGCACGACTTATCTGTCTGAATGAAACCGCTAAGCTCAGCCAAGTGGAATCTGGGCTGAACCCCACGGATCTTGTATATTATCCCCTTTCAATTCTACTCCTTGCGTCCCCAAACTCGGCCCCTTGAAGATGGGTGGGTTTCAACTCCCAGAATTCCCCAGGGCTCCAGCAAAGTTCAAAAACACTGCCTTGCGCCATCTGACATCCCCCCTACCCAGCAGCCTTTGCCCACCAACTCCCCCCCCGGGAGGAATGGGAAGCCATGCCAGCTGCTTACCAAGTTCGCCACCCTGGATGGAGAAGTCCTTGTCCAGGAGGAGCCATTTCTGGATTTTCTGAGCGTTGGAGGTGGCACGATCGTTGACCTTCATGATCCCTTTCTGGATGGCGGTGTACACTAACACGTCTTTGTTCCCCACGATGTCAGACACTTTGGTGGATTTGCTGCCCAGTTTCTGGCAAAACTCCACAGCTTCGGGCGTCAGTTCATCTTCCGAGATCCCTGTTTCTAAGTTCACCTTGCACTACAAAAGCAGAGGAGCGTTGGGGCGGCCATAGGAAGGGGTGCAGTGCCACCTTCTGGTGGCGGCTGGCCCTGCCCTAGTGTTTGCCCAGAAGGGGGGGGGGTAGCTGAGAGGGGTCGTGTGGGCAGCCACCCATTCAGACAATGTGGAGTACAAGATAAGAGTTTGTAATTCAAGGCAGAGGCCAGAAACGTTTGCCCCCTTGGAGACCATTTCTGGACGCTCAGAAACGATCCTTTCCCACCAGTGATTGGTGGAGCACAGAAGGGCGGGGAGAACTTTCTCCTCCCCCCAGCATAGGATCAGCCCCATCCTAAGTTAAGCAACTCCTTGGGAGAATCTATGACTTCAATAACCAAGCATTAGAAGACTGAAATTGTCTGCAGAACGACTCCCCGCTATTATTGCAGCTTTCAATTCAAGATCCTAGTCCTCAAGCTTTCAAATCCTGAAGAGTTCTGAAAGGTGATTTTTTTAAAAAAAATCTGAACTGACACCCTCAAATCATGCCTTCCCCAAAGGGGTGACTCCCAAGTCAATCTTCTAGAGCGGTGTTCCTCCATTTTGGCCACTTTAAGATGGATGGACTAAGATTCTCAGCCAAGTGGGATCCCCATAGATCCTGTATATCGCCCCATTTCATTCCGCTCTTTGCGTCCCCAACCATGGCAGCTTGAAGATGGGCAGACTTCAACTCCCAGAATTCCCCATCCAGCCATAGTTGGCTAGGAAATTCTGGGAGTTGGAAGTCCGCCCATCTTAAAACAGGGAAACAGTGCTCTAGAATCTGGCAAACACATCTGAGAAGCCCAATTTGGATCATTAAAGAGCTGATGGTGGTGGGAATGGCACCTCTTGAGTTTGTCTCCCCTACCCTCTGGGTCCCGGGGTGCCTAGGGGAGGCAGGAGAAAACCCAGCACTCACCTTAAGGGTCATCAGCATGACGAGATATTTGGCTTTGTCTCCCACCAACATGACGTTGCTGATAATGGGGATTGCCTCCTTGACAGCATCTTCAATCGGGATTGGGGGAATATTCTCTCCCCCCGCAGTGATGATTAGCTCTGGAACAGAAATGGCGGAGGCCCTGGCGTCAGAACCCCCCTAAGAAAAGCCACTCGGTTCACGCTTGCAGCCTACGGGATAAACCACAGCTTGCTTGCTGCAGAAACCGGTAATCCTAGCCTTCCAACCATTCCTTTAGTGACCACTCCGAATTCCAATCACCTTGGAGAAAGTGACTTATGACTGGTTTTCATCTTTATGACCGCTGCGGCACTCCACAGTCGTGTGATCAAAATCGAGGGACTTGGTTTCGGGTAGTCTCAAAGGTGCTTTTTCAAGAGGCAACTGGACTTCCTTTGTTTTTCTTTGAAGACGTTTCGCTTCTCATCCAAGAAGCTTCTTCAGCTCTGACAGGATGGTTGGGAAGTCAGAGCTGAAGAAGCTTCTTGGATGAGAAGCGAAACGTCTTCAAACAAAAAAACAAACAAACAAGAAAGTCCAGCTGCCTCCTGAAAAAGCACCTTTGGGGAATGGAAGGATTTATACTCCTTGCAGACAGCTGGTCATTTGCATCCTTTGAGAGAGTCACTGAGGCCACCTGGAGGTTTACCTGTGTCCTCAGGGTCACCTTGGAACTGCTGAAAGGATTGTGTTGTGGAGTTGTGCTTTCTGTAGGATGTTCAGCAGTTCCAAGGCGGCTCCATCCCCATTTGCACCACTCAGGTGACCCTGAGGACACAGAGAAACCCCCAAGTGGCCTCAACGACTCTCTAAAAAGGATGCAAATGACCAGCTGCCTGCAAGGAGTATCAATCCTTCCATTCCCCACCTTCTAGTCTGAGCTGAAGCAGCTTCTTGGATGAGAAGCGAAATGTCTTCAAAGAAAATCAAAGGAAGTCCAGTTGCCTCTTGAAAAAGCACCTTTGGGACAACCAGGACCTGGAGGACTGAGAATCTCTCTAGATATTTGGCCACCGGTATGTATTTATGACAGCTGCAGCGTCCCAAGGACACGGGACTGCCGTTTGTGACCTTCCCTGGAGACTTTCTCTCATGACCCAGGGAAGTGGATTACCTTTGATCCTCCCCGTGATGTACAGGAAGCCGTCCTCATCATGCCGGCCCAGATCCCCGGAATGGAGCCAGCCCTCGTCGTCAATTGCTTCTTTCGTTTTGTCTTCCATGTTCAGGTAGCCCATAAATACATGGCGACCAGAAAAGCAGACCTCGCCGACTCCTTCCTGGTCTGTCTTGAAAAGCATTGTCTGGCAGCCTGCAATTTCCTTGCCGCAGCTGGGGAGGGGAGGGGGGGGAAGGGGTCAAGCAAAGGGCTGGCGAGCGTGCCCCATACACAGACTGCCCACTGCGGTAAAGCACAGCAGAGTCTCCACACACACACACACATACCATGATTATAAAAGAAAACCTAATTATTAAAGCTTGAGACCCTCGCTTAACAAAACAACGCATCCTGATTTAACAGTCTTCAGTTCAGAGAAGCTTGGATGCAACAGACAATCTGTGTTTAGCGTCTGATTTAACAAGCGTTCCTTCCCCATTAAATCGAGAGCTTAACAGAATAACAGAATTGAGGGCTCCTGGGTGCTCTCTGAGCTTGCTTGTTTTCTTGCAGACGTTTCACTACCCTATCTAGGTAACATCATCAGTGCTAGGTAAGAGAGTTGGAAGGGACCTTGAGGACTTTCTATTCCAACCCGCTGCTCAGGCAGGAAACCTTGCTGCACTGAATTTCTGACACGGCCACCCAAATGTTTACAACATTTTTGGTATTTCCCCTATTCAGGTCCTTTTACTCAGAACTTGCTCTGCTTGGGTTTTAAAAAATAAAATAAAATTCAGATTTTATTTCTCCCCCCGTCTTTCAGCTTTTACTCTCCCAAACCGTAAAAATGCAAGAGGCCCATGTTAACAGCTCCCCAACGCCACACTTGAAATCTGGGCTTTCTGAGTGTTTGCACAACAAACACAACAATCTGCTTGCGCCTCTAACGCTTGGCGGAGAGCTTTCAAATCTCAGCCAGAAATTTCGGCACAACACAGCCGGTCGTGCCAGGGAACCCAGCCCCAAAATGTTGTGGGAATTCTCTCCCGTGACTTGCTCCTCTGAGCATGCAGCAGCCTCCTCCATCTGGGAAATTTAAATTTTGCAATGGACACGTGGGAGCCAATTCATCCACGAGACTCCTCAATAAGAAAAGCCTTCAGGTTTCTTCCCAGCTGGAAGAGAAATACGGGACGTCCTCAACTTATAACGGGTCATGTAGTGGCCAGAGTCACCCCAGACTCCGCCCAAACCTGTTTATGATGGCATCCCCACTTTCCCCAATTTGGTTATATTTTGAGCCCTTGGCAACTGATCTGCGTTGATGGCAGTTTGCAGCAGCTCATCCTCACAGGACCGCAATTTACGATATTTCTTTTGAAGAAAATTGGCACTTATTTCTAGTTTTTTGGCAAAAATGGCCCCCAAACAATAGCTCTGCTTAATGACCGCAGCGTTTATTTAACAACTGCCACAAAAAAGGGTCGTAAAATGAGCTTGACGTGATGCCATACTTTCTTTTTCAATCACCATGGTCAGGCAACAGTTTAATGACTGTTCGAAGTTACAATGGCACTGAAAAAAGTGACTTATGACCAATTTTCACACTTACGACCCTTGTAGTATCCCCATGGTCGTATGATCAAAATTCAGACACTTGGCAACGGACTCACATTTATGACGGTTGCAATGTCCCGGGGTTCATGTGATCCCCTTTTGCCACCATCTGACAAGCAAAGTCAATGGGAAAGCCGGATTCACTGAGCAACAGTTTGATTAACTTAACGACTGCAGTTGTTAACAACTGTGGCAAGAATGGTTGTAAAATGGGGCAAACTCACTTAACAAACATTTCACTTAGCAACATAAATTTTGGGCTCAACTATGGATGAGAGCCATGATGGCGCAGTGGTTAGAATGCAGTCTTGCAGGCAAGAGCCTGTAGTACAGTGGACTAAAGCACTGTGATTAACAACTGCTGCTTGCAATTACTGCAAGTTCGAATCTCTCCAAGGCTCAAGGTTGACTCAGCCTTCCATCCTTTCTAAGGTAGGTGAAATGAGGACCCGGTTTGTGGGGGCAATAAGCTGACTTTGTATAAAATATACAAAAGTATGAAGGCTATTGCTTAGCGCATTGTAAGCCGCCCTGAGTCTCCGGAGAAGGGCGGCATATAAATTAAAGCAAAAAAAAAAACAAACACACACACACAAAAAAAACTTCTGCTGACTGACAGCTGCCTGCAGTTCGATCCTGATCGGCTCCAGGTGGACTCAGCCTTCCATCCTTCCGAGGTTGGTGAAAGGAGCACCCAGATTGTTGGGGGCAAGAGGCTGACTGTAAACCGCTAAGAGAGGCCTGTAGAGCACTGTGAAGCGGTATATAAGTCTTAAGGGTTAGGGCTAAGTGGAAAGGAGGGAGGAAAGGGAGGGAGGGAGGGAGGGAGGAAAGGAAGGAAGGAGGAAGGAAGAAGAGAGAAGGGAGGGAGGGAGGGAGGGTCATGGTGGTGCAGAGATCAGAATGCAGCATTGCAGGCTATGCCAACTGCCCGGAGTTCGATCCTGACTGGCTCAAGGTTGACTCAGCCTTCCATCCTTTCCGAGGTCAGTAAAATGAGGACCCAGATTGTTGGGGGCAGGAGGCTGACTCTGTAAACCGCTTAGAGAGGGCTGCAGAGCACTGTGAAGTGGTATATAAGTCTAAGGGCTACAGCTTTTGCTATGGGTGTAAGTTGAGTTTTGATCCTACCTCGACATCCTGTATGACGTTGGATACGAAACGGTGTGGGGTCCCGAACTTTCGCTCATGCCGTAGAGCTCGTAGACCACAATGTCCAGGCTCAGGAAATACTCCAAGGTGTCCTTTGTGATGGGGGCTGCCCCCGTGTAACATTTGTCGCAGCGGTCCAAGCCCAGCGCTTTCCGGACCTTTTTATAAACCAGTGCCCTCGCCAACCGGTAACTCATCGGGCAATCATCGGACCTGCAGGAAAAACACGCATGAGGCCAGGAGCAAAACAAGACCTACTCTCTCTGCAAGGGCTGCAGCCTTTTTAGGGGCTGTGCTGCCCCACTCCCCGCCCCACACACACGTATGACAAAGAGGTCTACACGTGTTTTCTCAAACAGGTCTTCGGAAAGCACAGATCTGCATTCCGTGCTCACTACAACAAGAGTCACCATAGAGTAACCAAGCCCAACGGGCACACGTAAAGTCCAGGAAAATAGTCCACGATTCGAACGGGATAGGATACACGGCACGAGCACACAAGGCACGGAATTGGGCACGTTGCTCCCGCAACACGCAAGTCGTCGGGGCGGGGTTAAGTAGGCGACCCCGGTGTAGCCCTTCACGAGAGCGGAGGTTGCCTTCTCACGTGTAGTCTAGCCGACCAGCATTGTGCCTGCCTCCTCTCTGCCCTATGTGTCCTTGGATCAGGAGGACCTGTGAACTCCACCTCCTCCTCAATGCTAGCGGGCGGCAGCTGCTCCCAGTCCTCGTTGGGACCCTCCTGTCCAACTCGCCTGGCCCCGTCACTCGTCCGATCATCCTAGCCCAGCCTGGTCCATCAGGATAGCACTCCCCGATCCTGACCAACACTCGGCTCCTTCCTCCGCAGACTCAAATTCACCCTTCTCCTCTGAACAGAGGAGTCAGGGTGGGGTGGGGGAACCATGACAAGGGTTGGGAAGACGTCCGACCACTTGGGACGGCCAAGTCACATCAAGGGGGCTGCCCGGATTCCAGAAAACCAGGGGTGCAAACTTGAATGGGGGCACAAGGACCCAATGGGGCAGGAGAGAGCCCAGAATTGCAAGGATACTTGTGTTTTGCGTGTGGGGTTATTTCCTTATTTTTATTTCCTTTATTAAATTTGTTTGCTGCCAATGTCACCTCGAGGAGACTATTCAGAAGGCTTGTTACACAATCAAAAGTATTTTGTCAGGTTTACGCACACCTCCCCAACAGAAACACCTTCTCGGTGACTCACAATAGCAAAATACAGGAAGTCCTCAACTTACAGCCACAATGGAGTTCTATTTTTCTATTTTTCTAATTTCTATTTTTATTTCTATTTCTAATTTCTATTTCTATTATTTCTATTTCTATTATTTCTATTTCTAGAAGCGCTCCATGGCTTAGGACCTGGGTACTTACAAGACCGCCTGCTGCTACCAATAGCCTCCCACCGGCCAATACGCTCCCACAGAGAGGGGCTCCTCCGGGTGCCGTCGGTCAGGCAATGTCGACTGGTGACCCCCAGGGGGAGGGCCTTCTCTGTGGGGGCACCTGCCCTCTGGAACGAACTGCTCCCCGGGATACGGAGGATTCCCTATTTGCGCACCTTTCGCCGTGCCCTCAAAATGTTTTTATTCCAACAAGCCGGGCTGGCCTAATTTTTCAACTTTTTCAACTTTTTAAAATTTTAAAACGGGTGTTTTATTTGAATAGCTGGGCCAAATTATTTAATATGCTTTTAAATTGTTTTTAAATTTTATATTTGTGTGCTTTTACTTTTGGCTATACACTGCCCTGAGTCCTTCGGGAGAAGGGCGGTATATAAATTGGAATAATAAATAAATAAATAAATAAATAAATATTTCTATTCCTATTCCTATTCCTACTCCTATTCCATGATGTCCTGCCTTATCACTTCTTGACTGTAATGGGCAGGCTCCATAAGTTGAGGACTACACGTAAAACATTCTTACACAATTTTTGTTTATTTTTAAAAGTCTCCTCCTTAATCTTTCCTCGTTTCTCTCAACGTGATTTCCCTGTTTTTATTTTTAACCCAGGTGCCAAAGAGTGGGAGGAAGGTGTCACGTTGCAGGACTTAGTAATGCGTCTCTATTTCCACAACAAGCGTCATCAAGATAAAGGGAAAAAAAGGTCAGTGTGTATTTAAGAAAAATAAAATGTTTGGAGGAAACGACTTTGTATTCCCAAGGAGGAACAAAGCACTTCATGTTCTCTCAAGCTCCGAACAAAACGGAGTTTCTCAACGCTGGCAACTTTCAGGTGTATGAACCCTTTCGACTCCCAGAATTCCCCGGCCAGCCAGCCATGTGGGAAATACTGAAATGCAGGCGGTCCTTGACTTACAACCGGCCGCTAAGCAAGACAGTCCTTGCCACAGTTAAATGAATCACTACAGTTAAGTTAGCCACACAGTTGTTTAAGCGAATCCGGCTTCTTCCCCCATGGACGGTCACAAAAAAGAGGATCGTGGGACAAACCCCACCCCCACTCGGGACACTGCGACCGTCATAAATATGAAGCAGTTGCCAAATGTCTGAATTTCGATCACGTGACCACAGGGAATGCTGCAACGATTCTAAATGTGAAAAAGCAGTCATAAGTAACTTTTTTTCCAATGCTGTCGTAACTTTGAATGGTCACTAAACGATCTTTGGTTCAGTTGAGAACCGTTGCAGATATTTTCAAGGGGAAGGAAGGGATTTCAAAGCTCATAGTTCAAGTTTTCATCCCGGGGGGGAGGGGGGGGGGGCAAAAATAGATGCTACTTTGCCACCCAATGCACAGAAGAGGGGCCATTTCTCTCTTTTTTTAACATTAATTTCCATAATCAATCCAGGAAGCAGCCAATCAGAGTGCAGCCTGCCCAAAACGTCGCTGAAAAAAGCGACTTATGACCCTTTTTCACACTTACGACCGTTGCCATTTCCCCAGGGTCACCTTGATGCAAATTCAGACTCTTGGCAATTGACTCGTATTTTATGACGGTTGTAATGTTGTAAAGGTGAATTCTAATCCCTCATTAGGCATTAAAGCCAGCTGGGTGACTTTGGGCTTTTCTCTCAGTCTACCCACCTCGCAGGACTGTTGTTGCAGAGAAAATAGGAAGGAAGAAAGAACACAGGCAGTCCCCAATTTACAACAGTTCATTTAACGACCATTCGGAGTTACAATGGCACTGAAAAAAGTGACTTGTGGCCATTTTTCACACTTAACGACTATTCCACCATCCCTGTGATCAAAATTTGGGTGCTTGGCAACTGACTCGTATTTATGACCGTCGCAGTGCCCCCGGGGTCAGGCAATTCCCCTTCTGCATCTTTCTGAGAAGCAAAGTCAACCGGGAAGCCAGATTCACTCAACGACCCTGTTACTAATTTAACAACTGCGGGGACTCACTTAACGAAATGTGGCGAGAAAAGTCGTAAAGTGGGGCAAAACTCACTTAACCAATTTCTCACTGAAGCAACGGGCTCGATTGTGGTCGTAATTTGAGGACTAGCTGTAGAGAGAAAATGCCTCAAAGCCCCACCTTCAACTTTGGATCCCCAGACCCGTGCAAGGAAAAAAAAAAAAAAAGGAGTGGGCACCAACAGGAAGACCCTCTAACCAAGGCTCAGGATGAGCAGAGTCTCCATCCCAGGTCCTGCTAAGACGCAGGCAGGAAAACTGGATTCAGCAACCCGTGGGGGGTTCTGGTGGAGGGGGGGGGGATGTCCTGCTTTGTAAGGGGGCTGGGCTCCTTTGATTGAACAGGCCATCTGCCCAGTTGGGTGTAGCCGCTGTGCCCAGGGAAGCAGATGGCATGGCGGGCTCAGAATTGGCAGGAGGGGGCTGCAGATTAACCTGGGGATGGTCCTGAAAGGTTCACACCTTGCAGAGGCTATCCAAGCCGCTTCTGCCTCCCTCCCGCCCCTTAATTTGGGGGTCCCAAATTTAAAACCCCTGCCCACTTTTATACCTACTGAAAGCTTCTCCCACTATTGCAGCCTCGTCCTTTGGCGGGAAGGGGCTTTTCCGACCCCAGACCCATAAAACAGAGGCTGCGACTCAGCCATTGGCGGCATCCGGCCAGCTCTGCCCCTCCCCACCCCTCAGCCTCGTACCCGTTCATGCGCTTCAGGTTGGTCTCCAGCCCCACGGCTTTGGCCCACACGGCAATCTTCTTCTTCAGCGTGGAGGACTTGGCCCCCACCGACTTCATCCGCTCCTGCATCTTCTCCCACACGCGGGGGACACCCATGAACGCCGTGGGTCTCACTTCCCGCAAGGTGTCCACCAGGCTGCCCTACCGGACCAAGGCAAAGGAGGCGGTCGGGGGGATGAACAGAGAAGAGGGCTGGGAAGCCGATTCAAAAGGTGGGGGGAGGGGGGCGCTGGAGGAAATCCCACCCTGAGCCCCCAGGAATATTGCATTTTGGCCCCCTCCCCTTTGGGATATTGCTTTCATTTATCTATCTGTCTTTCTGTTTATCTATCTACCTATCTATCCATCTGCTTATCTCTCTCTATATATCCATCTGTCTGTCTATTTTTCTATCTGTCTATCCATCAATTTGTCTAGCCATCTATCTCTATGTCTATGTATCCATCCGTTTATCTGTTTGTCCATCTATTCCTCTCTATCCATATCTACGTCTGTCTTCCTACCTACCTTTCCATCCATCCATCCATCCATCCACCCATCCACCATCTATCTATCTATCTATCTATCTATCTATCTATCTATCTATCTATCTATCTATCTATCTATCTATCTATCTATCTATCTATCTTCTGTATCTGTCTGTCTATCATGTCTGTCTGTCTGTCTGTCTATCTTATCTATCATCTATGTCTGTCTGTCTGTCTTTGTCTATCCATCCATCCATCCACCCACCCACCCTATAACTTAGTCAACCATCTTCCTCAGAAAGGGGCTCTTTGCTTCTAAATCAAGGGTTTGTGATAGCAACAACTGGCTGACCTCAGCAAATCAGAAAATGCCAAGTAGAAACCAATCAAGCTAGCATACGGATGAGAGACCACCAGGAAATCCCACAGCCAAAGTATCAACTGGGAAGTGAAAACATCTGTATCCCTCACTGCCAAAACTTAACAGGCAGTTCTGACTTAATGATTACAACACGGACTAGTCACTCTGTTGTTAAGTAACACCGTTGTTAAATGAAACACAGTGTGATTGTGACAGACTGTAATCACTTCCCATCCGGTTATTAAGCAAGACCTCATGTTGTGATTTTACTGCCGGCTTCTCCATTGACTCTGCTTGTCAGAAGCCGGACGTGGAATTTGCAAATGGTGATCGGGTGACTCTGGGGTGCTGCAGCAGTTGTAAGTGCCTGTCATAATGTTTACTTTTCCAGCACTGTTGTAACTTCAAGTGGTTGCTAAACAGAGCAGCTGTAAAACGAGACCTGCCTATAAGAAGGAATTGAGTTGTACCTAAAGGAATGTTTGCTTTCCCCACTAGGGGGCAGCACCTAGCCAAGCTCAGCTGATCCCGGAACACCAGGATGGTGCACCACTAGGAAATCCCACCACTGAACATACCCCATGGGGGGTCACTAAAAGCTGAGCTCAAATTAAGGCAATAGTTAACTTCTCTTTCAATTTTGACCCATTGTCCAGCCTACCTCGCAGGGTCGCTATGGTTAGAACAATCAACCCGTGGAACAACTTGCCTCCAGAAGTTTTGGTTGTGCCATCACTGGAGGTTTTTAAAAAGAGATTAGACAACCATTTGTCTGGAATGGCATAGGGTTTTCTTCTTGAGCAGGGGGTTGGACTAGAAGACCTCCAAGGTCCCTCCGAGCGCTGCCATTCTGTTATTCTTGCAATTGTGGGTAAAAGGATAACACCGCAAAAGCCCCCCTTAAAGGGAGAAGCAGCAGACACAGGAACTAACCTTCAGAGCGTCGGGCTGCGCAAAGTAGGTTTCCACGCCAAAGGTGATGGGCAGCCAAATGTCGATCATCTGCGCGGCGATGTGGCTCAGTGGCAGGTAGCTGACCACGCTCTCCTGGCCCTCCCAGGCCGTCTTCAGGTTCACGTACTCTCCGGCCGCCCTGGCCGTCCACGTGATCTGCAAGGCAAAGACGGCGTGGCTGCCACGGAGGGACGCCTAGCCCCCGCGGATTCACACAGGAACCTCAGGCCACCTCTGGGGCTATTACGACACCCCAAGGAAACACAACCCCACAACCCGAGTTCTCACAAAGGTTTCCCGATCTGAAAACTTCTACGGAGCTTCTCAGTCCTCCAGGTCCTGGTTGTCCCAAAGGTGCTTTTATTTTCAAGAGACAACTGGACTTCCTTTGTTTTTCTTTGAAGAGGTTTCTCTTCTCATCTGAGAAGCTTTCAGAGAGTCCTTGAGGCCACTTGGGGGGTTTTATCTGTGTCCTCAGGGTCACCTGAGTGCTGCAAATGGACACGGAGCCTTCTTGGAAGTGCTGACCACATCATCTATCTCCGGTCTACAACACGGTCCTTCCAGCTATTTTTTCTTTGAAGACGCTTCGCTTCTCATCCCAGAAGCTTCTTCAGCTCCTTCCATTCCCCACCATCCAGTCAGAACTGAAGAAGCTTCTTGGAGGAGAAGCGAAACGTCTTCAAAGGAAAATCAGAAAGTCCGGTTGCCTCTTGAAAAACAAGCCTCTTTGAGACTGATCTGAAAACGGAGTTACACAGCTAGAAAGGAAAGGAATCCTTCTTCGCTTCAGTAAAAAACCAGCAAATGCTATTTAAACTAGGTCAGAGAAGGGCTGGGAGGAGCGTTAAATGTTCAAGGTTTATTCCAGGGTGAATATTTATAAGTTTCTTCAGGCACTCATTTAAATGCCCCAAAGGTGCTTTTTTCCCTGCAAAGGCACCTGAGCTTTGTTTTCCCATGAAGACGTTTCGCTTCTCATCCAAGAAGCTTCTTCAATTCTTCAATAATGCTGATGAAGTGAAGAAGCTTCTTGGATGAGAAGCGAAACGTCTTCAAGGAAAAAGCAAGAAAGTCTGGTTGCCTCTTGGGGGAAAAAAAAAAAAAGCACCTTTGGGACAACTGTGACTTGGATGCCGGAAACGATCCCTAGGCACTCATTTAAATATTAAATGCCCCATACAGATTGGTCTGCAAAAGGCAGGAAATGCGGTAACATCTTCGCAACCTGCTCATTTGCTCTTGCAAACCTGGCTGAGGCATTCTGAGAGTTGAGATCCACAGGTCATAAAGTTGCCAAGGTTGGGAGACCCCCCTCCTAAACATCCCCCCCTCCCCAGGGTCCCAGGCACTTACGTTGTCGTGGCTGAGCATGACTCCTTTGGGGTTCCCGGTTGTCCCCGACGTGTAGATGATGGTACAACACTGGTTGGGCTTCTGGCTGGCCAGGACCTGGTCCAGCTGCTCATCCGGGACGGAGCTGCCCAGGGCCATGAACTTGTCCCACTAGCCGGAAGGAAAAAAAAAACCCACAGCCTCGGGTGAGGAGGAGGCGGCTGTTCTGTCCCCGTCCCACACGCACACACACCAACAGACGTCCAAGAGTTAAAAACCAAACCAGCCGACAAAATCCTTATCCTTATGATAACGGAACTTGGCAGCAACCTAGTGGCTGCCTGCGAAGAGTTTATTATTCACGAAGGGAAGAGATAACGTCTCTCCGCTTCTGGTACATCAAAGTAAAATGTTCAGTAATTACAGAGTAACTTAAATCCAGAGATACTCCAGCAAAGTCTATAGCAAAAGTCCAGCAATGCAGAATGGCGTGGAAGCTTTCAGCTTTGTTTGTCACAAGGTTTGACTGGCCACCACGCTCCCTTTTATATCCTGTGGGGCGTGGTCCAGTGACTCAGCCTAATCTCGGGCACGCCTTTTCTTCTGTTGCGCGTGCTTATCTCTGTGACGCTGTCGAGGATCCAGCCAAGACTCATTACCCTCATCACTGTCCATCTGTGGCTGCGTGGACGTGCTTGGCCCCGGCCCTATCTCTTGCCCTTCGGCGGACACCGAAGGCATTGCCAGAGAGGAGGGTCCTGGAGAGGGAGGCCTTGCCAACTCCTCTCCTTCACTCTCGGAGTCTTCTCCTGACGATGACACAGGCTCAGGTAACGGAGCCACAACAGCGGCTAGACCCGTGATGGCGAACCTATGGCATGCGTGCCACGGGTGGCATGCGGAGCCACATCGGTGGGTATGCGAGCTCAGCTCCAGCGGGCATGCACGCGCTGGACAGCTGGTTTTCAGGTCTTCTGGGCCCACTGGAAGTTGGGAAACAGGCTGTTTCTGGCCTCTGGAGGGCCCCCGCGGGGTAGGGAAGGCTGTTTTCACCCTCCTCAAGCTCCTAGAAAGCCTCTGGAGCCTGGGGAGGGCGAGAAACAGGCCCACCGGGCCATCATGTGCCAAAAGTGGGGGGGGGGGGGGGGGACAGGGCACATAGAATTATGGGTGTGGGCACGCATGCACCCGCCCCCCCCCCGCACCCCCCCCACTTTTGGCAGGCGATGGCAAAAAGGTTAGTCATCACTGGGCTAGACCCACGTTGGTGCATTGGGAGGTGTGGGGCGCAAGGTTTTAGGCGCCCCCTTTAAGGGAACAGCTGACTTGGGGTCAAAACGATCGCCTTGGGCGACCTTCCTAGCAAGCAGAGTTAATGGGGTGGGGTGTGGGGGGAAGGCTGTATTCGCTTAATGACCGAATGATTCACTTCAACAACTGCAGTGGTTTGCCTAAACACTGGGGGGAAACAGTCCGTAAAATCCCACGTGCGAATTCACTTTAACAGCTGCCTGGTTTAGCTGTGGAAATTCTGGTTGTAAGTCGAGGACCCCCGGAAAGGAAGGGAAGCTACTCACGCTGTAGAGGTTGGGCCTTTTCTCTTTGATGTCTTTGCTGCAGTAGATGATCGCTTTTAGGAGAGGAAGTTTTTTCTCCACCTGGGAGGGGGGGGCAAAACAAGAGACCCTTCACCCCCAATGCCTTCACTGGGATTCCCAATAAACCCCCTGAAAAAAATCACCCACTCCCTCCAGTTGGAAGTTAATGGCAACTAGGTCATTAAACAAAGTGGTCGCTAAATGAAACCACCCTCAGACTTACAATGCGATTAACAGCTTTCCAGACGTGCAAAGGTCATAAATGTGAGGATCGGCTGTAACGTTGTTACTTTGCAACTGCCAGTGGTCGCTAAACGAGGACTATCTATATTCCTATGGTTGGAGCGCTCTTGTGCTCTTGTTTTGCTTTTATACAGGTTAGTCCTCAATTTATGACCGTTTAGTGACTGTTCAATGTTACAATGGCACTGAATAAAGCGACTTACGGCCATTGCAGCATCCTCATGGTCACGGGATCCAAACTCAGGCAAAGGGTTCCCATTTATGACGGTTGCAGTGTCCCAGGGGTCACGTGATCCCCAGATCAATAGGGGAAGCCAGATTCACTTAACGACCACGTGACTAGCTTAAGAACTGCAACGATTCACTTAACTAAAATGGGTCAGCATTCACTTAGTGTGTTGCTTAGCAGCAGAAATTTGGGGCTCAACTGTGGGTTGTAAGACTTTTTTCTACAAGGCACGCAAGTGAGCCTTGTTCTACTATTGGTGGTGGCATAGAAATACGTTGAATAAACTAATTGTCCTGACCCAGCTCTCCAAACAACCCTCTGAAGTTAAAGATTCTTTTATTAGCAGCCCTGACAAAAAATGTCTCTCTTGTCAGGTTTCGATGCTATCTCAAAATAAATGAATTTCCAAACTGCCGATCTTTGAGGAAATTTTCTCTTTATTGAGCACAGTGATCTGTCCCTGGCTCTTTCGCGGTCAGCACTGACCTTTGCCCCCCCCCAAGACCTCCCTTTCCGATCCCCAATTCTCTGCGTCTCATTGGCTATCTTCCAAGCCACTCTCCTCATCCCATCTCCGTCAGATCACAGGAATGTGCCCCCTCCTCCCATCTCCGAGGAAACAGAATCTTCAAAGGAATTAAGTAGGCAAAAGTTCAAGCTTCTCCTCTCCTTTCATATGTCAGCGCTGGAACGCTGACATCTCTCTCACCGCAGGCTAACAAATCTGTCCGGCAGGGAGATGAATAGTTGTCTGCCACACCTATTCATCTCCGCCCCCTGCCTTTTCTCCCCAGAGCTAAGGTGGGGCTTCACTAGCAGTGGTGGCTCTTCCGTCCCAAGGACCGGCCCATAGATTTCCACTGCTCTCCTCTCCTCTGCCTTCTGTGTATCTGCACGTCAGGCACTGGACCCAGCTGTTCCTCCTCTTCCTCATCCTCCACCTCCAGACTTGGGGACTGTTGACTCTCCACTTGAGGGCTGATGGACGGCACAGGCTCTCCCTCCCTCTCTCTCTCTCTCTCTCTGCCAGCTCCATTCCCTCTTCCCCCTCGGAGCTCCCAGGTTGCCCCGATGCTGATCCTGACTCCCACAACTCCTCCTCCTCCTCCTCCTCCTCCTCTGATTCGGCCACAATATATTTCAGAGTGACATACAATTTGTGAATGCAACATCCCCGCACCAATTTTAGTGCATCCGTACACAGCCATCCAAAAGACACAGTCTCAATGCAATGTTCCTCAACCTTGGCACCTTGGAAGGTGTGTAGACTTCAACTCCCAGAATTCCCCTAACTGGGGAATTCTGGGAGTTGAAGCCCGCCCATCTTAAAGTTGCTGGGGGAGAGAGAGAGAGAGAGAGAGATAGGCCACCTCAAAAGGTTTGGTGGGCCATCCAAACTCCCAGAGCCGTGTCTGCTCCATCCCTGGAAGCCTTCCGGAAGAATCCTCTCCTGGGCCGGAGGGAGGACTAGAAGACCTCCCAGGCTCCCTTCCCGAGCCCCCCGAGTCTGGCTCTCACCTCCAGGATTTTCTGCAGCTGTTTGTCGTTCTCCACCACAATGATGTTGGCCCCGCAATTCTCCGCGACGTAGTGACAGGCCTCGGGGGAGTTGGTGGTGTAGATGCCGACGGCAAACCCCCTGCAAAGAGAACGTGCAGCCCCCTTTCAAAGCCCACCTCTCCCCCCCCGCCCCCATTGGCAGAGACAAAGGGGAGATTTGCTCACTGCCATTTGGGGCGGGGGGTTGCATGGCTTCCCGCGCACCCCTTGGAGACTTTGCGGCTTCCACCCGAGAGGCTTCCGGGGAAGCGAGGAAAATTATCGCTCATGGTTGTGCACCAGGACAAAGACCCCCTGCATCCTATGCAGTGCCAATGAAAGCCCCTCACCCACCCAACTGGGGCAGCTTCCCCAGGAGGAGGAGGAGGAGCAGCTCTATTTATTTATTTATTATTTATTTTATTTAAATTTCTATACCACCCTTCTCCCGAAGGACTCAGGGCGGTGAACAGCCACAAGATAAAACACATAAATACAAAAGTTTAAATTAAATTAAAAATGGATTAAATAATTTGGCTGAATTTAAAATACCCCATAATTTAAAACAAATTAAAATTTACATTTAAAAATGAGCTTGGTGGTTTCTTGCAGGAAATGGGAGTTTGCAGGGAGGTGGCGGAAGGGAGGAGGAGGAGGAGGAGGAGGACTGGGGGGTCCTTGGGGGTCTCCGAGCTTGGAGGTTTTCTTGCAGACATTTCAAGCCATCAGTGCTAAAAGGGGAAGGAGTTTGCATTGATGATGTTCTCTAGTAGGCTCATGAAACGTCTGAAGGAAACCTCCAAGGGTCCCTTCATTTCAACCCTGAGCTACAAATATTCTCCTTTATTGGAGAACAGAGCAACCCAGAAGCAGATTGAACAATAAGGATGAAAGTCTTAGCAGTCAGCTGCTAAACTCGACCCTGAAGGTCTGCGGAATCATCTCAAGCTCCAAGGAAGGGGCACCCTGAGGCGGCGGGGGGGGGCTCCCCTTCAAAGGCTGGGGGAGAGACCCCTCCCCTCTGCCCTGACCCGAAGCCTAAGAGAGAAGAGCAGAAGGGAGGGAGGGAGGGAGGGAAGAAGGGGCTGGACTTGAACCCTCGGCATCGGAGAAGTTGTCAATCTCTGCAGGTGGGGAACCCCCCTTTTCTTTTCCCAAGAGGGGAGGATGGGGGGGGGCAGGGTCTTCTCCTTACCCAGCAAAGATGGCGCCGATGTCGGCCAGGAACCACTCCAGGGAGTTGAAGCCCAGGATGCAAACGCTGTTGAATCGCCCCAGGCCCAGCTGTGGGAGAAGGGCAGAGATGTCAGGGAGACTCCTCTCCCCCCCCGGATGTTCCCCTTTGCCACCCCCACCTCAGAGCACCCGCTGCCCGCCCCCGGCCCCAAAAATCCTCCCCACCCCCGGATTCCCAAGACAACCCAGTCCCACCTCTGCCACCCCTGCAGCCGCCCTATCTCGCAGGGCTGCCGTGAACCGATGGCGACACTGTGCAGAGACCATGCGCGTCCCCCCACCCTAATTCTCTCCCTGCCCCCCCCCGCCGAGACCTTGAGGAAGCTTTTGGCGCTCTTGCGGCACTCCTCGTAGTACTGACAGAAGCTCAGCTTGGACCACTGGCCCTGCTTTTTCGAAGCCAGCGCCGGGAAGTGGCCGTATTTCTGCACGGTGGCCAGGAAGAGGTCGTGGACGGTGATGGGGATCTCGGAGCCCATGCCGCTCGCGTCCATCCGCAGCTTGACTTCTCCATCCCGCTTGGTGGTCCATAGACCCCCACCTCCGGGGGCTGGCCCTGGAAGGGAGCAGGCAAGGACATCGTCCTGTTCTCTGACGGTCGGAAAAGGAAAAATACCCCTTCCCAGGTTCCTCCCAGGTCGCTTCCCCCCCTATTAGAAGTAGTCCTCAACTTACAATGACAAGGGAGCCTGTTTGTTAAGTGGGTTTGGTCCCATTTTATGCCCTTTCTTGAACCCTAGGGGTTAACTGCATCGATGCGGTTGTTAAGTGAATCTGGATTCCCTCATGGACTTTGCTGGTTACCAGAAATCGGCCCCCCAAAATAGACGCAAGTCCTATTTTTGTGATATTGCAGGATATTGCAGCCGGTCATTAAGTGAGCCGGGGGCCAAGCATCTGAATTGGCGATCACTTGACTGTGAGAGGGGTAGTGTGGTGTGTCACTGTGTTAAGGGTTTGCCAGCTGAGCTTCCGTGCTGAGTTTGTTCAGGGGTAGGAGGAGAATAATGAATTTCACCTCTCTCGGTGGGTAAAAAAAATTCCACAAGCGGCCGTGGAATCTTTACCCAGAGAGAGAGAGGTGAAATTCATTATTCTCCTCCTACCCCTGAACAAACTCAGCACGGAAGCTCAGCTGTGAATACAGGTCGTAAATCACATTTCCCCAAGGCTGTCATTAGTTTGAACCATTGGACGCAAGTCGAGGACTAAGATGTATCGGCAGTCCTCCACTTACGACTGTTCGTTTAATGACGGCTAACGTTACAACGGCCTCATAAAATGTTTCTTACTCTGACTAAAAATGGCTACTCTTGAGAAACACCGTGCTAAACCGTCCCTGCCAGCTAGGCTTGGGTCTCCTGGTGGTGTCCTTTCCACCTTTTTCCTACCTTTCGACATCTCAGCTTCCGGCTCCTCCGCAGGCTGCTGGGGCTGGGGCTTAGCTCTGCAGGAAAACCGAAAGAAAAAGTCAGACCAGGGGTCCCTGATCCCCCCCATCCTCCGTCCCACTACAGGACTGTGACCTACTCACACCTGAGCCACGTTAAGTGGCGGGTCAGCACGCACGCTCATACAGCTCCATTTGCAGGCGAACTGCATGCACATGTATGTGCAGGCCAGCCCATCGCTTGCACGGTTCCCCTCTCTTCCCCCCCTCTCTCTGCTGCAAAGATTGGGGACCCCCGAGCCAAATTATTTGTCCCCCAGGAGCAAAAGGAACTTCAGATTTCTCCCTGCGTCCCTGGGCCTGCTCAGTGTCACTTTCCCAGCTTAATCTCCCTCCTGCCGTGAGGAAACCCCCCCCACCCCACTCTTCAGGACCCTGTCCCCAAACGAGGAAGGAGGGCTGGGAGAAGGACTCTCCGGGTGATTTGATCCCCAGGGCAGGGAGCCAGGCTGCACCCTCGCTCGGTCCATGGGCAAAGCAGCAGCGGCTAATTCTACACCAGAACTGGGGCAAGGCAATTGTGAGCAGGCTATTTTGGGGAGGGGGATGCAGAGAGCTCCCCCCCAAAAAAGTACCAGTTGTCCCAGTCACGGGACTGAAGCCCTTAATTTCCCTAAGAGGGGAGAGGAGAGATGGGGGGTCTCGAAGCAGGGCTAATGCCAGCGTGTTTCCCCTGTGCCACAGCTGGCATTTCTGCCCGTGGGGGGGGTGGAGGGACGAGGAAACCTGCCACAAAGCAGGGAGTGGCAACCAAGCCACGGTTTCTGGAGATCTGCAGCATGGATCCCTCAAGGGAGAGCCACTCTTTCATCTCTGCCCTTGGCCAGGCGGGTGGAAAATGCTTCAACCTCTCAGGGATTTAAGATCATCCATCCCTATCCATCCATCTCTGTCTCTCTCTGTCATCCTATTTGTTCTCTCTCTCTCCAATTTCATCCTTTTATCATCTATCAATCCTCTCTCTTTCTCTCTCATCCTCTGTCATCCTCTCTCTCTCTCTGTATCCAATTTCATCCATCTATCATCTATCCTCTCTCTCTCATCCATCCATCTATCCATCCATGGACTGGGATTCTGGGAGCTAAATTTCATACAGGTAGTCTGTGACTTACAACCAAAACTGCGACTGGAATTTCCATTGTAAGTTGAATTGGACCTCATTTTACCACCTTTTTTTACGATGGTTGTTAACGGAACCATGTGGCGGTTAAGCAAATCCGGTTTCCCCAATGGCCTTTTTCTTAATTTTTTTTTTTTTTTGCCAGAAATCAGCAGAATAAAAAGGCTCACAAATCTCCATCATAGGACTGCGACCGGTCATAAATGTGAGACGGTTCCACTCTAGGACCAACTCTTGATCTTCCGAATCAGAACGGAGACCCTGGAGTGATGCCCCTGCGTCTGGGATCCTCACCCAGATACCCAGAAGAATTTTGCCCCCAAAGAAAATGATTTCTCCTTAGTGCTAGGCTGGTTCTCTCCTTGATGGAACCTCATTAAGGAGCGAAGCAACCTGGAACTAAGGAGAAACTTCCTGACAGTGAGGACAATTAACCAGTGGAACTGCTTGCCACCAGAAGTCGTAGGTGCTTTAACACTGAAGGTTATTAAGAAGAGATTGGACCACCATTGGTCTGGAATAGGAGAGGGTTCCTGCTTGAGCAGAGGGTTGGACTAGAAGACCTCCGAGGTCCCTTCCAATACTGTCATTCTGGTAATTAATTAGCGGGACGGCTTGCCTCTAGAAGTTGTGGGTGCTCCATCACTGGAAGTTCTCAAGAAGAGACTGGACAGCCACTTGTCCGGGTCTCCTGCTTGAGCAGGGGGTTGGACTAGATGACCTCCAAGGTCCCCTTCAAACGTGGGTTATTCTGTTGGGGCCGTC
The DNA here is from genome assembly GCF_029531705.1 of Pantherophis guttatus. The sequence continues at coordinate 37,699 of NW_026844115.1, forward strand.
TGTCAATCTTCTGACTCAGAACGGAGACCCTGGAGTGATGCCTCAGGGTCTGGGGTCCTCACCCAGTTACCGGGAAGAATTCTGCCCCTATGGAAAATGACTGTCCCCCTGCCCCCCATCTCAGGGGGAGGAATGACCCCTCCCCCCCATGCTCCAGTTTCTGTCCTTGTTGGAATTAGCAGCGGCTGCCTGGCTTCCACATCCGCCATGCAAACACAATCACACCGAGACACACCTGGGCCCTGTTCCGTTATTCCTCTCCTGTAGCAGGCGGCACCGTGGTTTGCCGTTTCTTATTTGGCATCTTTTAGTGTTGGACTTGGTGGGCTGTGGTGACTGGTCTTCCGGAGAGCCCCGCGGTCCCCCAAAAGGGCACCCTCTCCCTGCCCCTGGGCAGGAGGGTGCCCTCCGCAGCGATGGGCAGCTGCTTTCTGCCAGCCCCGGAGTTCCGGAAGGGCTGCTTGTGACCTCACCCGCAGCGCCAGCCCTCCAGGGTTCTGCCCTTGCCGGCAAAAGGGCTGGCTGGAGCTGCCCTGGGCAACGGGGGGCAAACTTGATGCGGCTGCTCCACGCGGGGAACAGCAGGGTCTACTTGGCCAAACCAGCTTCTTCGGCAGCCCCCGTGCCCTCAATGCTGCATTCACGGCTTTTTCAAGGCTCCTGGGCGTAGGTTTCTCCCAAAATTTGCCAGGCCCAAGAATTTATATCCCTCTGACATTATAGGAGACCATTCAGAATCTTCTTTTTCTTTCTTTCTTTTTTCTTTCTTTCTTTTTTCTTTCTTTCTTTCTTTCTTTCTTTTTCTTTCTTTCTTTCTTTCTCTTTCTTTCTTTCTTTCTTTCTTTCTTTCTTTCTTTCTTTCTTTCTTTCTTTCTTTCTTTCTCTCTCTTCTCTTCTCTTCTCTTCCTTTTCTTTTCTTTTTTCTTTTTTTAATTTGATTTATATGCCGCCCTTCTCCGGAGACTCAGGGCGGCTTACAATGCGTTAAGCAATAGCCTTCATACTTTTGTATATTTATACAAAGTCAGCTTATTGCCCCCACAAACCGGGTCCTCATTTCACCTACCTTAGAAAGGATGGAAGGCTGAGTCAACCTTGAGCCTTGGAGAGATTCGAACCTGCAGTAAATTGCAGGCAGCTGTGTTAATAACAGGGTGCGTAGACCTCTGTACTATCAAGGCTCTTTCTTTCTTTCTTTTCTTTTTCTTTCTTTCTTCCTTCCTTCCTTTTTTCTTTCTTTTTCTTTCCTTCCTTTTTTCTTCCTTCCCTTCCTTCCTCTTTCCTTCTTTCATTTTCCCTTCCTTCTTTCTATCTATCTATCCTTCCTTCATCTTTCTTTCCAACTCTCCTTCCTTCTCCTTTCTTTTCTTCCTTCCTTTCGTTTTTTCCAACTTTCCTTGCTCCCTCTTGTTAAAATCAAATTGCAAAGACAGGCCCAATCCATGCTGAAGTTGCTTTACCCCAGGGCTCTCCAACCTGGTCTGAGGAATTCTGGGGATTGAAGTCCACAAGCCCTAAAGTTACCATGGTTGGAGAGCCATGCTTTCGGTTCTGTTGTCAACTCTGAAGTTGGGCTGAGCCAGGCCGTTTTCTAGCTTCAGCGTTGGAGCTGACGGTTAGGGAGGCAGTTTGTAGCCAAAACAAAATACTTTCTCTTGGGAACCAAGGTCATTCCCACAGGTGGTCGGAAAGAGGCGGAGTGACATTACCAGGCAACCAGGCGACACGATGATTGGACCATGTGACTGACTGTTTGGGGAAGGGGAAAAACTTTTACTTTTAACTTGGTGAAAACTGTGGGAATATTCAGAGTCGGTTTTCACCAGCCTGTGCCAATACGATACTTCCAATAAATCACATTCTCTGTGGAATCAGCCTGTCCTATTTTTCGTGGGAGTATTACTTGGAACCCTGACATCTGTTCTTTTTCACTGGGACCCTCACTCGCATCTCAAACCTGGTTAGCTAAAGTTGGGACGTTCTGCAAATGGTCCATTACATCATTTTGGGATTCCCCAGTTGCATGGAAAGGGAGAAGAGGACATACGCCCGCTAGATCTGGGAAGCATTTTCATACAGAAACTCTTGCAAGGATCTTCCTGGGCAGAAGGCAAAGAAAAGACTGGCTGGAAAGTCCTCAAAACTTAAAAAAATACCCTGGGCTTTTTCAGTTCAAAGAGGAGGCAGCTTCCACTGAGCTGAGGATTAAGAGAAACTCTGGCAAACACAGGAAGCCAAAGAGCAAGGAGCTTGTAGGAAGGACCAAAGGAATCCATAATAGGAGCTGGTGGTGGTAATTTCTGGTGGCCAGCAGTTCCACTGCTTAATTCTCCTCACTGTTAAGAAGTTTCTCCTTAAATCCAGGTTAATTCCAGGTTGCTTCTCTCTTTGGTTAGTTCCATCCGTTGCTTCTTGTCCTGCCTTCAGGGGCTTTGGAGAATAATTAGTCTCCCTCTTCTTTGGGGCAGCCCCCCCAAATACTGGAAGACTGTTATCCTGTCACCCCTAGTCCTTCTTTCCTCTAGATTGGCCGAACCCAGTTCTCCTGCTTTAGTCTCCAGGCCTTTAATCATTTTAGTTGCTCTTCTCTGCCCTTTTTCCAAAGACTCAACCTCTTTTTTGTGTCTTGATGACCAAACTGGATGCCGTATTCCCGGAATTCCACAGGGCTTTATCTGGGCTACTTCTGGTCCAGAGGATTAACTCCTCCCTCCCAAGCTCCGAGTAATCCCAATCTTTATTTGCTCAACGGTTCCGCACGGATCTTAACAGATCTTAAAAGAAAGGTGAGCAAATGGCTTTGCCCTTTGCTACTTGCCTGGCCTGTTCCCCAAGAGAAGCCGGTTTTCACCCCTCCAGCCTAGGACAGATACTTCTGGGCCGTCTTTCGCCATGACCAAAAATGGCTTAAAGGTGACACTTTTCCAAGTGTTCTGTCTGGGACACCAAAGGGAAACCGAGGCAGGGAGGAATGCTCGTCATTCCTCCCCCCGCCCCCGACTGAAAGGGTGGTTGAGGCTTCTCTAGCAAAGCACAGTGGCTTCGCCAGCTGGCTTTGAAAACTGTCCCGACCCTGGCTTGAAGCAGGAGTTTGTGAAAAGACACAACCGGTTAGGGGGTCTCCAAGCCCCCTTCCCCACGTAATTCCTGGAGACTCCCTTGGATAACTGAGCCCATCCACCTCCCTACGTTTTGACGGTTTTCCTCCCCTCCGAGCCACACCCTGTAATTCACAAGCCACCAATGCTGGGGGGGGGCCACAGGACTTTCACTATAGGCCGTACCCCCAAATTACAGGGTTGACCTTCTCGGTTGCCACACCCCAGCCTTCACTCCAAAACCATCACCGTTTTCTTCTGAGAAGCCGCAAGCCACAGAATGGAGCCTTTCCCGAGCCTGCTGGAACTCGTGGAGTAGCCGTGCCCAAATCCTGCCCCTGCTTTCCCACCTCTGGGGCCCACATCCTCAGCAAAGCACCCTCCCCTGGATCGTAACAGGGAGGGAAGGATGGAAGGAGAAAAGCTGGCTCTGAACTCCTTTCTTGTAAGGGGCACTCACAAAGCCAGCATCCATGTCGGTGAGACCCCTTGTTTTTGAGCAGAGAGAACAAAAGCAGAAAATCACACACGCACGTGAGTGTCCCTGATGCTGGAGTCTTGTTCCTCCGATGCCCAGCGTTTCTGCAAAGGCTGTTTAGTCTGTAAAGACCTCCGTCGGAGAAAGGAAGCCATGGGGGAAGAAAGGGTAACTGGCATGGCCTGCATGAAATTGCCCAGCCTAGAAACAGCACCCCTGCCACCCCACACCAGTTTGCTTGCTGGAAAAAAAAAAGAGTGAAACTGGGGTTTTCCTGCACCCCGCCCACCGTCCCTCAAGGTGATGCCCAGGGAGGCACCAAGTAATACCCGTTGGATAATCTTCAGCTGGTATCAGCATTTGCCTTTCCAAGACTACACCGGGACCCTCGTTGCTTCCCCCAAGATGAGCTGACAAGGCCACCCCCCACTCAGTTCCCAAAGCCCACACTTGAGCAGCGGGAGCCCCCAACCCAGCCCTACTAAGGATTCTTGTGACAGGTAATAGTCCTCGTCTGAAGACAATTGTGCCCAAAATTTCCATCGCTAAACGAGACAGTTAAGTGAATTTTGCCCCATTTTATGACCTTTTGAAATATTCATATTTCGAAGAACGGGGAAAGGAGCCTTGAACAAGAGGGGTAGGGGGTGGGATGGATTGGATGGCCTCAAGGGCCATCCCAGCCCTAGAATTCTACAATGTGAGGAAATTACTCCTTTCTGCTTTTAAAGGGGATCAGGGACTACTTGCTTTGAGAAATTCCGATTTCAAAGCAGGAGGAAAGAAGGCCAGAGATATTGCATTAAAGGTGGGGCGAATTTGGGGCAACGGACAGGTGATCCTTAGAGATGCACTTCTTTTCCAAAAAGAAGATTGATGGCTAATTCCCTCTAGCACTGATTGTGTTACTTAGTTGGGCAATGAAAAGTAGGCAAGCTTAGAAACATCAAGGACTTAAAGAAAAGAACTCAGATAAGCAGGGATTAATACCAGACAAACAGATAAGCAACACCCTAACCAAGGAACTGCCAAAGGGAAAAGAAAACACTTTCTCACCAACACGGAGAGGGTAACCCAGTAGTCAGTATATCAACAGAGAGCCAACTGCTACTCCCTTCCAGCACTGATGACTACCTATATAGGTAGTCCTCGATTTATGACCACAACGGAGCCCAAAATTTCTGTGGCTAAACCAGTCAGCTGTTAAGTGAGTTTTGCCCCATTTTACAAACGTCCTTCCCACAGCGGTTTAGTGAAATCACTGCAGTTCTTAAATTCGTCACACGTTCATTCAGGGAATCTGCCTTCTCCGTTGACTTCGCCAAAGGGGATCGCGGGACACTGCGACCGTCATAACTAGGAGTCGGTTGCCCAGCATCTGAAGTTGAATCATGTGACAGTGGGGATGTTGCAACATGTCGCAAGTGTGGAAAAACGGTCACAAGTCACTTCCCCCCCCCAGCGCCGCTGTAAATTTGGTCCCTAAATGAACTGTTGTAAGTTTGAGCTCTACACGTGTGGGTCCTGTTGTTCGCGGCTGACACATGTGGGGTGAAGCATGGTTTGAGCAAGCCGTGAATGTCTGGTTTATACAGACCACTAAGCTGCAAACCAGGATGGTCAGTTCCAAATAAGTTCAACTTTGTTTTACCAAATCTCCACTGGATTCCCCTCCCCCCTCCCCCCCCCTCATATTTATTGAAACACCCCCATATTCTGTGTGTCCCCTTCGGATGCGGGTGAGGAGACAGACAGGAAGCACCCACCTGGGCGAAGAGGTGGTCACCGCAATGTCATTCAAAGAGACGTCCGTCGGTTCAGAGAAGGGAGGCGTCACTGGTCCCACAGGGACGGATCCATTCACCACGGCTGCCGCTGCCATCTTGACCGAGCCTGGGGTTGTCGGAAAATGGATCCCTTACACCGTCTCTAAGCCCTTGAAAGCCCGAAAGGTTTAGCCTGAATTGAGAAATCAAAGAGTGCCTCTTAGTATCACCTTCTCACTTCCGGGCGTGTGTGGGAAGCCACACCACAGACAAGGAACAGGAAAAGAAAAAGAAAATAAGTTACAGGTATTAACCCTTCGGAGATGGAAGAGATGGGGGGGGGGGGGGGGGGCGGGCTGTTGCTTTTGCAGTCCTCCAGCCATGCAATTGTGGATCGTTGGCCAAGAGTGGACTAGATGACCCTTAAGGTTCCCCCAACACTGTCGCCCTTGAAATCAATGAAAAGTTGACACACACCCCTTCTTTCCATCCCCAAGCCTCTGAATGCAAAATCCCTTCATGATTCTTGGCATTAGCCCACCATCAGAATGCCAGAATCACAGAGTTAGAAGGGACCTTGGAGGTCTTCTAGTCCAACCCCCTGCTCAAGCAGGAACCCTCTCCTATTCCAGACCAATGGTGGTCCAATCTCTTCTTAATAACCTCCCATGATGGAGCATCCATAACTTCTGGTGGCAAGCTGTTCCGCTGGAAACTTTCTCCTTATTTCTAGGTTGAATCTCTCCTGGATGAGTTTCTTGTCTGGCCTTCGGAAAATAGCTTGACCCCCTTCCTCCCCTCTGGGGCAGCCCCTCAAATATTGGAAGATGCTCTCCTGTCTCCCCTGGTCCTTCTCTTCCCTAGACTAGGCAGGCCCAGTTCCTGCAACCGTTCATCCTATGTTTGAGCCTCCGGTCCCCTCCTCATCCTGGTTGCTCTTCTCTGCACTCTTTCTAGAGTCTCAACCTCTTTTTTACATTGTGGTGACCAAAACTGATGTAGTACTCTAGGTGTGGCCTTACTAAGGCTTTATAGAGCGGTCTTAGTGCCTCCCTTGATCTTGATTGTATCCCTCTGTTTATACAGCCAAGGATTGCGTTGGCTTTTTTGGCGGCTGCTGGCTCATGTTTAACTAATTGCCTACAAAGACTCCAAGTTCCCTTTCACAGCTGTTTTTTGAGCCAGGTTTCACCTAACGTACACCTGTAACATTTGTCAAGCCTTGTTTTTCTCACCACTGAATTTCATTTTGTTGGACGGGGCCCAGCGTTCAAATCTATCGGGATTCCATCTGGATTCTTGAGCTTACGTGACTTGATAGCACATTGTCAGTCAATGCCAAACCCCGACTGGGAAAGATGGAAAGAAAGAGGAGGACCACCTGGGAGGGGTGTGTGAAGGGGAGGATGGACTCCCTCACGGGGTTGGGAGACCTGAAGGTTTGGGGTTGGAGAGCCTCCTGCTAGAGAAATCCCACCCAGGTGGTCAGCAGGAGTCGAAGACAACCTGATGAGACCCTCCCCCCCCCCCCCCCCCCCGCATCCAGGTGGCATCTAGTGAAGCAGCTTTGAAGAACTCCAGAAATTGCAATATTCAAAACCAACCCATTTGTCTTCTGGGAGAAAGAAGGAAGGAAGGAAGGAAGGAAGGAAGGAAGGAAGGAAGGAAGGAAGGAAGGAAGGAAGGAAGGAAAGAAAGAAAGGAAGAAAGAAAGAAAGAAAGAAAGAAAGAAAGAAAGAAAGAAAGAAAGAAAGAAAGAAAGAAAGAAAGAAAGAAGCTTCTTGGAGGAGAAGCGAAACGTCTTCAAAGAAAACCCAAAAAGTCTCTTGAAATAAAGAAGAAAAGCCCCTTTGGGGCAACTGGATGCCTGAGAATCTCCATAGACATCTAATTTTTTTTTTTTATTTGATTTATATGCCGCCCTTCTCCGGAGACTCAGGGCGGCTTACAATGTGCTAAGCAATAGCCTTCCTTCTTTTGTATATTTATACAAAGTCAGCTTATTGCCCCCCACAAAATGGGTCCTCAATTTACCTACCTTAGAAAGGATGGAAGGCTGAGTCAACCTTGAGCCTTGGCGAGATTCGAACCTGCAGTAATTGCAGGCAGCTGGTCTTAATAACAGGGTGCTTTAGACCACTGTACTACCAAGGCTCTAACCTAAAAGTTTTTTTTTTCTCATGAGTTATTAACATCTGGATTTCTCCCCTGTTGCAACTGGGGAAGGAGAAAAGGGGACGGCGCATCCATTTCCTCTTTGAAAACAGGAAATGTGCCGGATTGCTCAAGCCCCCCCTTTTCTCCGAAGCCCCCCCCCCCCCCAGTTGAGGTCCTGCCAGGCCACGGGTGACGTGTCACATCAGCCCATCGGCCCTCAACCTTGAATGGACACATGCCTGTCTCCCTCTCCCTCTCCCCCACCCCCAACAACCTATTTCAATCGGCTTCCGGCACAGCAAACCACGCAAAGGATTTCCGCCGGTTTGATCAAAAATAACTTCCATTTGTGTGCTAAGACACTGATCGAGGCGGGCAGACGAGCCCCCGCGAATTGGCAAACGTCAGGTTTTTGTTTGGAGACAAAAAGGGGCGGGAGGGGGAAATTTCCAGCCTGTTTGGACCACAGACCTTTTAATGCACGTTTTGCTCCACGGAACCGACTTCTGAGCAGCCTGTTGCAAGGAGTTGCCAGTTTAAAACTTGCTCACTGGAAGGACGTCATTTCATGTCTAACCAATTTAAAAAAAAACAAAAACCCACATGTTCCTTTGGTCGTTGGAGCCAAACAACTAGAATTTTCAGGTGAACTGCCTTGGATCGTGGAAGTTCCGCTAAGGTTTCAGGACCCAAAATCAGTACTAAATCTGATTTTTTTTCTTCTTTCCCCTGAAACTGGATCAGCTACAGCCAAATCTGATCTGGCAACTTCCTTCTTCCCAGACCTCCTGGAGAGGAAGATGCTACTCACGAGGCATGCAGCAACATATTCCTGGCTGTTCATTGGTAGACTGCTCTTGGACAGGGAGGTTCTCTCTTCAAAACCCTCTCGCCCTGTGTTCCCGAGACAGACGTTTTAAGCGATGCTCTGTGTCATTCGCTTCTTCACCCTCTCCTGTTCCGAATTCTATTTTGACCGGGTGAAAGTATTCTGTCCGCAACGGGCATCAAAATGCTCCCCTGCCTTCTTTCCCCCCTTAAAATTTGAACCCGAGGCCCGTTTCCTTTCAGTTCACCAACCACTGTCATGTCAAATTGACCTGGCGGTTATCTCAGCTATCGAAAACCCCAAGGTGAACACGCCCTGAAACAAAACGGGGGAGAGAGATACGGGTGTAACCCTGGCAAACACCAAGAACCGGAAGAAAAGCCGCTGAGGTCCCCCCGCGGAATGGCTTCTGCTCCCCAATTCCCAAGAGAAGGAGAGCGAGAGAAGCAACTAAGGGGCCTCTGGAGCCCAGGAAAAAAAGCCTCCCCAGGTACGAGGTGAACGAAGATTTCTTTTGCAAGGATCAGCCCGGAGCTGCGCCAGGCCCCAACCTCCCTGTTTTCACCCACCCCTCATTGGTCCGTAGCCCCAGGGCTGGCTGGGGAATTCTGGGGAATTCTGAAGTCCACCCGTCTTAAGAGTTGCTAAGGGGGAGAAGGTAAACCCGGCGCCCTGGTGACGGCTGGGGAATTCTGGGAGTTGAAGTCTGAAAGCCCCCAAGGTTGAGGCAACCTGCCCCATTCCAGAAGGCGAAACCGTAGAGTATCCGGAGAGTGTTCCACATTGCATCACTCGCACTCAGCTCAGGTCAGCTGAGCCCTTCTTCCAGAGAGACAGCCAAGCAGGTCAAAGGGTCTGTTTTCACAGAAGGGTTTGAGAAAGAAAGCTTATGCAAGAGTCCGATATTTTTAGCAACCCTCCAGCTGCTGGAGAGGGGTGGGGGGGGGAGACCAGACTTTCGGCAAACAAGAGTTAGTGCCAGCAGCAAGGAACCTGTCCAAGGACTTTAGCCCAGGAGAGAAAGAAGGCCTACTGCAGAATAACAGAGGTGGTAGGGGACCTTCGAGGTCTTCTAGTCCAAGCAGGAAACCCTTGCCCTTTCAGACAATTCAGAAATGGTCCATTTCAGGCATATCTCATTCTATTCTGCTTGTGGACGCCTGCCTTGGGCAAGGGGTTGGACTAGACGACCTCTGAGGTCCCTTCTTGCCCCAGGATTCTACTGCATGATCCACCTTACAGCCAAATTTCACTGCAATTCCCCTCCCAGCAATTCTCTCGCTTAAACTAATCTAAGAGGCAGCACCTGGCCTCTCACACATTCTCCCTTGAACATAGCGTATGTACAATGTATAACGGCAACCTGGCCACGTGCCTTACAAACCACCATTGAGAGCTTAAGCATGTTATGTGAGCCAACTGCAGCTAATTCAACACAATCCCGGTTCAGAGGAGCGAAATGAAGCTAAGCGCAGCGAGCGACCCAGCCAGGATCTGAAGAAAGATTTTCAACTGGGCCTCCAAAAACTCGAGACAAAGCTTCCCTCCTCCCCACAGAAGCCTTCCAGGGACTTTTGCCATGGGCAGGAGCCCCCTTGACTCTTGCAAAACTCTTAGCTAGGAGAGACAGGGTTAAAAAGTCAGGCTGCTTCTTATTTGCACATCGTGCAATTGATAGCTGCTTATCGGGCACAGCCCCGATTTGGAACGGTTTTAAACACACACTTGAAGGCTGCAACACCAAAGAGGCAAAGTTCAGACCATCTCCCCGAGCCCCCTGGCCACCTCTTTCCTACAGGTGGGGCTCAAAGCCCCTCGCACACTGGAACACACGCCAAGGGGGGGGGGCAACCTCTACTCAAGGGATGGGAGAAGCCAGCTGAACAGATGCTTCCTGCAAAAGGAAAAGCCAGAAGCACCAGCAGCTGCCTTAATGCTGGAGCAGGGCTCCCCCCTTTTCCATTTTAATAGAATAACAGAGTTGGAAGGGACCTGAGAGGTCTTCTAGTCCAACCCCCTGCTCAAGCAGAAAATCCTACACCACTTCAGACAAACGGTTGTCCGATCTCTCCTTAAAAATGCTTCCAGTGTTGGGAGCATTCACAACTTCTGGTGGCAAGCAGTTCCACTGGTTAATTGTTCTCCCTGCCAGGAAATGTCTCCTTAATTCTAGGTTGCTTCTCTCCTTAATGAGTTTCCATCCTTTGCTTCTTGTCCTGCCTTCAGGGGCTTTGGAGAATAGGTTGACCCCCCCCTCTTCTTTGGGGCAGCCCCTCAAATATGTATCACTGCTATCCTGTCCCCCATAATCCTTCCTTTCACTAGACCAGTTCCTGCAACCGTTCGTCGTATGTTTTAGCCTCTAGCCCCCTACATGTCTTGGTTGCTCTTCTCTGCACTCTTTCTGGAATTAATTTAACATCAATTTTAATGCGAAGCCGAGGTGCTCCCCCCCCCCAGACCTGGCCAACACCCCCCCACCTCTGCAGCTGGCCCTGCAGAGAACAGTTGTAGCTTGCAAGCAGGCAGTTTCCCATGGAGGATTTGGGCTGGCCTGTCTCTCATCCCCCCCCCCTTCTAATTAGATCCGCCTGTTGCTCTCCGCAGCCTCGGCTACACCTGCTGTTGAATCATCCAACTCTCCTCCACCAATGGGAGGGCCGAGCGGCAACATCCAAGCCTCGTCACGGGGCAGACTATCCCCAGAGGGCTCTGTGTGAGTGTGTGTTACCAAAGAGGAGGAGGAGGAGGGGGTAGAGGGGATAGAGGAAGAGGAGGGGAAGAGGAGGAGGAAGAGTAGAAAGAGGAGGAGGAGGGGAGAAGAAGAGGAGGAAGAAGAGGAAGGATAGAGGAGAAAGAGGAGAGGAGGAGGAAGAAGAAGAGTAGAAAGAGGAGGAGGAGGGGAGAAGAAGAAGAAGAGAAGAAGAGGAAGGATAGAGGAGAAAGAGGAGAGGAGGAGGAAGAAGAAGAGTAGAAAGAGGAGGAGGAGGGGAGGAAGAAGAGGAGGAAGAAAGGAAGGATAGAAGAGAAAGAGGAGAGGAGGGGAAGAAGAAGAGTAGAAAGAGGAGGAGGAGGGGAGGAAGAAGAGGAGGAAGAATAATAGAAAGAGGAGGAAGAGAGGAAGAGGAAGAAGGTAGAAAGGAGGAGGAGGGAGGAGAGAGGAAGAAGAGTAGAAAGAGGAAGAAGGGTAGAGGAAAGAAGAACAGTAGAAAGAGGAGGAGGGGGGTAGAGGAGAAAGGAGAGAAGAGGAAGAAGAGTAGAAAGGAGGAGGAGGGGAGGAAGAAGAGTAGAAAGAGGAGAGGGTAGAGGAGAGGAGAGGAGGAAGAAGAGAAAGGAGGTGAGGAGAGGGGAGGAAGAGTAGAAAAGAGGAAGGGTAGAGGAGAAAGAGGAGAGGAAGAGAAGGAGGAGGAAAAGGAGGAGGGGAGGAAGAGAAAAAGGGTAGAGGAGGAAGAGGAGAGAAGGGGAGGAAGAAGAGTAGAAAGGAGTGGAGGAAGAGAGAAAGAAAAGAGGAGGAGGGGAGGAAGAAGAGGAGGAGGAAGAGGAGAGGAGAAAGAGGAGAGGAAGAAGAGGAGGAGGAGGAGGAGAGCTGGCAGGCAGTTGTTCGGAGGATGGTAGGTGCCGGGGTGCCTACCCTTTCACCCATAGCCTGGGGGGCAGGTGAGGCTTGAGGGAGACATGCCAGGTAGGCACCCACCCAACCCAGGGGTGGGGGTGAGGCAGACGGAGCGAAGCATGGCCCCCCCCTTCCCTCTCCCTTCTGAGCGGAAGGCTGACGTGGCTGCCAAGCCAAGCGACCGGATTGCCCGCAGAGAAGGCAACTGGCGGCCGATGCTCTTGGCGTGGCGGCCCTCACCCGAGAAGCGGAGCCCTCTCCCCCCCCTCCCTCCCAGGGGCACAGTTGGCAGAGTTTAAGCCAAGGGCAGACGGGGCAGAGCACGGCTAACAGACCTCAACTTAACCACCTTCCAAGTTTGGATGGCACTTAAAAAAAGCAACCCAGAAGCGTTTTTCAGACGGGGGACCATGGCAGCCTCCCCAGTCAAGGGATCAAAATTCAGAAGCTCGGCCACCGACTCGTATTTATGGCGGTTGTGGCATCCTGGAGTCACGGGATGTGCTTTTGAGACCTTCTGATTAGCAAAATCGAGGGGGGGGGGAGAAGCCAGATTCACTTAACCACCAGGTTACTAACTCAACAACTGCAAAGATTCACTTAACAACCGTGGCAAGAAAAGTCATAAAATGGGGCAAAACTCACCTAACCAAATGTTTCACTTCAATTCCAATTCAAATCTTTATTGTCAGAGCACAACATATGTACAAGGAGATTGGTGGAGCTCCCTCAGTGCACCCCCCCCCAACACAATACAACTCACAGTGAAGACAAAAAATCCCTAACCCAATAAATCATATTATTCACTTAGCAACATAATTTTGGGACTCCATTATGGTCATAGGTCGAGGACTCCCTGTATTAACCAAGAGATAGAAGGAAAAGAGAAGATTGGGGAGGGGTGTGTGGTGCCCCCCACCCAATATCTAAGCAGGTCAAGACCCCCTCCTTTCCTGTAAAAATTAATTGTTTTTAATGTTTTAATTTTTAATGTTTTTATATATGGTTTTTAAATGCATTGTAAGCCGCCTTGAGTCTTCGGAGAAAGGCAGCATACAAGTTGAACAAATAAATAAATAAAATAAATAGGACGCATCTGAGGGGGCTTCAGTCCCAGGAGAGCCAGAGTCCGACAGAAAACCAAGAGAAAAGAACCCTACTTTCAAGACCCAGTCTCACTACAGGTAGTCCTCGACTTATGACCACAACTGAGCCCAAAGCTTCCACTGCTGAGCAAGACAGTTGCTGAGTGAGCTTTGACCTGTTTTACAACCTTTCTTGCCAGAATTGTTAAACGCTTCGTCACAGTCGTTAAGGGAGTTATATGGTTGTTAAGTGAATTCAGCTTCCTCATGGACTTTGCTGGTCGCAAAAGAGGATCATGTGATCCTGGAACCCTGCGACCGTCATAACTATGAGTCAGCTGCCGAGCGTCCGAAATTTTGATCACGTGACTGTGTGGATTCTCCAATGGTCGTAAGTATGAAACATGGTCATACGTCCCTTTTTCAGTGATGTTGTAATTTCATATGGTCACTAAAGGAACTGTTGTAAGTTGAGGACTTATCTGTGTTGTGGTTGCTAAGAGTCTCACTGAAGTGACAGCATATCATCTACCCAAGTGATCCCAGAGCGGGATCACTTTCCCAGGGATCTGGCGAGCACCTCTTCACGCAAAGGTTGAGCAAGGAGGCTTTTAACTGGGATTCCTGCCTTGAGCAAGCTGGGTGGGGGTAGACTGGACGGCCTCAAGGGCCCTCCCAGCCCTAGAATTCTACAATGTGAGGAAATTACTCCTTTCTGCTTTTAAATGGAATCAGGGACTACTTGCATTGAGAAATTCCGATTTCAAAGCAGGAGGAAAGAAGGCCAGAGATATTGCATTAAAGGTGGGGCAAATTTGGGGCAACGGACAGGTGATCTTTAGAGATGCACTTCTTTTCCAAAGAGAAGATTGATGGCTAATTCCCTCTAGCACTGATTGTGTTACCTAGTTGGGCAATGAAAGGTAGGCAAGCTTAGAAACATCAAGGACTCAGAGAAGCAGGGATTAATACCAGACAAACAGATAAGCAACACCCTAACCAAGGAACTGCCAAAGGGAAAAGAAAACACTTTCTCACCAACACGGAGAGGGTAACCCAGTAGTTACTATATCAACAGAGAGCCAACTGCTACTCCCTTCCAGCACTGATGATGTTACCTAGTTGGTTAATGAAACTCCTGCAAGAAAACAACCCAGCTCACAGAGCACCAGCCCCTCCTCCTCCTCCTTCTTCCTCTTCTCCTTCTTCCCCTTCTTCTTCTTCCTCTTCTTCTTCCTCTTCTTCTTCCTCCTCCTCCTCCTCTCTGCCAACCCCTCTTCCCTTCTAGCACAGATGACGTTACCTAAGTTGGGTCACGAAACGTCCGCAAACAAACCACCAGGCCCAGAGGAGCACCCAGGACCCCCCAGATTGCTATCCAGAGGCATCCTGAACACCTGAGATCAGGATGGGGGCAAAGCAAAAGCACCCACAGCGAGCGGCTGAAAGATTTGGGGCAGGGGTCTCTACCTGGAGACCGTGCTTGTCCCTCTTCGTTCCAGAGGTCCCACATGGTGGGGGGCTTACCGGCAAGTAGAGAAGAAGCTCCAGAAGTGGCAGACCCACCAGGAGGAAGGCTTCTGAAGGGGTCTTTGTAGAACTAAGGCCCCCTCCCCACGAGAGTTCTGGCACCTTCATTCCCGGGAGCAAGAGGCTGCACACGCGTGTGCCCCTAATTGTTCTTTCAAGCTGCTCAGTTGAGTCAAGGCACAACAAGCAGGAACCCCATTAATGGCCACAGAACACAGCCAGTCCTTGACTTACAACAGTTCGAAGTTACGACGGCACCAGAAAAAGCAACTTGATTGTTTTTCACACTTATGGCTGTTCTTCACTCTTACGACCATTGCAGCATCCCCTCCCGCCATGGCTAAGCGATCAAAATCTGGATGCCGGACAACTGGCTCATATTGATGACGGGGTCACGGCATCCCCCTTTCGAGACCTTCTGACGGACAAAGTTGACAGGGAAGCCGGATTCACTCAACAACGTGTCGCTAACTGAACCACTGCAGCGGTCCGCTTAACAACGCCGGCAAGAAGAGTTTGTAAAACAGAGCAAAATTCACCAAGCCAACATGTGGGGCTCCCTCGCGTCTGTGAGTCGAGCGAGATCGAGGCGCGCCCAGTTTCTCTTCCCCATGAATTCCCCCTTCCGTATCGATTGGGACATCATCCCCCATGGGCCACAGCCCTCCAGGGCCCGCCCCCTTCTCTGAATATGGGGAGGAGGACTTCTTCCCGGTTGTCATCACGGCGGAATAACCTCCCCACGTGCGCCCGGTTGTATAACCATAACCGGCCGTTGCCGCTAATCAATCAGAGCATTGTTCGAAAGGAGGAAATGTTTTCGGCAAAAGAACGATCCGCTTGTCACGCCTGGCTTTGCACCCTCGCCCAGCCGTGTGAGAGCACAAGCCGTGTTGTGTTGAAGGACCCACAGCGAGAAAAACCATGTAAACCAACAGCCAGGGGTTGTTTTCAATGGTTCAATGGCTGGGAATTATTCCTAAGAAGAGCTTTCTCCTCCCAGCTGAGTTTTAATTCTGCCCCGCTTCCCTAAAGCTTCTGGATAAAATCTGAGAGTAGGGAAAGCCCCCCCGACCCCTCCCAATTTTGGGGTCCCCTCGTTTTTCTCCCTCTGCACACTGGGGGTCCGTCTGAAAGGAAAGGAGAGAGAATATATAGGAAAATAAGGAGAGGACGACGAAGCTTTCCTGGAGGTCTGGGAAGGGAGATGGGGATTAGGAGAGGCTGGTGGGGAGGGCGACGGGGGGCAGGGAGGGTTAAGAAGGGGTCTCCCCATTTTCTGGCCATCAGAAGGGCGGGGAGGAGTGGCCCAACCAGCCTAGCAAGATTCGCATCTGCAGCCCCTGGCAACAAGGTGACAGTTGAGTTCTCTCCAGTCTGCCCCGCCTCCCCTCCGAAGGGCTGGCAAGTCCTCCAGATGGGAGGGCCACCACCTCCCATCATCCCCGGCCCCACAGGCCTTACGGGGAGGGTTGTTTCAAGGTGCCGATGAAATGCAAAGAACCCCCCACCAAGGAACCCATGGGGAGGAAGAAAGAGCCGGGGAAGAGGGGCGAGGGGTTCTGACCGAAGGGGTCATTGAGGGGTCCCCTCCTTCCATCGAGGGAGAGAGCAGCAAAGGGGATGTATTTGAGCCTGAGTGGCGTAGGAGGCTAATGCCTCCTACTAAGGCAGCATTTAACATCCAGCTGCTTGCAATTACTGTGAGTTCAATTCTCACCAGGCTCAAGGTTGACTCAGCCTTCCATCCTTTCTAAGGTAGGTAAAATGAGGACCCGGTTTGTGGGGGCAATAAGCTGACTTTGTATAAAATATACAAAAGGATGAAGGCTATTGCTTAACACACTGTAAGCCGCCCTGAGTCTCCGGAGAAGGGCGGCATATAAAAATAAATAAATAAATAAAAAAAAATTGGCCTAGTGGTTAAAGCAGCAGGCTAGAGAGCAGGAGACGGGGACTTCTAGTTCTGCCTTAGCTAAGGAAGATGGCCGGCCAGCTGGCTGGCTTTGGGACGGTCGCCAGGTGCCGGCGAGTTCTAGTCCTGCCTTAGCTGTGAAAGTCAACCGTTTGTCCGAAATGGCCCGGCAGGGGGTTGGACTAGAAGCCCTTCAAGGTCCCTCCCGACTGTTATCCAAGAAGGCTGGGTGACTTTAGGCCAGTCATCAGGAGACGGGGAGTTCTAGTTCCTTCCTTAGCCACGAAAGATGGTTAGGTGACTTTGGACCGACCACGAGTTCCTGGTTGACTTTGGACCCCCATTCCCACCTCACAGGGTTGTTGTGGGGGAAAAGGAGGAGGAGGAGGAGGAGCTCGCTTCCCCGTTACACGCCGAACGTAAGAACGGCGTCAATAGAGCTGAGCACCGAACCCGAGGACTCGGCTGGGGATTTTTTCTCCTCCTCCTCCTCCTCCGAGGATCCTGGGCTTCCCCTCGGCCTCCCAGGCGGCGCCGGGCGGGAGAGCTGGCCAGAGGCGGCCGCCTTGCAAGCCAGCAAAGCCCGCGCCGGACCTCCCCTCGGGCAGCCGGGCTCCCAAAGCAGCTGGCGGGCGCCGGGTTGGCGAAGTCCCGGGAAGCCCCCGGGAGCCGGGTTTGGGGGTTGGGGGGGAAGGGGGCAACGAGGGGAGCCCCGTCCAGCCCCCTCCCAGAGCCCGGGACGCCCCAGCAGGCAGCCCCGCAAAGCCGCTCAGCCCCGCGCCCCGTCCCGCACACTCACCCTTCGCCTCCAGCGCCTCCAGTAAGCGCCGCTCCCCCGAGCCGGCTGCTTTTGAAAAAGGGAGGGAGGGAGGGGCGTGGGCGGGGCCTGCGCGGGACAGCTGGAGAGGGGGGGGGTGGCTCGTGCCTCCGGGAAGCCAAAAGGGGCGGGGCTCAGGGGAGGAGGAGGAGGAGGGCGGGGCGCGCGTGCCGAGTTACTCGCGGTCGTTGACCTCCCGCCCGAAAGCATGAATGAACGAACGGCTGGCTGGCTGAATGGCTGGCTGCATAGCAATAGCCCGCTTAGATTTATATACCGCTTCCCAATGCTTCACAGCCCTCTCTAAGCGGCTTACAGAGTCAGCCTCTTGCCCCTTCCTTCCTTCCTTCCTTCCTTCCTTCCTTCCTTCCTTCCTTCCTTCCTTCCCACTTGGCTCTTAGACTTATATACCGCTTCACAGTGCTTTTACAGCCCTCTCTAAGCGGTTTAAGAGTCAGCCTATTGCCCCTTCCTTCCTTCCTTCCTTCCTTCCTTCCTTCCTTCCCACTTACCTCTTAGACTTATATACCGCTTCACAGTGCTTTTACAGCCCTCTCTAAGCGGCTTACAGAGTCAGCCTCTTGCCCCTCCCTCCCTCCCCATTTAGCACTTAGACTTATCTACCGCTTCCAAGGGCTTCAAAGCTCCCTCTAAGCCAGTGTTTCTCAACCTTGGAAGCTTGAAGCAGCGCTGGCTGGGGGATTCTGGGAGTTGAAGTCCACCCATCTTCAAGCTTCCAAGGTTGAGAAACACTGCAGTCTAAGCGGTTTACAGAGTCAGCCTCTTTGCCCCCCAACAATCTGGCTCCTCATTTTAGAAACCTGGGAAGGCTGCAAGGCTGAGTCCCCCTGGAGCCTGGTGAGATTCAAATGAATGAATGAATGAATGAATGGAGGCTGGTTGGACGGAGGGAGGGATGGAAGAGCAGCCCACGTGGCGTGGTGGTGGTGGGGGGGGGCAGGAGGGGGGGCGCTGCTGGGAGAGACGCACGTGCCGGGCCGATTGCATCAGGCGGGAGCGGGGCTCTATCCGCCCCGCGGAGAAGGAAGTAGCGTAGGAAGTCAGCCACGGTGGATTTTTTGTGAATGGCGCGGCCTGAAGCGCCCCCCCCCCAGCCAATCAGGAGACCTGTAGCATTTCAGACAAATGGTTGTCCATTCACTTGTTCAAAAATCTCCAGAGATGGAGAACCCACCATTTCTGGTGGCAAGCAGTTCCGCTGGTTGATTGTCCTGACTGTCAGGAAGCTACTCTTTTAATTCCAGGTGGCTTCTCTCCTTGATTGGTTTCCATCCCTCGCTTCTTCTTGTCCTGCCTTCCGGGGCTTTGGAGAATAGGGAGAACTCCCCCCTCTCCTCTTTGGGGCAGCCCCTCAAAATACTGGAATGCTATCATGTCCCCCCCCCCCAGTCCTTATTTTCTCTAGACTGGCCAGAGCCAATTCATCCGTTTGATCATCCGACTTGCTCTTCTCGGCACTTTTCCCAAAGTCTCAACCTCTTTTCTGTAAGGTGGTGACCAAAATCGGATCCAGGGGTGGCCTTACTAAAGTTTTACAAAGGGGGTATGAATACTTCACGTGATTTTGATCCTATGCCTCTGTTTATACAACCCTGAGTCGTAGCAGCTTTTGGGTTGAGTGGGTGGATCCCCCCCCCCCGCACCAAGGGGAGGGAAGGCTGGCATCGGCTGGGTGGTCAGTGGGCAAAGGGGGGCAGTGGCAGAAGGACGAAAGCACCCCTCCCCATCTTTTTTGCTTTCTGCCACCATGTACAAACCCACCTTCCCACCCTGCCAGAATAGCAATAATACCGTATTATTATTTGTAATACCGTTTTACAGGTAACCCCCAATTTACAACAGTTCATTTAGTCCCCGTTCAACGTTAACAAGGGCACTGAAAAAAAATCTTCACGTATTCGATCCTTTCAAGCGTCCCCATGGTCACGCAATCCAAATTCAGATGCTTCGGATTCACGCTTACAACGGTGGCAGTGTCTCGGGATGTGTCATGCGATCCCCTTTTGCGACCTCCTGACATACTAACGCCATGCGGGGAAGCCAGATTCACGCTTAACCACCGTGTCAAGAAAGGTCGTAAAATGGGGCAAAACTCACTTTCACAAACGTCTCCCTTAGCAACGGAAGATTTTGTGCTCAGTTGTGGTCGTACGTCAGGGCTGCCTGTATTGTTCAAACTCAAATGGTTATTTTTGCATTTCGATTTGACTTATTTTTCTCTCTCTGAAAATGGTGATAAGGGTTTAACAAACCGTTACAGAATGGAAAGTGGGAAAACTTTATCCTATTCCTGCATGGATGGATGGATGGATTGATTGACAGCCTCTGACATTTCTAACTGAAAAGATAAGTTATAGGAGGGGATGTCTGGAAAATGCCTCCTGATAAGAAAAAGCTGATTACTGCTAATTGGTGTCTATTTTTTTCCCTTTGTGAAGGTCAAACCAGCTCTTTCCTCATTAGTATCTTCAATTTTGTGCCCCTTCTGTGGTCAGACCTCCTTTCAATGGACATACATGTAACATGTTTGAATACATGTAGCTGATTTACTATGCAAGGGGGAAATTACTTTTGTCCAATCAACTTTTCTCTGGCATTTTGTTCGACGTCTTTAACTATAAAGGGGATGTCAGATATGCCTTGAGGTCCCCTCTTTGAATGAGAAGAATATCAGAATATTCATTTATTTATTATTTTATTTTATTTTATTAAATTTTTATACCGTCCTTCTCCTGCTGGACTCAGGGCGGTGCACAGCCTAGAATAAAAAACATCCCAATACAAAATTTAAAATTTTAAAAGAATTAAACAAATTTTGGCCCAAAATTTAAAACCTCCCGACTAAAATCCATTTACAATTAAAAATATCTAAAGTGGGGAGGGGGATTACGCCAGCCCAGCTTGATGAAATAGAAAAGTTTTTAGGGCACGGCGAAAAGCACGGAGATCTGGTATCCTACGTATCTCTGGGGGGCAGGTCGTTCCAGAGGGCAGGTGCCCCCTCAGAGAAGGCCCTCCCTCTGGGGGTCGCCAACCAAATTGCCTGGCTGACAGCACCCTGAGGAGCCCCTCTCTGTGGGAGCGAACTGGCCGGTGGGAGGCTATCGGTGGCAGAAGGCGGTCCCGTAAGTACCCAGGCCCTAAGCCATGGAGCGCTTTAAAGATGGTAACCAGAACCTTGAAGCGCACCCGGAAGACCACCGGGAGCCAATGCAACTCGCGCAGGAGAGGTGTCACATGGGAGCGCCCAGTCGCTCCCATAATCCCCCGCGCGGCCGCATTCTGCACCAGTTGGAGCCTCCGGGTGCTCCTCAAGGGGAGCCCCATGTAGAGAGCATTGCAGTAGTCCAGGCGGGAAGTGACAAGTGCCTGAGTGACTGTGCGTAAGGAATCCCGATCCAGAAAGGGCCGCAACTGACGAATCAGGCGAACCTGATGAAAAGCCCCCCTGGCCATGGCCGTCATATCCTCTTCTAAAGATAGCCGTGAAGCCAGGAGGACGCCCAAGTTGTGAGCCCTCTCCGTGGGGGCCAGCGATTCGCCCCCAATAGTCAGCAATGGCATCAACTGACTATATCGGGACGTCGGAAACCACAGCCACTCAGTCTTGGATGGGTTGAGCCTGAGTTTGTTCCTCCCCATCCAGACCCGCACGGCCTCCAGGCACTGGGACATCACTTCAAGGGCATCATTGGGGTGGTCTGGGGTGGAGATGTACAGCTGAGTATCATCAGTGTACTGCTGGAACTCCACCCCGAAGCCACAGATGATCTCGTCCAGTGGCTTCACATAAATGTTGAACAGGAGGGGCGAGAGGACCGACCCTTGCGGCACCCCACAAACAAGGCGCCTCGGGGTCGACCTCTGCCCCCCTGCCAACACCGACTGCAACCGGTCGGAGAGATAGGAGGAGAACCACTGCAAAACGGTGCCCCCCACTCCCAACCCCTCCAACCGACGCAGCAGGATACCATGGTCGATGGTATCAAAAGCCGCTGAGAGATCTAACAGGACCAGGACAGAGGAGCAACCCCTGTCCCATATTTATCGATCAAGGAAAATTTGTGTAGCTCAGGGTTGAAATGAGGAGGTTCTTGGAGCCTGGCGGTTTCCTTGCAGACGTTTCCTGACCCAACTAGGCAACGGCATCAGTGCTAGGAGGGGTTAGCAGAGAGGAGGAGGAGGACTGTGGGGTCCTTGGTGCCCTCTGAGCTTAGTGGTTTCCTTGCAGACATTTCCTGACCCAACTAGGGAACGTCATCGGTGCTAGGAGGGACGAGGGGTTGGCGGAGAGGAAGAGGAGGAGGAAGGGAAGGATTGGAGGGAGAAGAGGAGGAGGAGGAGAAAGAAGAGGAGGAACGCTGGTGCTTTCTGAGCTTGCCTTGTTTTCTTGCAGACGTTTCATGACCCATCTAGGGAACATCATCAGGATTAGCACTGATGTTACCTAGTTTGGGTCATAGTTTCTTTAGCCCAGTGTTCCAGCTTCCTATCACACACACAGAAGAACCCCAATCCCTGTTACCGCTTTAACCAAATCTGATGTACAAACTAACCACCAAACTAGGTTTGTCTAATCTGCAGGGGTTAAGAGAGTGGCTGGCCTAGTTTCCCCCCCCCCTCGGGCTCTTTTGTCCGTCCGTCTGCCTGCCTACCTCAAAAACCTGGGCACCTTTTCAGCTGCTGGGCTCTCCCACGCCTGCGTATAAACAAACTTTTAATTAAAAAAAAAAATGATCAGCAGACAAAAGGGAAGCTGTGATGGATTAGGATCTGATCACGGCAGGTAGATAAGGTGAAATTCAGGTTGAGAGCAGCTGTTGGATTTCCCATCAGGAAAGACCGCTTGGCGCGCCAAGGAAGACGTCAACCGAGCAGGGCTAAAATCCACATTTTCTGGAGAGGAGCGGGCTTCCCGTCTTCCTGTTCACGTAGGGAAATCTTATTTATCGATCAGTTTCCATATAAACGCACAGGATCTGCTAACCAAAACAAGAGAATAAAACAGGAAAAACCTGTCTTGGTGGAAGCCAGCCTTCAAAACCCAATTGTTTCCCCAGACCACATTAAAAATAAGATTTTATTAGTTTTAGTTAATAAATAAACCCCCGGAGGCTACAAATGCGAGCCGTTACTGTTGTTTTCCAAAGGAGATTAGCTCGATCGGTTCTGCTTGTAAACTGCCGAGAGTCGCATTGTTCAATCTGGGCAACCGTATCGATCTTTTGAGTCAAATAAATAAATAAAATTAAAGTTAAAAAAAAAAAACCCTTCTCACAGCTTGGGTTCTTGCAGAATTTCCTCTTTATTTTTGATGAGCACAGAGGGACTCTTTTGAGATCAGTCCAACAATATGGAAAGTTTCTCCCTTTGAATAAAATGTGTTCGTTTAAAAGTTTGTCCTTTTTAAAAAAAAAAAAAAAATCTTGGCTACTGGAGATTTAACACTCTTCCTGTTACCTCTTTACAACTACAGGTGGTCCTCGACTTACCACGGTTCACTTAGTGACCATTCAAAGCTACGTCACTGAAAAAGGGGACTTGGGGCCGTTTTTCAAGAGTGGCAGCAGCTCCGTCGTCACGCGATCGAAATTCAAGACGCTTGGCAACAGGTCCGTGTTTACGACGGTCGCAGTGTCCCCAGAGGGGGTGAAGGGGGGTGGGGTATGG
>NW_026844115.1:65753-113253 GCF_029531705.1 Pantherophis guttatus
TCCTTCCTTTCTTCTTCTCCTTCCTCCCTTCCCTTTTCACCGTCCTTTCCTCCCTCCCTTTTATCTTTCTACCCCATTTCTTCCTCCCTCCCTCCCTCCTTTCCTTCCTTTCTTCTTCTCCTTCCTCCCTTCCCTTTTCACCGTCCTTCTTTCCTCCCTCCCTTTTATCTTTCTACCCCATTTCTTCCTCCCTCCCTCCTTTTCCTCCCTGTCTTCTTCCAGACCATGACACAGCAGGCAGTTAAGAGTCAAGGGAGTTAGGTGGAGACCCCTCCTTCCCTCTCACCTGCCCTGCTCTCAGGGAGACCCCCCTCCCCTTCCAGGTGGGTGAACGAGGCTCACCTGGACACGCGAGGCCTCACTGCCTTTGGGCTCCTTTCTGGTTCACGAGGAGGGGGCTGGGGAGGGGGGGAAGAGTGAAGAACCAGCCGAGCCCTCAAAATGTCCGCAGCTGGATGGGCACACCTGTCTTGATGCCAAAGCCCCCCTCTTCCCCCCCCAAGAGGAAAAAAAAAATGACATCCCCTCCAGATTGCAACTTTCACCTTTTATTTCAGGTTCTCTCTTTTTTTTTTTTGTTTTAAATTTTTCCTATAAAACTCCTCCATAAATTTCCACAAATGTAACAAAAAAAGCTTAAAAGTCAGGACCCCAAAAAACAAAAAAAAAATGACCACAATCCCATAACTTATTACAAACATTTCCCTCCCCACCCCTGACTTTTTTTTGTTTTTTTTTCCCTTAAAAACCAATTTTTAACGCGCCTGGGTTGATTTAATACCTTCGCTCCGGGAGAGAGAAACCGAAGCGTTCCAATACTTGCCTTAAGGACTTGTTCGTTTTGAGGGTGCAAAATCCCCCGTTTTTGTTCTCAAGGCCAGACCGGTCCCAGCCCCCCCCCTCGCCCCCATCTCCACCCACGGGGAGAACCTGAGATGGGACAGGTGGGGGGGGGGATTGACGCACTTGGCAATGAAAACAGGGGGTGGGGGGGAATAACGAGAGATGCTTCATTGTAGTTACCTACCGTTGTGATGCGTCTGGTCAAAGCAAGGAGCAGAGAAAGGCCCTACGGAGCTCACCTGGCTGGGAGATTAGAAATCTCCATAAAAAGCATGGGGGGGCCACCCCCCCCCAAAGAAACGAACTGCAAAACTGAGGGGGATCAGTTGATCCTGTAGGAGATTGCTCTCCAAAATACTTTTTTTTCCTTAACTTTTACAAAATACCAAAAGAACGGATGCGAGGGGGGAAAACATCCCTGAAATGGCACATCTGACCCAAAATAATAAAAATCCAAATTTAGGATTTAGGGAGGATCCGTTCAATCTACAAAAGGGGCGTCCAAATCAGAAGATCTGTGGACTTCAACTCCCAGAATTCCCCCAGCCAGTGGACTTCTGGGAGTTGAAGTCCACAAGTCTTCAAAGGTTGGGACACCCCTCCCCCCCCGACTGACCACTTCCGGCTCCGTGAAAACATGTGGGTGCTTCGAAAGGTGGGGAGGGCCCTCGTGTTTGGGGAGAGAGTTCGGTGGGTCAAGTGTTTGGGGGGGGGGAAAGAGGGTGGGCTTTGCAGACAAGCCCCTCCCATTGAGGGGTCCCGCAAGAACGGCTCCTCAAGAGAAGAGGGCAAAAGAGGAGCTCTTTTTTACAAGGTGAAGTGGTTCTAAAGGGGGAGGGGGGACCTTCACTCTGAGCGCAAACAGCAGCTGTCCACATTTCTGGAGACATACGTGTGTGTGTGTGTGTGTGTGTGTGTGTGTGTGTGTGTGTGTGTCCGCCCGTCCCCACCAGCAGAAAAACCCGGTCTACGAATCCTCCCGGCTGCCAAAACCGGGGACGAACGGGAAACCGAGGAAGGAAAAAAACCTAACGCTACTTGTGAAATACTTTTGTTCTGGCGAAACGGAGAAGCGTCTTAAGCGGGGGTCAAAGAGCAGCTCTGCTGAAGGGCCATGCCGCTAAAAATACTCAGGTTATTTTGTGCCCTAGGTCGCTTCGTCCCTGGAAATCACCCATTTTTTGTCAATTATTTATTTCGGCGACGGGCAAAAAAGAGGAAGGCCGGCCATGCCACGTTTGCAAGGGCTGATCGCCAAGGTTGGTTGACCCGAAGCACAAAGTCCACTTTTGCTTCGAGAGGACAATGTGCCAGGAGAAGCCCCCCCCCCAATGAAATGCCCCCGATGTGTTTTGAGTTGTGCCCCCCCCTCTGATTAAATCCCTGGGAGCAGAGAGGTGGCTTCCGAGGCCCCTGGATTTTTGCACTGCTTCGCTTGGCGGCTTCCAGACTAGCCCAAACCGGCAGGGGAAGTGAACTGGGCAACTTTAAGAGGTGTGGAATCGTGGGAGTTGAAGTCCACACGTCTTAAAAGTTGCCATGCTTGGGGGGATCCTTGGCCTGGATTAGGAAGTTGCCACTTGCCCACTCTCAGCACTCAACACGGTCCGGAATTAATATCTGAAATACGATCCACACAAAAATTGCGCTGTGGTCTGTACAGAGACGCAAATTTCCTTTGGAAACAAGGAAAGCAAAAGGGAAACCAGAGGGGAGAGGAAAACAGCGCTGGAATTTGAAAAGTTTCGCGCCTCCCTCCCAGAAACTTGAGTTTTTCCAAGATTTTACCAAAATGCCAAATCTTGGAGGACTGGACCACCTTTCCAGTTCTTCGGTGATTTTTTTTCCCAGAGGCGAAACCAACCCTCTGCAACCTTGGTGGAAACGCTCTTGAATTTCCCCACCTTACGGAAGAGCGGGACGGGCGTTGTCTACCCGAGCATCGGATGGGAGGAAGCTGAAAGCAGGAAGCCCGAAGGGGCAGAGGAGACGACGCACGAGACAATCACATCACACCCACAAAACACGGCCGCGCCTAAGAGAGAATCGTCTGCCAGGGAAGGGGGGAAGAAGAGAGGGTCCTCTGGTCAGCCAGCCAACCAGCCAGGCGCTCTCACCCCACCACGAAGCATCCAGCTTTGGTCAGGTAGAGAAACTAAGGAATTTGGGGACCTACAAACACCAATGGTGACCCCGAGGATGAAATCTGTCTCCAAAGCCAGAGGCCTTCTTCCAGCGGAAGAGACCCCTCCCCTTTAATGGCAGGGATGTTCAGAGCATTAATTCAGGAGGACCCTTCCCCTCTTCCCCCCCACCCCAGCCCTTCTGACCTTCCCAGCCAAGCGCCAGGGACCCAGCCCTCTGGAAGCACCCGGGAGCCTCTTTCTCTTTCAAGCAGCTTCAAAGCTACGGGGGTGGGGTGGGGGGATTGTAACGAAATGGGGGGATTTGGGGGGGCGGATCAGCCCTTGCTTTGGGAGGGACCCATTTTTACAGCGGTTGCAAGCAGATCGGGGGGGGGGAGGGGCTTGCCCCAGCGGTAGTGTTGCTCGTCGAGCAGAGCGTGGCAGCCCCGTGGGATGCCACCGAGAAAGCGGTCTGGGCTTCTGCCCGGTTCGTTTTTGGCCCGTTTGGCCGTGCCCAGGCTTTGTTCGCTGGCCAAATTGGGAAATCTCCACCTGGCTTGAGGCGTTGCCAAATGTCAGGGCAACATCTCGAAAACCTTTGCAAACAACATTGTGTACACAAAGAGACAGCAAAAATAAAAAATAAAATAAAAGGGGGGGGGTTTCACCACGGAACAGGGTCAACATGACCTCACTCGGATCGGCTTATTGCCACGTCAGTCTTTTAGGGAAGCGATGGGGAAGAACGATCCGGAAGCGGGGGGACAATTCCCCCCCGAAAGGAAAGAGCAACTTGAGAAAGAGCGAAATACAAAATATTAGCCGCCGGCAGTATTTTCTGCCCCGGTGCACAAGCCGGTAATCTTCGGCCGAAGGTGGAGCTCCCGCCCCCAGACTGGGAAGGAGAGAGGGGAGGGGGCTTCTTTCCCAGAAGGCATGGACGGGACCACACAAAACTTTCCTGCAGACGCCTCCTCGCGTCTCTACATGCTAAAAGGGGAGAGGGGGGGAGGACTCCGAGGAATATTTACAAATATTCCCATGGGTTGTCCGAGAAGATCAGAATCGTTTTCGCAAACCCTGGGGAATCACCAAAAGGAGCATTTTCCAAAGGAAGAAAGGGGAAAAAGAAACCCCCATACGTTTTCATGACTGATGGCCTCTTTCCCTCCAAACTGGTGGTGCGGAGCCCGGAGCGGACGAGGTTTCTCTCAACCAATGCACACCGGAGGGCAATTTCGGCCAAAAAAAAAAAAAAAAACACTTTCCTTGAACACTGATGGCGAATTGAAAAAAACGAACAAACCGACAAACGCAGCCCAGAGGGAGTCTGTCGCTCGGCACAAAAGGCCCCGGGAGCCTTTGGCCCAACTCCCCCCCTCCCGCTTCTAAAACGCTAAAAAACCCCGCCCTTTTGAACAAACTGACAGAAGGCAGCCCGAAGCCCTATTTCACCTTTTCCTTTTTTTTAAAAAAAGAAATCTTAAAAAAGCCTTTCAAACGTGCCCTCCGCCCTAACCCTCTTTTGAGACCTCAAGGCCTGTTGGGGCCTTTTCTTTCTTTCTTTCTTTCTTTTTTTTACACCGTAAATACATTATAGGTACATACGTACAGATAGCGACCGGGTTATCTGTAGGTATGCGTGGAAAACAGACAGCGTACAATTAAGGTCGTCCTTACGGTCCGAGCCGATCAAAAACTGGAACAAACCGGGAACCAAGAACCGCGGCGCCTTAAAAGACTTGAGGGAAGCGTCTTCAGCCGCGCGAGGGCCGGAAATCTTTTGCCGAAGAACCTCGGTGTGCCAGACTCTGCCCGGTCCGAGCGCACCGCACGGGCACATCCAGCGGGGTAGCTGGCTCCTTGACCCATGGCAGCTGGCAGGGCAGAAGTCTCCGGCCGCCGATAATGGCTGCAGGAAGGCCAACGTTGACCCGACCGGTGACCGTGGAGGGCAGGTGCCGGCACAGATCATCCACACGCACCCACCCTGGTGGAAGTGGCTGCAAGTCCAACGGAAGTAAGCGCTGCGTCCATTCCAGGCTGACCTATATCTGAAAACGACACTCCCTCCCCAAAACTCTCTTGCTCTGAAACGACCAGGCTGGAAGGAGAAGACGGTGGCCAGCTGGCATCAAATCCTGCTTTCGCTCGAAGTGGTTCCAGAGCAAATGGGGGGTGGGGGTGGGATGCGGGTGGGGGGGCAAGAGGACGGTGGCCAGAGGCGAGCGCTCAGCTGAAGCCCGAAGGGAGAGAAACCGAGTTAGGGGCAGCGGTGGCAGCGGCAGGGTCTTCCTAGCGCGTGGCTGATCCCTAAGGCAGTGCTTCGGGTGAAAGGAGAGAGTAAGGCAGCGGCCGTAGTCCGGGGGTGGGGGGTCCCCTTTCCTAATCCCAGAGAGACCGAAGAGAAGCGGGTGGGTCCTGCTCCCGAGGCCGAGGGTCACGTGGCCACCGCCTCCAGGTAGCTCTGCAGCTTGCGGACGGTGGTCTCGTCCAAGGAGAAGAGGTCGAAGTCGAAGGTCGTGTTGGTGACGTTGAAGTGCCCCGTCTCTTCAATGAGGTTCACGATCTGGGATGGGAGGAGGAAGAGGAGGAGGAGGAGGAAGGCACTCGCATTAAGACTCCCCCTCCCCCCGGACATGTTCAGAGGTAGCCCTGGCTTTACGAAGGTTCGTTTAGCGACCATTCCTAGTGAAAACGGCCCCCAAAAAGCTGACTTGTGAATGATTTTTCACACTTGGGATGATGGCGAAGGGTGCTGGGCTGTTTTCTCTCAGACGTTTCATGACCCAACTAGGTAACATCATCAGTGCTAGTTTGTTGTCATCACGGTCATCATCACTAGCACTGATGAGGTTACCTAGTCGGGTCATGAAACGTCTGCAAGAAAACCTCAGAAAGCACCCAGGACCCCTCAGGCCAACCCTGAGCTACAAATATTCTCCTTTATTAGTACTCCTGATTGCCGTAGCCTCCCCGTTCTGATCACGCGATCCAAATTGGACGCTTGGCAACCGGTTCATATTTATGACGGTCGCAGTGTCCCGGGGTCACATGATCCCCTTTTGCGACCTTCTGGCAAGCCTAATCAAGGGGGGAGCCAGATTCATTGAACAACGGGGGTTACTAACTGAATATGGACTTAACAGCCGCGGCAAGAAGGGTCGTGACGTGGGGCGAACCTCTCTTAAAAACCGTCTCGCTTAGCAACTGAAATCTGGGGCTCAATTGTGGTCGTAAGTCGAGGACCGCATATAGGAGGCCCTAACGCAAGAGGGTAAAATTCAGACCGGCGTGCAGCCGCCTCCTCTCCTCCCTGAACCCATTTTGAATTTGGAAAATTAAGCGCTCTGAATTGTGGGCGTCACCCTCTGAAGTGGGCTTGGGGGGGGCACCAATTCATCGCCTGCCTCCCAGTTTCCTGGAATTCCCAGTTTCTGCTGGTCCAAGGAATCCCGGGAGGCTGCAGGTCATGCGTCAGAGGATCTGTCAGTGCTTCAACACTGGCAAAGAGAGCAGAGGAGAGAGATAAGCTCTGAACTTTTGCCTGCTAAATCCCTTTGAAGTCGGGTTGTTGTGGAAATGAGGAGGGGGGACATTCCTGGGAAATGACGAGACAAGAAGTCTGGAGAATGGCTTGGAAGATAGCCAATGAGAAGCAGAGATTTGGGGATCAAAAAGGGAGGGATTGGGGGGCAAAGGTCAGTCTTGTCCGCATCGAGTCATGATCCGGTGGCTGTGCTCAATTAAAGAAAAGATTTC
The DNA here is from genome assembly GCF_029531705.1 of Pantherophis guttatus. The sequence continues at coordinate 72,485 of NW_026844115.1, forward strand.
CTTAAAGATTGGCAGTTTGGAAATTCATTTATTTTGAGATAGCAACGAAGTCTGACAGGATCCTGAAGGGAGCAGGGGGCTGGACTAGATGACCTGAAGGGCCCCTTCCTAGCGCGGATTCTAAATACGAATTGGTTTTCCTGCCGGTGTTTGGCCTCCCCGTGGGCAAGGGTGGCATCATTCTGGGATTAGGCTGCAAGATGTCCCGGGACTGCCTGCTTTCCCCCCCTTCCTGCTCTCCATAGCAGCCTTTGCCTTCGTTTTTAATCTCTTTGGAGCATTATTAGGACACCGGAATATAATGTAATTATGGAAGGACGACGTGACTTCAAATTGTGCAGCGATCACTTTAATAGCCACAGCAGTGACGCTTCCACTCCTATGCCGCTTCCTAAATGCTTGGCAGGCTCTCTAATGACCCCTGGTGGCACAGTGGTTGCATCGCAGCACTGCAGGCAAAAACTCTGCCCACACAGCCAGTAGTTCGATCCTTGACCGGCTCAAGGTTGACTCAGCCTTCCGTCCTTTCCCGAGGTCGGTAAAAAGAGGACCCAGATTGTTAAGAGGCAATTCACTGACTCTGTAAACCGCTTAGAGAGGGCTGTAGAGCACTGTGAAGCGGTATATAAGTCTAAGCTATATTGCTAATGCTAAGCGGGTTACAGAGATAGCCGGTTGCCCCCAACTATCTGGATCCTTATTTAGTGACCTCGGAAGGACGGAAAGCGGAGTCAACCTTGAGCCAGTCAGGATCAAACTGCCGGCAGTGGGCAGTGAGTTAGCCTGCCATGCTGCATTCTGACACCTGGGCCACCAGGGATCTGCTTTTGGGACCCTGTCTGCACCCACTGGTCCAGGCCATTCTGAAAATGTATCCCCCCCCCTCCCCGATTGACAGGGCTGTGTCACATCAAGACCGCCAGATCTGCAAAGCCAAGAAACGGCCCTCCCGCCCCTCACCTGGCAGAGCCCCCTGACCCGCTTCTCACCTGCTGCAGCACGTTGCGTTCTCGTAAAGCCATCAGCCGCCGGTGAAGCTCCACCAACTCATCCGTGTAGGCCTGGTTGGGGGGGGGGGGGGGGAATAAAGGGAGGGGGTTAGGAAGACCAGATTAGTTAGTTCGTCAACTTACCGGCCATTCGTTTAAGGACCAACATTGTAACGGTGCTAAAAAAAGGGAATTATGACCCATCCTCGCGCTTATGACCAGTGCAGAAGTCATGGGATCAAAATTCGGACACTGGCAAGCGGTGTCTCTCTCATGTGTGTGTGAGCGTGTGTGTGCGACACGATGGCCATTTACATCCTTTCTGACAAGCAAAGTGAATGGGGGGGGGAGGGGGGTATCGGATTCACTTAACGACTGCGCGATTCGGTTAACGGCCACGCCGTTTGCTGAACTGTCGCAACGGAATGAAAGCTTGCAAAACCAGGCCCGGCGCCCACTCAAGGATCGCACTCCGCTTAGCCACGTAAGTCCCGACCGCGCGGCCGTTAAGCCGAGGACCGACCCTGTGATTCCTTTGGCTTACTCAGCTGTACATCTCCACCCCAGACCACCCCAACGATGCCCTTGATGTGATGTCCCGCTGCCTGGAGGCCGTGCGGGCCTGGATGGGGAGGAACAGGCTCAGACTCAACCCCTTCAAGACCGAGTGGCTGTGGCTTCCGGCGCCCTGATATAGTCAGCAGGTGCCATCGCTGGCTATTGGGGGTGAATCTTTGCCCCCCCCCACAGAGAGGGCTCGCAATCTGGGTGTCCTCCTGGATGCACGGCTGTCTTTAGAAGAGCACATGACGGCCGTGGCCAGGGGGGCCTTTTATCAGGTTCGCCTGATTCGCCAGTTGCAGCCCTTTCTGGACCGGGACGCCCTGCGCACGGTCACTCACGCCCTTGTCACCTCCCGGCTGGACTATTGTAATGCTCTCTACATGGGGCTCCCCTTGAAGAGCACTCGGAGGCTCCAACTGGTCCAGAATGCGGCCGCGTGGGTGGTTATGGGTGCAACCCGTTGCGCCCACGTGACACCCCTCCTGCGCGAGCTGCACTGGCTCCCAGTGGTCTTCCGGGTGCGATTCAAGGTGTTGGTCACCACCTTTAAAGCGCTCCATGGCATTGGACCCGGATACCTTCGAGACCGTCTTCTGCCACCAGTAGCCTCCCACCGGCCAGTCCGCTCCCACAGCGAGGGTCTCCTCAGGGTGCCATCGGCCAAGTTATGTCGGCTGGCGACACCCAGGGGGAGGGCCTTCTCTGTGGGAACCCCTGCCCTGTGGAACGAACTGCCCCCGGAAATACGTAAGATCTCCGACCTCTGGGTGTTTCGCTGCGCTCTGAAGACCCTGTTGTTCCGCCAGGCCGGGCTATTAACATAACGTTTTAAATTGGGGTATTTTAAATTTCTGGGTTTTTAAATTGGAGCCTAATTATTTAATGATTTTAAATTTTAATTGTTTTGTTTCTGTGTTTTTAAATAGGCTATACACCGCCCTGAGTCCTTCGGGAGAAGGGCGGTATAGAAATAAAATTATTATTATTATTATTATTATTGCCACGGCCGGTCCCCCTTTTCCGCAAGGCTGCATTGCTTCTGCATCACGGCAAATGGGGAAGAGCCCGCCTCCGCCGGATTCTCTCCCCCCCCCCCCCCGCTTGGAGACTGACTGGCGTGGTCCTTAGCCAATCGGCATCAGGCAGGAGTGAGCGCAGGAAAACCTCCGGGAAGAAGCTGCCGGGGCGAAGAGATGCCCCTCTGTGCCCAAAACAGCCTCCGAGACAGGTGAGCTGCAAAGGAGCCCACCTGTCTCTGACTCTCCCCAACAATAATTTTTTAAGTGTTTTTAATTGTTTTGTTTATCGTTTTTAATTAATGGGGGCAAATTTATATATATATTTTTAATTGTATTTTAATATTTGTACTTGATGTTTTTATTGGCTGTTCACCGCCCTGAGTCCTCAGGGAGAAGGGCGGTATACAAATTCAAAATAAAATAAATAAATAAAATAAATAAATAAACTCCAGAGCGCCCCCCCCCCAATTTCGGGTGGACGTACCTTGTCATAAGTCCCTTTCTTCAAGATCTTCTCCGGTTTATTGCAGGACTCTGGACTTTTCCTGCCAGACACCTGAGAGGGAAAGCGGATGAAGAATTGGAAAAAGGGCAGATTTCGTTTCCCAACAGCCATGCACCAAACACAGGTAGCCCTGTTTAGTGACCATTCATTTAGTGACCGTTTCAAGTCCCAACAGTGTTGGGGGGGGAAAGGACGTCGTGACCGCATTTCGCACTTACGACCGTGGCTGCGGCATCACGGTGGTTACGTGATCATATTTGAATTGGCTCGTATTTATGATGGGCGTGGAGTCCCCGGGGGGAGGGGGCGGGGTTCACGAGATCCCCTTTTGCGACCTTCTGACAAACAAAAGTCGATGGGGGAAAAGCCGGATTCACTTAACAACCGGGTGACTAACTTATCAATGGCAGCCATTGGCTTAACCACTGTGAGGAAAGTCGTAAAATGAGGCAAAACTCACTTAACCACAGTTTGGCTTAGCAACAGAAATTTTGGGCTCAATTCTGGTCGATACGTTGAGGACTACTACCTGTACAGGCAGTCCTCGACTTAATGACCACAACTGAGCCCAGAATTTCCAAAGGACATTTTGTTACAGGAGTCCTGTCCTGTTTTACGACCTTCCTTGGTCGCAGTGAGGCGAATCCCAGAGGGTCTTAAGGGAATCCAGCTCCCCCCCCCTTGGCTATGCTCGTCAAAAGATCACAAAAGGGGATCCCACTGTGACTATTGTAAGTATGAACTGGTTACCAAGCGTCCCGATTTAGATCCTGTGACCGTGGGGAGGCTACGACGGTCATAAGTGCGAAAAACCGGTCATAAGTCACTTTTTTTTCAACGTCGTTATGACTTCCAACGGTCGCTAAGCAAGCGGTTGTGATTCGAGCCCTGAAAGCCAGCCTCATCCGGCTCCTTCTGGCAACGGGATCAGGAATGAAGAACCTCCCCTCCCGCATAAAAACTGGTGCAGGCACTCCTCGACATACGACGGTTCGTTTAGGTACCGTTCAAAGTTACAACGGCCGGACATTATTTCCAGTTTGGCCAATGGAAATCAAGAAAGAAAGAGTGACAGGGAGTTCTCCCGTGTCTGGAACTCTCCGGTGGCGAATTGGCCACGGCAAGACGGCTGTGGTGAGTTGTCCAATTCCATTTCTAGCTGGGGAAGAGCCCCCTAATCTTTGGGCTGATGGCTTTTCCTCTGAGCCGGTTCCAGGGAGCAGCAGGGCGGACTCCCCACCGTCTTCCCAACTTAATTCAAAGTTCTAGAAGCACGTTAGGAGGGGGCAGGTCTTTTCACGCACCCTGGCTCCAACGAGCCCCCGTCCCCTGTCTGGGCAACTGGTGGGTGGGTGTTTGTGCCCTCCACCCCCGCCCCCGTGGCGGCAGCAGAGGGGGAGGGGGGGCGCGGCACAGCTGAGCTGGTTTCCCAGGGCTGGAGGCCGCCGGGCTTCGTAGCGGAAGGATGCTGCTGACCTTATTGTTAGCGGAGGGCCCCTTCTGCCTGGGTGGCGTATCTCGACTCGGCAGGCAGGAGTCGGCGCTGTTGTCGGTATCGCTGTCGCTGTGGCTGAGCCTGAAAAAGGGAGGGCTGGGAATTAGGGGAGAAATTGGGGCAGTGGGGGAGGTAGAGCCCCACACCAAGGAGGAGAGAAAGTCAGGCGGAGGTCATATCTATAAGAGATTGAACAGGAGGCTGGACTAGAAGACCAGTTCTATTCCTCTTGTTCTCTTCTTTTTCTTTTTCTATTTATTTCTATTTCTATTTCTATCCTGTCCTCTCCTTATTCTATTCTATTCTATTCTATTCTATTCTATTCTATTCTATTCTATCTATTCTATTCTATTCTATTCTATTCTATTCTATTCTATCTATTCCTATTTTCTATTCTTTTTCTATTCTCTTTCAATTCCTCTATTCTCTTCTTTCTCTCCTCTTCCCATTCTATTCTATTCTATTCCTATTCCTATCCGTATTTCTCTTCTCTTTCTCTTTTCTCTTCCTCTTTCTTTCCCTTCCCCTCTTCCCTTCTTCCTTTCTTCCCATTCTTCATTCATTCCTTCATTCATTCTACTCCTACTCCTCTTATTCTATTCCATTCCTATTCGCTATATGTTTGTATCTATTCTACTTTTGAGATTCACTAACACAACTTCATTTTTAATGTGTGTCACTGTGCACACTTGACAACACAAGATTATTTATCTATCTATATATCTATCAAAAAAAGAAAAGAAAAGAAAAAGAAAAGGTTCTGAAAGGGCAGCTTCCTCCTCTCTGCTTTCTTTCGCCTTCCTGATCCTCAAGGGTTGCAGAGAGGAACAGAGGCGAGCTGGGAGGAAAAGAAGAAGAAGGGGGGGGGAGGGAGGGCGTGGGGGCAGCGTTCCCGCTCTCACCTGGCCTCTCTGCTGATGGGGGTGGACTTCACGGCCACCTCTTCTCCGGAGGAGCTGTCGTCCTCGTCCGATTCTTCCGACTGCAGGTGCTCCACCATGGTACGCAGTGGCCCTGCAAGCAGGAAGCCCAGCCGATTACAAAAAACGGGGAGCTGGAGAAGGGGCACGGGTTCGGGGCTGGGAGGAACCGGGTCAGGCGCGGGGCAGTCTGAGTTCGGGCCTTCTAAGGGGTTGGGTGCAGGTGACCCGGCTGCCTCTGTGTCCTCGCGTCCCCTGGCGAGGCGGCCTGGCGACAATGCTGGCGGACCTTCGCTCTTCACGGGGCCACCCTTGAAGTCCGTTTGGAAACTTTTGGCTGATGCACAGCGTGGCCCTGGGAGCAATCTTTGGGGAGGGGGCCCTGGGATGGCCCCTGTTACTCCGCCAGGTTCACTGTGTACCCATCTGCTTAAGGTGGGCTTCATTCCCCTTCCTGGCTGGGGGATTCTGGGAGTTGAAGTCCACCCCTCTTAAAGTTGCCACGGTCGAGAGATTCTGACCTAAGAGGTCAAGGTGCCCAATGGCTGCCCAGGAGGACCAGGCCGTCAGCTGCAGGACAGAGGCTGGGCATTCAGAGACGTGGGGAGGCTGCTCAGACCGACAGCCGCCTGGCACCAAGGCTTGGTCCAAAGCCAGAGTTCGGGGGACGGGGCAAGCGACCGAAGGCCACGCACCTTGACTGTGGTTCTGAGACGGCTCGAAATCCGAGTCGGAGCTGGAGTCGGAACTGGAACTGGAGTTGGAAGGACTGGATACGGCAGACTTTGCCGCCCCCAGAAAAGGAAGAAGGAGAGAGAAGAATGTCAATAAAATAGAGAGCCCCCTGCCTCTTCCCTTCCTTCTCGGATCAATCATTCATTCAACCTCCCACCCACCCATCCACTCATTCATCCCTCCATCCATCCACTCACCCATCGATCTACTCATCCACTCATCCATCCATCTGTCCACTCACCTATCCATCCATCCATCCATCCATCCATCCATCCATTCATTCAATTTCTGTCGCCAACCATGTCAGTCAGTGACTCTGGGCAGTATGCAGTTAAAATATATTATATATGTAGGTCTTTGGTTATTCGGGTTTTCTCCCGCGTAAAATTGGAAGTGTCTTGGCGACGTTTTGACGAAGTCTCATTCGTCATCTTCAGGCTGGTGTTTTCGGCTTCGTGCTTCTAGGGGCAATGTGTGTGATTGCAGCTGTTTCTTCCTTTTAACTCCTAGAAGCTCCTAGAAGCACGAAGCCGAAAACGCCAGCCTGAAGATGATGAATGAGACTTCGTCGAAACGTTGCCAAGACACTTCTAATTTTACGCGGGAGAAAACCCGAATAACCAAAGACCTACATACAAATACCTGCGAAAACCTCAGAATATATCTATATCTATATCTATATGTCTTAAGTTTTTGCGAGTGTGTATATGCAAAAAATTAAAATCTCGGGTGTTTTCCTGCATCATGTTAAATAAGTTAGTTAAAATGTTTAAAATTCTGGTTAAAATCCTAGCTTAAAATCTTCCAAAAATCCTTACAGAGCACTCTGCAAGGTCCTTTAAAACCTTAGCTAAAATCCTACCACACGACACCCCCAGGGATGTCGGCGACCATCCTAAATGTGGGTCGCCTGCCCCTTTTCTCAGTGCGAGTGCAGTGCTGAATAGTCACTAAACGGACTGTTTGTTAAGTCAAGGACTCCTCGATTGCCCTGGGCAAAAAAACAAGCCACAAATGGGCAGCCGAGCGAGTGGGCTGGGCCGGCCCTCACCTCGGACTTGAGCGAGGCCTCGTCTTCCGAGTTGGACTCCTCGGCCACGGTCACCTCCACGGGCTTCTTGATGGCCTTGGCTTCGCTCTCCGGCTTGGGCTTCTCGGCTTTGGCGCTGGGCACCTTCTCCTTGGGCAGCTTCTTCTCCGCGTAGGAGGAAGAGGAGGAGGTGGTGGTGTTGGTGGGACGGTGGGTGTTGGTGGGGACGGTCTTGGCTCCCTTGGAGCTGTTCTTCTTCAGCTTCTTGGCCATGGGCTTGGGCGACTCCACCGTCAGGGGCCGCTTGGCCGAGGACTTCCCTTCGGGGGCCGGGGGCGCCCCTTTGGGCGAGGCGTTCTCCAGCTTGTGCTCCTTCAGGGCCAGCTTGGCCTCCTTGAGAGCGGCCTTGGGGAGGGGCTTCTCCTCCTTCGGCCCTTTGTTCTCGGTGGCGTGTTTCTTGGAGGGCTCCTTGGCGGCCTTGCCGGCTTCTCGTTCGGGGTCTCGAGACGAGCCTTTGCTCTCCGAGTCTTTCCGGGGCCTCTCGCGATGCTCACGGGTGACTTTGTGGGGCTTGGAGAGTTTGCCCCCCTCTTTGCTCACCTCCTAGATATCAGAGGAAAAAGAAATAACAGAATAACAGAGTTGGAAGGGACCTGGTAGGTCAACTAGTCCAACCCCCACCCCCTCCACTCAAGCAGGAGACCCTACACCGTTTCTGACCGATGGCAGTCCAGTCTCTTCTTGAAGGCTTCCGGGGATGAAGTTCCCACAACTTCTGAAGGCAACTTCTGATCCACGGGTTGATGGCTCTCACGGTCGGAAAAATTTCTCCTTATTTCTAGGTTGAATCTCTCCTTGATCAGTTTCCATCCATTATTCCTTGTCTGGCCTTCAGGTGCTTTAGAGAATAGGTTGACCCCCTTCCTCCTCTCTGTGGCAGCCCCTCAAATACGGGAAGATGCTCTCCTGCCTCCCCTGGTCCTTCTCCTCTCTAGACTAGCCAGGCCCAGTTCCTGCAACCGTTCATTGTAAGTTTTAGCCTCCAGTCCCCTCATCATCCTGGTTGCTCTTCTCTGCACTCTTTCTAGTCTCTCAACCTCTTTTTTATAGTGTGGTGACCAAAACTGGATGCAGGACTCTAGGCGTGGCCTTCCTAAGGCTTTATAGAGTGGAATTAGTACCTCCCGTGATTGTATTCCTCTCTCTGTTAATGCAATTTAGGATTGTGTTGGCTTTTTTGGCTGCTGCTGCACACGGCTGGCTCCTATTTAGCTGGTTGTCCACTAAGACTCCAAGATCCCTCTCACAGTCCCTGCTATTAAGCCCGGTTTCACCCAGTCTATAATCTCTGGATTAGTTTCCACCCGTTGCTTCTTGTGTCCTGCCTTCAGGTGCTTTGGAGAATAGCTTAACTCCCTTTTCTTTATGGCAGCCCCTCAAATATTGGAAGGCTGCCATCATGTCTCCCCAGCCCCTCTTCCCATTAAACTAGACATACCCAATTCCTCCAAGGGCACAAAATCACATCAACAGTGGTTAACTTTGGGGAGAAAACAAAAACTTTGTAGGGTTCCTGGGTGGGCCGAGAAAGGCTCTTTCAGAAAGACTAAATCATGACTTACAGAATCACCTTGGCGTGGAGAAGGCCTGTTTTTATGGGTAGCAACTAAAACACCAGCTTACACCAGTGGGAAACACAGCACGCACCTTGAATTGCCTCGTAAAGGCAATTTTGCTCTAATATAGGTAGTTCTTGAGTTACGACCCCCAATTGAGCCCAAAATTTCTGCCGCTAAGTAAGCAAGACCGTTAAGCGAGTTCCGTCCCATTTTATGACCTTTCTAGCCACAGCTGTTAAGCGAAACCCTGCAGTTAGTAAGCTAGTAACACGGTTGTTAAGGCAATCTGGCTTCCCGGTGGACTCTGCTTGTCTCAGAAGGTTGCAAAAGGGGAATCACGTGACACACTCCCCCCGCCCGCCTGAGACACTGCAACCGTCGTAAATGTGAACCAGTTGCCGACCGTCGGAAATTTTGATCGCGAGACCTTAGGGATGCTTGCAACGGCCGTTAAGTGTGAAAAACGGTAAGTCATCTTTGGCAATGTAGCGCCGTTGTCACCAAATGAAATAGTTGCCACCTCCCGCTCAACTAACGGTGTTGAACGACTCCGACTGTTCAGAAATTGGTGCCGACTGTTTCATTCTGCACTTTGGAACGAGAGTAAAAAACTGGATCGGTTTCCCACCTCAGGACTTTTTCTAATTGCAAGAAAACATCCAGAACTGTGGTTTCCCTCCTATTTTCTCTCTCCTTCCCCACCAGAGCAGTTTCCGGAACTCTCTTCTCTTTGGGATACGATGTGACTAATTAAATGGACATTCTGGTGTTCATTAGAAGCTATTTTCAACAATTAACCATTCCAAGGGCCAAAGGTGGGGGGGGGGAGCGGTTTCCACTCCCCCAACTGGATTCTCTTTCTTTTTCTCGGAGGACGTTTCGCTCTGAGAGCTGAAGAAGCTTCTTGGATGAGAAGCGAAACGTCTTCCGAGAAAAAGAAAGATAATCCAGTTTTCTCTTGCAAAAAAAAGAAAAGAAAAGCCCCTTCAGGACAATCACCACCTGGAGGACTGAGAATCTCCACAACCATCATATTTTATGGATATATTTTAGGATTATGATTTCCAATTTTCCTTTTTTTTTTGGCTGAAAAACATTGTTTATACACCTATGTGCCTCTGTTAATATTTTTCATTTAGTGACCGTTCCAAGTTACGACGAGACTGAGAAAAGTGACATGATGGTTTTTCACACGTGTGACCATTGCAGCATCCCCGGGATCACATGTTCAGAATTCAGATGCTTGGCGACGGATTCGTACTTGTGACGGCTGCAGTGTGCCTGGGTCACGTGATCCCCTTTTGCGACCTTCTGACCAAGGGGGAAGCCAGACTCCCGTAACAACCACGTTATACGATACTAACATTAACAGCTGCAGTGACTCACTTAACAACTATGGCAAGGAAAGTTGTAAAACAGGGGCAAAACTCACTTCACAAGTCTTTCCGCTAACCACAGGCATTTGGGGCTCAATTATGGTCGTACATCGAGGACTACCTGCATTCCAAAGTGACTCACCTTTGACCCATGAGATGGTTTGGACTTCTTAGGATCAGAGAAGGCCGAGAGAGGGATGGTTGGAAGCATGGGGTAGTCAGGACTCGGCCTGGAGACCGTTTCTGCACCTTCCGGCATGACCATCACCTGGGGAAAAATCGATGATCAATCTTGGAAATTCTACCTCTGCTTCTCATCAGGCAAGAGCCTAGATCAGGGGCGTCTCCCCAAATCTGGCCACTTGAAAACTCGTGGACTTCAACTCCCAGAATTCCCCAGCCAGCCAGTCAAAAAAGACACACAAGAGTTACTCCGGAGTTACTCCGGAGTAGCTATTCTCCAAAGCACCTGAGGGCAGGGCAAGAAGCAACGGGTGGAAACTCATCAAGGAGAGAAGCAACCTGGAATTAAGGAGAAACCTCCTGACAGTGAGAACAATCAATCAGTGGAACAACTTGCCTGCAGAAGTTGTAAATGCTCCAACACTGGAAGCTTTTAAGAAGAGGTTGGACAACCATTTGACTGATGTGGTGTAGGGTTTCCTGCCTAAGCAGGGGGTTGGACTAGAAGACCTCCAAGGTCCCTTCCAACTCTGTTTCTATTCCATTCCATTCCATTCCTATTCCTATTCTATTCTTCGTTGCTGTTCATCTTATAGGCAGAATCTTGCCAGGCTAAACCAACCACTTGCATAACTATAGATATACTCTGTGAGCATTAAGAGAAAACATCTCCTCCGGCCCCACTCAAGGTCGGGACAGAAGTAGCGGCAGAGGCCGAGAGAATGAAGCGAGGCGACGACGCTCAATGTCCTCTGAACGGACAATGGGCCCCAAGCCCGCCGGACTCAGATTGAGGGATGGCCTTCTGGCAAGAACCAACACTCTTGCGAGGACACAAGAACAAAACTGAATGAAAAGATGGAGGAAGGAGACCACTGAGCGAGGGACGACATTTAAGGAGGATACGGCTGAAGGATCTGACCTCCCTTATACTACTTGGAGAACCCTGAATAGGTTGAAAGTCGGAGTGCCTCAATGTAAAGCCAAGATGATGAAGGAGAAGCTCTTCGTGGATAACATCACACTGGGTGGATGTGGAGAGACGCAGAGCCCTGGTATCTGCTGGTATTTCGGCTACTACCAGGGAACGGAACCGAATTCTTTGAATGAATTTGCCTCTGGTGCAGAAGCTGTCATTGTACATATGAACAGCAAGTGACATAGATTATAGTTACCAATCATTAATCGTACCATACGAACATGTACCGATCATGTCTTATTTTGGGGCCAACGACAAAGCCAAGAAGGCGGCTTCCTTCTGGCAGCTTGAAGGCTGATCTGGACACGGAAGGAGGCGACTTGGTGAAGTCTCAGGGAGGGGCCCTTCTGACTTTCATCCAGCCTTCCAGACAATCCACTGCCTCTTTGCCCTCAGAGAAGTAAACCCCCCCCCCCCCCCCCCGGCCTTTCTGGGACTCCAGGCTATGCTCCACCACACCAAGTAGCCACCAGTGGGCTTCGGAAGAGTTAAGATGGACTTTCTCGGCATTCTGGAGGAGTTTAGAGTGAGGGGTCTTTGATGTTTGATTACCCAACTAGGGAACGTCATCAGTGCTAGAAGGAAGTGGGGTTTGAGAAGAGGAGGAGGAGGAGGAGGAAGAGAAGATAGTGCAGTCCTCTGAGCGTGGTTGTTTTCCTGCAGATGTTCCTTTAGTCGACTAAGCAACATCTTCAGTGCTGAAGGGAGCAACAGCCCTGAAAACATCCATGGAGATTCTCAGCCATCCAGGTCCTGGTTCTCCCAAAGGGGCTTTTTTTTCAAGAGGCAACTGGACTTCAGCTCTGAAGAAGCTTCTCGGATGAGAAGCGAAACGTCTTCAAAGAAAAACCAGGAAGTCCAGTGGCCTCTTGAAAAAAAAAAGCACCTTTGGGACAGCACCTTTTGGGTCACAAAACGGCTGCAAGGAAACCACCAAGTACCAAGGATGCCCTCATTTCAACTCTTGAGCTACAAATATTCTCCTCTGCTGGAGTTTAAAGCGTTCACTCATTATCTCGTCCATTTCACAGGTAGTCCTCAACTTACAACGCTTCATTTTAGGGACCATTCCAAGTGACAACGGCACTATGACCATTTTTCACACTTAGGACCACTGCAGCATTCCCATCAAAATCCAGACCCTTGGCAACTGACTCGTATTTATGACGGACGCAGTGTCCTGGGGTCACGTGATCCCGTTAAATCAAGGACCGCCTGTGTGAGTCCTAGCTCTAGTACTGTTACAAAGAGTGAAAGGAACGATGTTTTTCCCACACCTTTTCTAGTCTTATTCTTTAGTCTCAAAGAACCAATATCAAAAAGCAAAAACCCATCACCATACTTTTTTTAATTAATTTCTGAGTATACTTTTTGATTTACTGATTTTTTTCAACCGCTTTGCTACCACCAAGACTAACCCAAGAACAGTGTGTGAATTTTAAGAGAATGAAAACCAAGCAAATCGAAGGGCATAAAAACAGCTATCACGAAGTAATGGTCCTACTCAGACCGAACCAAATTTAAAACGTCCAACATTTCTTTAAGCTGCCTGGAGAAGCAATCATTTAATCTCCTGTAGGAAAAAAGCCAGATGGAGAGAGTCAATCACATTCTCTCCCAGATGCCACGGCCAGACAACACGACAAACAGAAAAAAGAACCACTAGACAGTTTTTGTTCTCCTGGTCCCTAGGAAGGGGCTGCCTCCCTTCATTACTCACCCCTCCGGCTTTGATGAGTTTGTGACGGAATTCCTTGGTGGGGTTATTAAAGGTGAGCTTCTCGCAGCGCAAATGGTTCACCGGGGGGTTTCCTTCCAGGTTTAGGAAAAGGTCATAGGTAAAACACACTTTCTTCGGTTCCTCCTGTGAAAGCAGAGGGAAAAAAAATCTCAAGAGATTGAAACCGATTGCACGAGTCTCTATCCTGTGATTTCGACAGCTCTCCCGTGTTCGGGCAGCTAAAACAGCCGAACGAGAAGAACGGAGCGTAACCGGAAAAATTCACTCCAAACTCCACCACATTGTTGGCAAATCCTTCTGGGGGGTGGAGGAGGCCCTGTAAACATTCAAAGCAGGGTCGAAGTACAGGATGGGAGCATTCGGATATATCAACAAAATCTTGGCTACAAGATGGCAAAATCCTGCGTTGGCCGATTCGTACAGGAGCAGCCCTGGTGTCACCTTAGCTGTCACCATGCCATGGTTGGTGGTAGAAACAGCCTTCAAAATGGCACCGGTTTTTGGTTTTTTTTTTAACTAATTTGCCCAAAACATTTTGGACATGAGCTTTGAGGTGAAAGGCTCATCTATTTTCCCAGAGGGACATTAATTAATTTGGGGTGAGAAAGAAGAAAGGATGTTATTATTATTATTATTATTTATTCAATTTATATACCGCCCTTCTCCTATTGGACTCAGGGCGATGCACAGCCAAGGATAAAAAACATACCAATACAAAATTTAAAATCAATTAAAAGAATTATACAGCTTTGGCCCACAATTTAAAACAATCCAATTAAAACCCAATATTACACTTTGTTACTATCTCCTTCCAGAATGATCAGCACAGATGGGATCGATCAGAGCTGGAATAAACTAAACATACCCGTTTCCCCGAAAATAAACCGGACCTTGTATTAATTTTTGTTCCAAAAGACACATATTAGGGCTTATTTTCCAGGTAGGTCTAATTTTCAGGGAAACACCCTACTTATTATGGTTTTAGGAGAAGAGCAAAGTTTTCTCTTCATCCATATCTTGACTCGGAAGGTGAAACTGGTTCCCGGGGTTGGCCAGAAGGAAATGAAAGGCAGGGAGAAAACAGAAGGTAATGAATTTGGGGTGAGAAAGAAGGAAGGATCCAATCTCCTTCCAGAATGATCTGCAGAGGCAGGGCTAGATAAAAGCTGGAATGCCTAAACATGCATTACTCATTACTGTCTTAGGAAAAAGAGCAGATTTTCTGTCCATCCATATCTTGCCTCGGATTTAGAAGGCGAGATATGAATATAAAAGATGTAAAACAGGAAGGTGAAATTAGTTCCTGGGGTTGGCCAGGAGATGAAATGCAGGGAGGAGGAAGAAAATAAAACGATACCTTATTCTTGAAGTAGACCTCAATGGGCATGATGAACCCCGCGTAGCCAGACTCCTCCACTTTGTAAGGGGGCTCTTTGCAAACTGTGTGTATGGGGGGGGGGGAAGCAAAAAGGAGCATTAGCAAACCCCCCCAACAGGACCATGTAAACCAGGCAAACGGCAGGGAGGAGAATCAAAACGGTGGGATAATGTGCCCATAATGTGATCTACAGGCAATACCGGACAGCTCGTTTAGTGACCGAAGTGACAACAGCCCTGAAAAAAGTGACTGGAGACCGTTTCCCACAACGTACGACCCTTGCCGCATCCCCGTGGTCACGTGACCCAAATTCTGACCCTTGGCAACCGGCTCATACTTATGACAGTTGCAGGGTCCCAAGGACGAGCCATCCTCATTTTCGTGACCTTCTGACAAGGAGGGGGGGGGGGGGGGGGAAGGGAGAGCTAGATTCCCTTAATGACTCTGGCGAGAAAGGTCGTAAAATGGGGGCCAAACTCACTGAACCAACGACCCAATTAACAACGGAAATGTCAGGGCCGATGGTGGCCGTATCCACTACCTAGAACCCCTCTGCCAGGGTTAAAAGAAGCCCGCTGGGCCATTGGAAACCGTCGAAGGGATGCCTTGGGAGGACGTTGAAAGCTCGCAGCCACCGCACGGAGGGACGTGACGCCAGGACCTCCACGATAAAAGGAGGGGGGACAGAAGCCACACCCCGCGGTTCCTACCACCCAGGCAGCTGAAAGCTACTCCTGTCACCCCGGGGGCCGTTCCTCCCGGATGCTATTCGATTTCATCCATGTGCAGGAACAGCTTACAGGCAGTCCTCGAGCTACGTCCGTTTTTTTCAGCGGCTGACTGAAGGAAGGGTGGTTTTGACAGCGGTCCTGGCACCCCTGGAAGGGGGTGTACGTGTCACCTGATTGTGAGCTGGGTGCATGTTAACCGCTTTGTAGCCATGACCGGTTGCCGGTTGCATTGCCCTGGAATTGAGCGATCTCCGATGGCAAGTTTCCCTGCTGGCTTCCCCAGAAAGTCAATGGAGAAGCTGGCAGGGAAGCTCACAGGGTAGTCCTCTCCCTCCCATCCCTCTGTGCTTGTGTCACGCTGGCCACTCACACACATTTGCAACCCTCTCTACCCCTCACACACCTTTTCCCCCCGACCCCTTTGTGTTGTCTCCGAACCAGGCCTCTCGCTCACCCCTTGGGGCCCCTTGCCCAACCCGTGCCACCCAAAGCCCTCGCATCCCGTCTCCAACCTGCGTCCCCCTTCTTGCATCTCCCTTTGCTGGCTCACACAACCCTCCCCCCACCCCGGGCCTCTTGGGCATCCCCCTCATACCCTCGGGCGTCCTCCCTGACCGGAGCTGGGTCTCTCTTGCCCCTTCCCAACCTGTCAGAACCTATCTTTGCATCTCCCACCATCCAGTCACAACCGAGGAAGCTTCTTGGGTGAGAAGCAACATTTCTTCTCCTTCTTCCTCCTCCTCAAGAGATTAGATGAACAGAGTTGGAAGGGACCTTGTGGGTCATCTAGTCCAACCCCCCGCCCAAGCAGGAGACCCTACACCATTTCTGACAGGTGGCAGTCCAGTCTCTTCTTGACAGCTTCCAGGGATGAAGCTCCCACAACTTCTGAAGGCAACTTCTGTTCCATGGGTTGATTGCTCCCACGGTCAGAAAATGTCTTCTTACTTCTAGGTTGCCTCTTGGGACGCGCCACGCCCACTCGCTCGCTCACTCACCACGTTTCGGTTTCGGGAAGCTCTGATGGAGACGGAAGACGACCCTCTCCACGAAGTGCTGAATCTCAAACTGCTCCGGCCCTCGTACAAAGACCATCCAGTCGTGCGTGAAGCCCTCGGTGGTGGGCTTCTTGCGCAGCTGGGCGCGGTGTCCGAGCTCCAACTTCACCTGGACTGTACACTAGGAAGGGGGAAGGCGGTGTGGGAGGGGAGGGGAAGGGCAAAGGAAGAGAGGGAGGGAGGCAAACATAACTTGACTGTTAGATCTAGCTGGTGAACTGCAACAGTGACTTCTTTAAAAAGAAAAAAAAAAGTCACACCAACTGTTTATATAGTTCAGGAAAGACCTGAAACGATTTAATTCCTTTGTTTAAAACCAGCTTTTCCCAACTGGCTGGGAACTCGGCAGCTCAGGCGACAGCTTACCTGAAGGACGTTAATTTAGCAAAACTGATTTTAGAACCTAACAGTCAGGATCTGTGCCCCCCACTCAATTATTGGAAAGATTAAAAAGGGTACCGCATGTTAATTTCTCACGCACAAACTACAGGTCAAGCTTCCCGCAAACGGCCCTCTCCGTCCAGATGACAGATCCAAGGTCTGTAGGCTTAACCCTCTTCCACAACTGTGAATTAGGACTTGCCGTACAAATATAGGGCGATATTTACAAACACACACACACATGGTTGGGAGGCAAAGGTGTACCTTGTGTTTTCTTAGCTGTTCTAGCCGTAAGGGGGTGGGGTGGGGGTGGGGAAAGGGCACCGCAAAGCAGCTCAAAACAACAACAACAAACTCACAGGAACCCCATTCTGCCTCTTCAGTTGTTAAGTCTTTTCTGCCACTTTTGGGATATGTTACCACGAGTCTGCGGGAACGAAGGGATTAGCCCAGAGCAGATAGCCTCAGGAGGGCCCTTTGCAGCCTTTTAAGGCCCCAGCGGCTAAACCATTTCCTCACCTGAGGAAGTAGGTGCCTAAAAGCAGGTAATCAAAAATAGCGCTTAGGAGCGGATGGCCTGTGGAGAAACACAAGGAGGCCTTATGCTTAGGGACTGTTCATAGCACCCAAACAGATTCACGTTTAGGAAGGTTGCAGAATTCACGCAACCACCTTTTGCGACAGTTCAGATTCGCTTCACCACCGTTTTACTAACTGAACATCGGCAGCGACTCACTTAATAACTGGGGCAAGGGAGGTCGTTACATGGGACAAACTCACTTAAGCACCGTCTGGCTTGGCAACCAAAATGTTGCGCGCTCAATTGTGCCCACGAGGATTATCTGTGGTGGGGCAAGAGGATAAACTGACATTAAGCCAACACTCAGCTGTCAGGTGGAAGATACGAACTCAACTCAAAAGCGCTCCAGGCACGTAGCAGGGTGAGAACAGATGTTGCACAACTGTTGAGAGGTCTTCTGGCACAAATATTGGTGGAACGGTTAAAAAAAGAGGGAGGAGGGGTCCCAGTGACTACACAGCTGACTTTAATATCCATGCTGGGCCTTTTGCTGTAGGCCCACCAATATGGGCTTTTTGGACCCCCCAAGTTCTAGCTTTGGGTGTCCGACAAAGAGTTAGATCCTATGCTTCAACTTTTATGAATATCTACCTTACATACCCAAAGAATGCTCAGAGTTTGAATGTTGATGCAACCTTTCCCTCCTTTTGCAGATCAAGATGCCCTGGGTGCAAAAGTTGGAAGGAATGGCACAAATCCAATCGATACATAACTAAATAACTTCTCTTCTACCTTAACCAGAAGGCTCATCTCTCTCTTTCCCCCAATTACCATCGTTCCTTGTCTTGGGCTGGGCTGCAGTCCTACTGGACAGACACTTAAAACATGAGCCAGAGCTGTGTGTGGTGGCAGCCAAAAAAGCCCACGCAATCCTAAAATGCATGTATCAGAGGGATACAATCAAGATCAAGGGAGGTACTAAGACCACTCTATAAAGCCTTAGGAAAGCCACACCTAGAATACAGTTTCCAGTTTTCGTCACACTATAAAAAAAGAGGTTGAGACGCTAGAAAGAGTGCAGAGAAGAGCAACCAGGATGATGAGGGGACTGGAGCTGCGATTTTTGCGAAGGAGGGGATAAATTGTCTATAAAAATTTGCAAACCCCAAGAAACTCTGTAACTGTTTACGGGTGCGTGGTGCGGCCCATTCCATCACTGCCTGGTCCTTTTCCGGGTCCATCTCTATTCCTTCATGCGATATACGATATCCAAGATAGTCAATTTTGTCTTGGTGGAATTCACATTTAGAAAGTTTGGCATAGAGTTCAGCTGCTCTGAGTTTATTCAAGACTGCTTGAACCAGTCTTACATGGTCGGCCATGTTGTCAGAATAAATTAGAATGTCGTCCAAATAGACCAACACCCCCTTATATAGGTGCTCATGCAACACTTCGTTGATCAACTGCATGAATACAGCCAGGGCTCCCTGTAGTCCAAAAGGGAGTACTCTAAACTGGAAACATCCCAGTGGGCAATTAAATGCTGTCTTCCATTCATCTCCCTCTTTTATTCTCACTCGGTAGTATGCCTCTCTTAAATCAAGTTTGGTAAAAAAAATTCCCTTCCCTAAATGGGCTAACATGTCCTTCATGAGTGGGAGGGGATAGACATTTTCTATGCAAATGGCGTTCATGTTTCTATAATCAACTACTAACCGGAAGGATCCATCTTTCTTCTCGCGGAACATTACTGGTGCTGCCACCTTGGGTTTGGCTCGTTCGATAAATCCCCGTTCTAAGTTTTTGTCAATAAAATTTTGCAATTCCCCCAATTCTCGAGGTGTCATGGGGCATATTTTTGGTTTGGGAAGCTTCACCCCTGGGAGTATTTCAATGGTGCAGTCAGTGGCCCTGTGGGGAGGCAGAGCATCTGATGCTTTTTCGCTAAACACTTCCTTGAGGTCCCAATATTCCTTTGGAATTTTCTCTTCTCCCTCAATATAGTTAATGGCTACTGCCGCCCTTTCTGGTCTTATCGTCCCTGGGGGGGGGGGGCTTCCCTTCCGGAGTTGGTTCTGCCGTGCGGATGCGTAGGACCCCCGTTTTCCAATTTACTCGTGGGTTCCATTTGTGAAGCCAGGGCAGTCCTAGAATGAGGGGTCTTTCCATACCAGGGGCTATAATAAATCTGAGATTCTCTACATGGTTCCCCAACTGCAATTCAAGGGGTTCAGTCATAAAGCTAGCTGGGCCCCCTCCTGCAATCGACCCATCTAATTGACAAAATGCAATGGGTCTTTTTAAAGTTTTTAGTCTCAGTTCCATCTCCTCCACTACTTTGGGGCTAATTATGCACCTGGTGCACCCTGAGTCCAGCAGGGCTAACAATTGTGTGTGAGCCCCTGTGGAGGACACTCTTATTTCTACGGGAATGAGTAAGGGTTCTTCCGTGTGACTTACCCGATCGTCGGTGTCGGAGTCGGAGTCCGTCTCGCTGTCGTCATCGTTGGTCGGAGTTCCCAACTCACTCTGGTTTTGGGGAGTGAACTCAACGACTTCTCCTTTCAGGGCGGTGCCGCGGGTTTTGGCGGGTATTTTGTCGCCCAGCCTCCAGCTTGCTTTCCTTCGCTCTTCGGACTGAATCCTGAGCTGCTGGTTGCAACGCCTGCCTTGCTTCGCTTGCTGTAATCCCTGCAATCCATTGCATCAGCAAGCAACTGAATCTCCCTGCCTGCAATCAAGCTCATCGGTGAGCAGCTCTATCTGTCTGTCTGCCTGCCTGCCTGCCTGCTTGCCTTGTCCCGGTAAGTTTTTTTCCCCTTTGGGAGCTTTAAAAAAAATAGTTTATTGGGGGGTTTTTTAGTTGTTCTTTTTTTAGACCTAGCCATTTAAAGTTTAGGAAGTTTTAAATTTAGCTGCTTTTATATAAAAATAAAATAAAATAATATTTGTGCAGGTTTCTGAGATTTTGTGTGTTTCTGTAGGGTTTCACTCTAACTACACAAACGTACAAAATCTCACAAAGCTGTATGTGGAATTTTGTGTGTGTAAAGTGTGAAAGTTGGTTTTTTGGACTTTTTGTGGCTGTGTGAGGTTCCTGCTTGTTGCAGGGGCCATTTTGGGTCTAGCACAGCTGCTTTTACATTGTGGGTGAGCCAGTTGTGTTGTGTTTTTTTTAAAAAAAATTGATTTATATGCCGCCCTTCTCCGGAGACTCAGGGCGGCTTACAATGCATTAAGCAATAGCCTTCATCCTTTTGTATATTTATACAAAGTCAGCTTATTGCCCCCACAAACTGGGTCCTCATTTAACCTACCTTAGAAAGGATGGAAGGCTGAGTCAACCTTGAGCCTTGGTGAGATTCGAACCTGCAGTAATTGCAGGCAGCTGTTCTTAATAACAGGGTGCTTTAGACCACTGTACTACCAAGGCCCTGTGTTGTGTTTTGTAGGTTAAAAAAGGGCAAAGAAGTGACATCGACCTGGCCACGCCCACCTGACCAACAAACCACGCCCACCCAGTCACCTTACCACCAAGCCACGCCCACTAACTAAGCCACACCCACAGAACCGGTAGCGAAAATTTTTAGATTTTACCCCTGCGCCAGCTCCATTCTGATGGATCAACATGTAGCACCATTATGGCTGCCAGCTTGACCCAACTGTGTAAACACACACAAACACACACACACAGATGCAACAACAGCTGATGGAGGGGAGAAGAGGCAGG
Organism: Pantherophis guttatus; assembly: GCF_029531705.1. The sequence goes on from NW_026844115.1 coordinate 93,438, forward strand.
CCCTTTTAAAAATGGAGAAATATAGAGAAATTCCTTGGCCATTGCTCTCTGCTCACACACACCCACATAGACACACCTGCACAATTTCTCGAGCCACGGATATTTAGCTACAATTTATTTATTTATTTATTTTGTCACATTTCTATGCCGCCTAACTCCCGAGGGACAATCCTTTGCACATGTCTGGATGCAAAGTTCGAAGCGGCTTTTGAAATTAAAACAGTCCAAAACCTCATCAACGTGTAAAATTCTTGTCCGGTTAGAAACGTTGCAGTCCCCCAAAAAGATGGTTTTTATAGTTAGTTTCGTTTCGTTTTGTTTTTTTTTTAAAAAGGAAAATGGGCTGGGTGTTTATCGGCCGTTGGGGGGGTCAAGACTTGCCATGGGGAGGGGGCTGTTTCAGTCTGGACAGCCATTGATTAGTTCTCTTCCGAGAGCAGGGGTCGGCAACCTTAAACACTCAAAGAGCCAGACGGGTCCTAACCATTCAATTCTGGAGCCGACCGGAAGTCCGTGTCAGACTTCGATGCTAACTCAAAATAAATAAATCTTTAAGGAAATCTTTTCTTTAATTGAGCACAGCAACCGGATCATGACCTGATGCGGACAAGACTGACCTTTTGCCCCCCAATCCCTCCCTTTCCGATCCCCAAATCTCTGCTTCTCATTGGCTATCTTCCAAGTCATTCTCCAGACTTCTTGTCTCGTCATTTCCCAGGAATGTCTCCCCCCTCCTCATTTCCACAACAACCCGGCTTCAAAGGGATTTAGCAGGCAAAACTTCAGAGCTTATCTCTCTCCTCTGCTCTCTATGCCAGCGTTGAGGCGCTGACATCCCGGTTGCCTCACCATAGAGTCTCCTCCTAGCGTGGCATCCTTTTTCCTCTACCTGTTCTAACCAAAAGCCCTATCAATTGTGGAGACAACCGGCGACAAGGAGCCGCAGCAGTGGGATGAAAGCGCCACATGCGGCTCCAGAGCCGCAGGTTGCTGACCCATGGACTAGATCAAAGGTAATATTCAGCCGGTTTGGACTGGTTCAGTCGAATCGGTAGCGGAAATCGCGGGTGGGCTGCCCACCTGCCCCAGCTCTATGCCCATCCTATTTAGGGACATTTTTGAGGCCGGGTGCATGCACGGAAGGCGTGTGCGCCAGCGAAGAGCATTCACGGAAGGCCAGGCGCATCCATGGACGGGAACACATGCTCACATTTGCAAACCGGTAGGGAAAGTAAGTGAATACCATCCATGGACTAGATGACCTCAAAGAGCCCTTCCAACTCTGTTACTGTTACAGTCGCGGTCCTCCTTAAGCACTGATTTCTTAGGGGAAGTCACCCCCAGTGCCCCCCCACTCGCTCCCTGTGAGACTGTGTGAGTCATGCTTTTTCCTGCAGAAACAAATTACATTTGCTATAAAGGGCTTGGCAAGTTGTTTAATGAAAAGAAGGAGTCGGGGTTGACATGATAGCAGTTTCCCAATATTTGAGGGGCTGCCCCAAAGAAGTGTGTATGTGTGGGGGGAGTGTCAGCTTATTTTCTAAAGCACCAGAAAGCAGGACAAGGAGCAAAGGGTGCAAACTAATCAAGGAGAGAAGCAACCTGGAACTAAGGAGAAACCTCCCAACAATGAGGACGATTAACCAGTGGAACAGCTTGCCACCAGAACTTGTAAGGTGCTTCATCACTGGAGGTTTTTAAGAAGAGATGGAACAGCCATTTGTCTGAAATGGTACAGGATCTCCTGCTCGAGAAGGGGGTTGGACTAGATGACCTCCGAGGTCCCTTCAACTCGGCTATTCTGTTATTTTCCAGCTGAAAACCAGCTGGCCCTCCCAGCTAAGCCGAAAGGAATTGGCCCAGCTGCAAAACGCAATATTTATACTTTTTAAAAAAATGTTTATTAAGATGACTTTAGACGGCCGCCTGGGGATTTTTACAGTGAGTTGCCTGGAGTTGCATGAGAAGATGGAAGTGCGCATACAAATATAGGTAATAAATAAATGCATGTGTACGTTTTATATATAGCTATTCGGAGCAAGGAGATAAATCACCAGCTGTTTTGCACCAGCTGTTTCTTTTTTTCCTCAGGATTTTGGGAATCCTCTTGGCAGGATGGGGGAGGACGGGGCCTTTCATCACTTTAAAGACGCTGGCTGTTATTGTTGTTGTTTTTTCCTTGCAGAAGGATGAAGATTGTAGCCCTCAGCGCAGCGCTGCTTCTTTTCAATAAGACTGAGCTGTCATTGGGCCTCCTTCTCTGCTCAAAAACAGAGCAAAAAGGTCATCCAATCTGACCCACGGGACTCCTAAAACGGAATGGCAGAAGACGGGGGGGGGGGGGGCTGGAGGCTTGCAAGCGTGACTGACGGTAATAGATTCTGGGGTTTACAGATAGATTGCCTCAGGTACTGGAAGTTCATCAGCAATGGTGGCTAGCTGCAATTATTTATTTATTTATTTATTTATTTATTTATTTATTTATTTATTTATTTATTTATTTATTTATTTATTAGAGCTTCGAACCTGCCTTTATTACTCTGTAAAGTAACTCAAGGGGGCAAGCATACACAACAATCCTTCCTCCTCCTATTTTCCCCAAAACAACAACAATCCTGTGAGGTGGGTTGGACTGAGAGAGAAGGACTGGCCCAAAGTCACCCAATTGGCTTTCATCACGCCTAAGGCGGGACTAGAACTCACCGTCTCCTTGTGATTGGCTCAAAGTCACCCAGCCGGCTTTCATATCTAAGGCGGGACTAGAACTCACAGCCTCCTGGTGATTGGCCCAAAGTCACCCTGATGGCTTTCATCACGCCTAAGGCGGGACTAGAACTCACCGTCTCCTTGTGATTGGCTCAAAGTCACCCAGCTAGCTTTCGTGCCTAAGGCGGGACTAGAACTCACAGCCTCCTTGTGATTGGCTCAAAGTCACCCAACCGGCTTTCATTTTTCAGCAGGGAGCTGGTCTAGATGACCTCCAAAGCCCCCTCCAACACTTGGATTCTCCTTTGAGCCTGCTGAAAATGTCAGTGAGAGCTCTGTGTTGACCTTCAGTTGGGCCGAGATTTTCCTTCTTTCAAGTCCTGGCCAAGACATTGTAAGCTGCCCTGAGTCTATGGAGAAGGGCGGCATATAAATCAAATAATAAAAAAAAACTCTCGGACAGATGCCCGAGACTTTGAAAGACAGGCGAAGCATCCGGACACTGCACGTAAATGTCCCTTTGATGTGTCAATCTCCCCGTCTTCTGCGATTTGTGACTTTGCAGAGAGGGCTGTGGGGAATTAAGACATCTGGCCCGAAGTTTTGCACCGAGCCAGCGAAGACACTATAAATTAGAATATTTAAAGACAGATGCAGTTTTTCCACTGCATCATTGTTGGGTTTTTTTTTTTTTTTTTTTTGTAGAGTCCTTCCAATCTTTGCTGGAAACGACAAGTGTGTCTCTCTGGCAGCATCTGATGCACATCAAGATGAAGGAAGAAAGTTGTGAATCCCTCTGAGCCTTCAGCTCCCATTCCTTCTTGATTTCAGAGACGCCCAGGGAAAAAATAGGGGTTTTTTTAAAAAAAAAAGGCGGGTGGATTTTCCTCTTTTTTCTTTCAGTTATTGTAACAAGGAACCAAAGCAGGCACAAAAGTTTCCAAAAACCAATTAAAAAGCATCTTTTTTCTAAATTGGATACTTGTTTGTATTAAGAACCTATTCTGGACTTTTTGCATGAAAGGGGGGGGGGGGAATGAAATTTTGACTGTGGGTTTTGACACTTAAGTTTAGTTTAGTTTAGTTTAGTTTATTTGATTTGTAAATGGGTTTATTGTTACAGAAATGGCTTAGGTTTATAATTGGCACAACTAAAAAGTTGATCATATAATTTTACGATGCATCTTACAGCACTTTTCAAAGTCACTGCTTTTTGTTTCTTTTTTTATTTCTTTCTTTTGGGGGCATGCCGAGCTTGTCGGTTGGAAAGACAGCACCCCAGGTTTGAGACCCGAGTGCCAAGTGACAGGGTGAGCTCCCGTCTTCGCCTCAGCCCCTGCTCACCTACCAGTTCGAAAGCATGCAAACACGAGTAGATAAATAGGTACCACTTTGAAAGAAAGGTAAGAGAGAGAGGAGAGAGGGAGAGAAAATGAGAAAGAGAGAAAGAGAGAGAGGGGGAAGAGAGAAAAGGAGAGACAAAGAGGGAAGAGAGAGAGAATGAGAGAGAGAGAGAGAGAGAGAGAGAATGAATTAGAGAGAGAATTAGAGAGAGAGAGAGAATGAGAGGGGAGAGACAGAATGAGAGAGAGAGAGAAAATGTCTGCAATTACTGCAGGTTCGAATCTCACCAAGGCTCAAGGTTGACTCAGCCTTCCATCCTTTCTAAGGTAGGTGAAATGAGGACCCAGATTGTGGGGGCAATAAGCTGACTTTGCATAAATATACCAAAAGTATGAAGGCTGTTGCTTAACGCATTGTAAGCCGCCCTGAGTCTCCGGAGAAGGGCGGCATATAAATCAAATTAAAAAAAAAAGAGAATTAGAGAGCGAGAGGGGGAGGGGGAGGGGGAGAAAGAGAGAGAATTAGAGAGAGAAAGAGAAAGAAAGAAAGAGAGAGAGAGAAAGAGAATTTGAGAGAGAGAGAGAGAGGGGAGAGAGAATGAGAGGGGGGAGAGAGAATGACAGAGAAAGAAAGACAGAATGAGAGAGAAAGAGAGAGACAAAGAGAGAGAGCGAAAAGAGGGAGAGAATGAAAGAGAGAAAAGAGAGAGAATGAGAGAAAGAGAATTAGAGAGCAAGAGGGGGGAGAAAGAATTAGAGAGAGAGAGAAAAAGAAAGAGAGAGAGAATTAGAGAGAGAAAGAGAGAGAGAGAATGAGAAGGGGGAGAGAGAATGATAGAGAAAGAGAGAGAGAGAGAGAGAGGGAGAGAGAGAGAGAGATTCTTTTAGGATATGCCTTGGTACAGTGCCATCGATCTCCGCACTTTCCGCGCTGGCCCGGAGACATGGCTGTTCCAGCAAACTCCCTGATCAACTACGAGGTTTTAATTTTGGGGATTTTAATTTTCATATTGGTTTTAGGTGTTATTGTTATTGTAAAATTGATACTGATTTTAATTGAAATGTTTTAAATTATGGGCCAAACTTTATTTATTTTAAAACTATTTTAACTTTTGTGTACAAATGTTTTATTTTTGGCTGTTCACCACCCTGAGTCCGAAAGGAGAAGGGCGGTATAGAAATTTAAATAATAATAATAATAATAATAATAATAATAATAATAATAATAATAATAATAATAGTTGTTGTTGTTGTTGTTGTTTTATTTGTGTGAGCTGCCCCGAGTCTTTCGGGAGAAGGGCGGCATATAAATTTTAATAATAAATAAATAAACCAAGCAGGGAGGTCAGAAAAGTCAAGATGGTGGCTCCCAACCAGGGCATCAAAACTCCACCTCTTTTGATCCGTATGTGGCACGATGGGGGGGCTGCCTCCATTTTTAAGAAAAACCTCCTTCCCCTCCCCTAAAGCAATCACAGTTGCTCTTTCCAAACCGATCCCAGCGCGCAGCCCATTTATCAAACACCAAGACGGCTGTTTGTTTGTTTGTTTGTAGTGCTTTTGGCAAATTTGCTGGTGCGGGGCATTTTTTTTTTTTTTGCTTTTGTGAAAAACTGAATGGAAAATTGTGTGAGAGCACACACCCATTCTTTGCAAAAAAAAAACACACACCCAAAAAACAAAAAAAAGACCCACCCCCAAAACTCACGGCAAAACTTTTTGCCAGGCAGATAATCCTGTGTGAAATATTAGAAGTAATAGGGAGAATATTGAGGAGGGAAGGGAGGGAGGATGGTTTGGAGGCCGCCTGGGTGCAGTTGCTGTGACAAATTGCACAAGGCTGGAATCCAGCGTGCGCTACGATAATATACGTGCCAGCGTCCCACAATCTTAACTTAGATCCAATTCCTTCTTCGGGATAATATTAATTTCCTAACCGTGAAGGATCTTTGGGTTTATTCGATGGCTCCAGACGGCAAAGAACTCCAGGAGGGGCGAGAATATATTTTGTGCGTCTCCGGCACAAAAGGGAACACAGAAAAAGATATTTTTTTTCCCTTATAAGGCCGGAGAGCTTATATTTATTTATTTTCCCACCCGCAATTTACTAATCTCTAAGTTGAAGAGATCGGATGGCTGATTCGATTCGAGTTTTTAAAAAGGTTTTTTTTTTCCAGCCAAAAGTTCGTATTTATGACGGCTGCGGGGTCCTGTGATCCCCTTTTGCGTCCTTCTGATAAGTCAACAGGGGAAGCCGGTTATGTGTTTCTAACGTAACAACTGAAGCGTTTCACTTAACAACGGTGGCAAAAAAAGAGTCACAAAATGGGGCAGAACGCATGAAACAATTCTCTGGCTTAACCAACAGAATTTGACTTTGCTTGTCAGCGGGTTTTTGGCACCTGCTTATCAGCTGCTTGTGGGAAATTTTTGCAGGGCCATTAGAACTTCGGTCACTAAAGAAAGTCGAGGACAGCCTGCATAAATAAATGTAAAGATACAAATAGAAATAAATATTCCTTCCTTATTGTGCCAAGGTTGTGCTGAGCCTTAGAGAAACTCAGTAAACCTGCCAGGCCATGCATAAATTGAGACGGAGGACAACTTCCCTCCTATAAATCCTGAGTAAGGCCACACCTGGAATTCTGCACCCAGATTTGGGTCACCACATTATGAAATTGGCTAACCTGGTTAGCCTGGCCTAACCTCCCTTTAAAAAAATAAATAAAATCAAATCAAATTTCTCTAAAATTTTAGGGGTGTTTTAATCTGTTCTGAGCCAAATTTATTTAATTAGGTTTTTATACTGTTTTTAAATTTTGTAATTCTGTGTGTTTTATCTCTTGGCTGTTCACCACCCTGAGTCCCTTGGGAGGAGGGCGGTATATAAATCTAATAATTAAAAATTAAAAAAAAAAAAAGATGTTGAGCCTTTGGAAAAAGTGCAAAGAAGAGCAACTAAGATGATCAAAGGCCTGGAGACTAACACATATGCAGGATTTGGGTTTGGCTACTCTAGAGAAAAGAAGGACTAGGGGGGACATGATAGCAGTCTTCCAGTATTTGAGGGGCTGCCCCAAAGAAGAGGGAGTCAAGCTATTCTCCAAAGCCCCTGAGGGCAGGACAAGAAGCAGTGGACGGAAATTAATCAAGGAGAGAAGCAACCTGGAATTAAGGAGAAACTTCCTGACAATAAGAACAATTAACCATTAGAACAGTTTGCCACTGGCAGTTGTGGCAGCTTCATCACTGGAAGTTTTTAAGAAGAGACTGGACTGCCATCTGTCAGAATTGGTGTAGGGTCTCCTGCTTGAGCAGCAGGGGATTGGGCTAGATGACCTCCAAGGTCCCTTCCAACTCTGTTATTTTCATTCTTAAAAGAAGGAGGAGGAGGAGGAGGAGGAGGTGGAGAAGGATCAGAGGGGGGAGGAGGAGGAGAAAAAAAGAAGAAGAAGAAGAAGAAGAAGAAGAAGAAGAACAGGAGGAGGAGGAGGAGGAGGAAGAGGAGGAGAAGGAGAAGAAGAAGAAGAAGAAGAAGAAGAAGAAGAACAGGAGGAGGAGGAGGAGGAGGAAGAGGAGGAGAAGGAGAAGAAGAAGAAGAAGAAGAAGAAGAAGAAGAAGAAGAAGAAGAAGAAGAAGAAGAAGAAGAAGAAGAAGAAGAAGAAGAAGAAGAAGAAGAAGACAGAACAATCAATCTGGACTTGCTTCTAGAAGTTGCGGGTTCTCCATCTCTGGAGTCTTTTTAAGAAGAGACTGGACAGCCGTTTGTCTGAAATGGTGTAGGGTCTCCTGTTGAGCAGGGGGTTGGACTAGAAGACCTCCAAGGATCCCTTCCAACTCTGTTATTCTGTTTCATGAAAAGAAGGACTAAGGGGTGACATGATAGCAGTCTTCCAATATTTGAGGGGCTGCCCCAAAGAAGACGGGGACTAATTATTCTCCAAAGCCCCTGAAGGCAGGACAAGATGGAAACCAATCAAGGAGAGAAGCAACTTGGAATTGAGGAGAAACTTCTTGACGGTGGGAACAATCAACCGGTGGAACTGCTTGCCACCAGATGTTGTGGGTGCTTCACCCCTGGAAGTTTTGGCTTGTTGGCTGATCCATCTTCTGCCCGCCTTCTTCCTCACCAGCTTTTCGGCAGGGCCATTTCGTCACCCCCCCCCCAAACTAACAGGACCCCAGAGTTGCTATGAATAATCTTGTCAAGGAGATTTAAAGCACTGGAAATCCCCCTCTGGCCCTTCCCGGGATTCGAGTGCCAGCTGCGGGATGCAACGGCCACCCATTAAGAACTACACCATCCGTAAAGTTGCATTTTTCTCCCAAATAGGAGGGGGGAAGGGGAGACCCACTGCATTTCCCTTCCTGCTCACCCCCCCCAACCCTCCTGGGCCTTTGGCTGCGTCTGCTGGGACGAACCATCGGATGAGGCCAGTGAAGTTTGAAAAATTCATTTTGATTGGCAGCTGGGCATGGAAAAATTCACAAGGCGGAGAGCACGCAGACTCCGAACTTGGAAAAGATGCGACTGGCTGGTTTTTTTTTTTTTTTTTGAGTGTGTGTGTGTCTTAAAACTCTCGCAAATTGGCTGGCCGCTTTGCAAACCGTGGCCGAAGAAAATGCGTGGCGTTTCCTGGTTCTTGGAACTGGCCGCTGGAATCTTCCAGGACAGAGAAAACGGATTCCGATTCTCCGTCCAAGCAAAGAGGGAGGCCAAGAATTCGGAATTATCTGCGGTAGAGCAAACTCAGAAAGACGGGTTAGCTCCCGTCTGTGGCCAAGGCTATTTATTGGGTCTAGACTTACTTAGAGTAAATTTATGGTCACTTCGAATGTAGATTAATCGGCATACTTTAAAATGAAATTTCATTGCATACACCTCTACAAGGGGTTCACCACTTCCAATAGACACTACATAAACATGACAGAATAAATAAATAAATACAAAATTATGTATATATACCAGGGGTGAAATGCTCCCGGTTTGGACCGGATCGCCTGATCCGGTAGCGATGGAGGCGGGTGGTCCGGAGAACTGGTAGCAAAAATCCCTGTGGGCCCCCCCCCCATGCCCAGCTGAGCCACGCAATCATCCGAGCCTTTTTTTTAACTTTTAAAAGCATTTTTTTCTACAACCTCTTCTGCTGAAAAAATGCTTTTAAAAGTTAAAAAAAAAAGCCTCTCATGATCGCGCGGCTCAGCTGGGAACATCAAAGGCTTTTAAAAGAAAAAAAGCCTCTCCTGATCAGGCAACTCAGCTGGGATCGTCAGAGCCTTTTGAAAGCATTTTTTTTACAACCTCTTCGCCGAAGAGGTTGTAGAAAAAATGGTTTTAAAAGTAAAAAAAAAAAAATTGACCACGCCCACCCAGTCACATTACCCCCCACCAAGCCACGCCCACAGAACCAGTAGTAACAAATTTTAGATTTCACCACTGATATATACCCACATATATTATATGACACTGAGAAGCAACCCAGTCTAGTTTGGACGTATACATGTCCGTGGCGTGAAAACGAATCTTGTGAGTTTACCAGAGGGATGGCCTAGGGAACAAAGCTATTACAGAATCGGGGAGTCCTGCTAGAAATACTCCGAAACCTCCTCCCCAGAGGGGAGCGACAGAAACAGACCGTGGAATGGGTGTCTCTGACAATGCTTTGAGCTCTAAGCACACAGCGCTTAAAAGCAGTACCCTGAATAATGGGAAACCAGCTTCCTATAAACGTCTCCGCTGTCCATACCACTCTCTGTAGGGACTTTCTATCTGAGGCACTGCGGCCACCAAACCAAACAAGGATGCAGTTTGTTAAAAGGCTCTCCGTTGTGGCTCTGTAAAAAGTGGCCAGGACAAGAAGGAGAAAGATGTGCTCTCCTCATCCGACGCAGGTAATGCAGACACTGGTTTGCGTGCTTCACTAAAGATGACGTGTGGAGAGACCGAGTCAGATTATTAGTTATCTGCAAAATCTCACCCAAATGAGGGGTCCATAAGAAACCTGGACTTCTTGGGATGGTTGACTCATTGGGTGTTGGTGGCCCTGAAATTACCGAGTTAGGAAGCTACGTAGGATTTTCTAAGCCCCCAATAAAAATGTTTTGGAAAAGGGGATTTTTTTGGGGGGTGAAGGTAGAATAGAATAGAGCTGGAAGGGACGTTGGAGGTCTTCTAGTCCAGCCCCCTGCTCAAGCAGGAGAACCTACACCATTTCAGACAAGTGATTGTCCAGTCTCTTCTTAAAAACTTCCAGTGTTGGAGCACCTACAACTTCTGGTGGCAAACTGTTCCACTGGTTAATTGTCCTCACTGTTAGGAAGTTACTTCTCAATTCCAGGTTGCTTCTCTCCTTGATTAGTTTCCATCCGTTGCTCCTTGTCCTGCCTTCAGGTGCTTTGGAGAATAAGTTGAAACCCCCCTTCTTTGGAGACATGATAGCAATCTTCCAATATTTGAGGGGTTGCCCCAAAGAAGAGGGGGTCAAGCTATCTTCCAGAGCACCTGAAGGCCAAGGAATTATGGATGGAAAACTCATCAAGGAGAGATTCAACCTAGAAATAAGGAGGAATTTTCTGACAGGGAGAACAAGCCACCCATGGAACAGAAGTTGCCTTTGGAAGTTGTGGGAGCTTCATCCCTGGAGGCTTTCAAGAAGAGACCGGACTGTCATCGGTCAGAAATGGGGTAGGGTCTCCTGCTTGGGTGGCGGGTTGGATTAGATGAACGACAACAGTGATGGCTAACCTTTTTGCCGTCGCGTGCCAAAAGCGGGGGAAACATGAGGGAGTCACATGTGTGCGTGGCCACACCCATAACTCAATGCGCCCTGCCCCGCCCTCCACGCATGCACGCGCGACCCCCATTTGATCCCCACTTTTGGCACGTGATGGCACGGTGGGCCCAGTAGGCCCATTTTTTGCCCTTCCCAGGCTCCAGAGGCTTTCTTGGAGCCTGGGGAGGGTGAAAACGGCCTTCCCACCCCCAGTGTAGGCCCTCTGGAGGTCAGAAATGGCCCATTTCCCGACTTCCGGTGTGAGACCGGAAGGCCCGTTTTCCACCCTCCCCAGGCTCCAGAGGCTTTCTAGGATCTTGTGGAGAGCAAAAATGGCTTCCCCCGCCGGAGGCCCTCCAGAGGCAGGAAACGGCCCATGGGCCCAGAAGGCCGAGCTGAGCTAGGGCACCACTCGTGTGCCCACAGATATGGCTCCACGTGCCACAGGTTCGCCATCACGGACCTCCAAAGTCCCTCCCAACTCTGTTAATCTGTATGAGACCGAAAAGCAGAGTATGGAAAGCAAAGGAGGAATGCAAACATCACTCTAGTCATTCGGTTTCTCTCTTCAGTGATTTTTTATATAAAAGAAAACAGAAAAAACAGACAATACATCTTGCCAGAGTCCTGCGTAAAAGACAATGCAACTCAGCAAATTCAGTATTATCCTAACATTTGTACAAGGGCTATTATTTATAGGTGGGTGCGCGTACCCACTTTCCCCGCATCACTTCTCGAAGATAAACAGAAACAGAACAGGGTAAACTATCATTCACTATCTAAGAACACAACCAGTAACTACAGGCAACCTTCTGCCAAGCCAGCGTAAAGAAATCATTTGTAAAAGAGAAACCGGGAACGTTTAAAAGGAAGTTGTTTTCACATCGTTCATTCTCCTCCTCCGTGATTAAAAGTTTTGTAAGAGAAAAAGAACAATTTCAAAACGCAGGATTCCTTTTTGCTGAAGTCATAAAAAAAAAACCAACAATAACAATTCAGACTTAAGAACGGAAAACCACACGGACAAGCTACATTTTCATAACGTCGTTTTTTTCAGTTCCCTCTCCCGGATCAACTCCAGCGAGTATCAATACCAAACGAAAAGAACTTATTTACTTATGGTTAACTCTTTGCAACGACAACAATCACAGCAAACAGAATCAGGTTGAATATTATCCTTATCTGAATCCTGTTTAAAAGGAAGGAACCCGTTCCAAGCTCAGCTGAAGTCCTATTTTTCCAGTGTTTCCAAATTGACTTAAATAACAAAATAAGGCCCATCAGGTTTTATCCAGGACCACAATGTTTTAAATTTGTGACGAAACATTTTATACAATAAAGGCAAATAAAGAGTTAAAAGAGAACTGTTAAGAGGAAGGAAGCTTCCTTTTGCTGGAGCAAAAGTGGGGGGGAAAAAATCCCTACAGCTTTCCATTTATTACTTTGTCCACCGTAGCAAAATAAATGTGATAATTTGCCAATTTTCACAGGCTTGTTTAGCTGCTCTCGTCTTCTTCCTGCAACAATTCCTGAAAAGATATAGGAAAAATAAATGATTATTAACAGCATGTTGGATGCATCTTTTAAGACCAAGGTGGGCCCAAAGGAGCTTGAGAAGGGACCTGGGGTGCTGATTTTAACCCACCAACTCACCAAGGAATCTAAATTCCCTTTTCCATACAGGTAGTCCTCGACTTGTGACTGCAGCGGAGTCCAAAATTTATGTCGCTAAGTGATAAATTGGTTAAGTGAGTTTTGCCCCACTTTTACGACCTTTCTTGCCACAGTTGTTAAGTGAATCGCTGCAGTTGTTAAGTTAGTAACATGGTCGTTAATCGAATCTGGCTTCCCCATTGACTTGGCTTGTCAGAAGGTCGCAAAAGTGGATCGCGTGACATCCTCCCCCGGGACGCTGCGACTGTCATAAGTGCGAGTCAGTGGTCAAAGCGTCCAAAATTTGGATCATGTGATATAGGGGGGATGCAGCAACGGTCGTAAGGGTGAAAAATGGTCATAACCCCCTTCCTTTTTTTTCCAGTGCAGTTGTCACTTCGGTCACTAAGTGAACTGTTGTAAGTCGAGGACTACCTGTAGCAGAGAACGGTTGTAACTCGAGGGTTGAATTGTGGACTCCTTGGTGCTCTCTGAGTTTGATCCAGACCTCTCATGACCCAGCTAGGTGGCATCATCAGTGCAGTTCAATTTCCGTTTATTACAGTCACAGACCAGAACAAATAAAAACACTCTGTGAATATCCAACTAAAAATTCTAGAATAAAATAATACATAAGAGATAAAACCTATGTTAAAATCAGTTACACAGCTAGGCTTAAATGGTAACAATCTATAAACCGTGAGGCCCGTAGTCAATTTTATACTAAAATGCAACAGGAATAAGCAGGGCAAAAGGTTTGCCACATTTGTTGAATAAAATAGAGATGGTGGATTAGACCCATGTCTCCCACGAATCCCCAGGGCAGCTGCGCAGAATCTAGCCTCCCGTGATGATGTTCATCGCACTGATGCTGATACCTAGTTGGGTCCTGAAACGTCTTCTTCAAGGCCACCACCGAGCTGAGAGACCATCAAAGAAGACACGACAAATTCCCTTTGGTTCCGGTTTACCAATGTAGAAGAATTTGATTCAGTTTTGGATGCAAATCCGTCTGTTAGACCGGCAAGCAAACTGAGTTTACCTTGGCTCCTTAATGGTGGCAGATGGGGGCTAAGCAATGGTGAAATCCAAATTATTTTACTATCGGTTCTGTGGGCGTGGCCTGGTGGGCGTGGCGTGGCTTGGTGGGCGTGGCTTGGTGGGCGTGGCAGGGGAAGGAGACTGCAAAATCTCCATTCTCACCCCACTCCAGAGGAAGAATGCTGCAAAATCCCCATTCCCTCCCCTCTCCTGGGGGAAGGATATTGCGAAATCTCCATTCCCACCCCATTCTGGGGCCAGCCAGAGGTGGTATTTGCCGGTTCTCCGAACTACTCAAAATTTCCGCTACCGGTTCTCCAAGACCTGCTGGATTTCACCCCTGGGGCTAAGCAAGGCTGGGAAAGACGGGAGCGAGCAAGAGAGATTTTTTTTTCCAGGCGCGGGGAACAATTTTCCCAGGGATGGAGGGCTCCCCAGATTCACCCAAGCAAACCTCATCGGAGCAGCTCGGTAAAAACATTCCGCTGTTTAGGAAGCTGGAACATTCTTCCTAGCTCAGATCTTGGGGGCTTTGGGCTGATTGGCAACCATGAACAGATTAACAGAGTTGGAAGGGACCCTGGAGGTCATCTAGTCCAACCCTCCCTTCCCAAGCAGGGGACCCTACACCATTTCTGACCGATGGCAGTCCAGTCTCTTCTTGAAACCTTCCAGGGATGAAGCTCCCACAACTTCCGAAGGCCACTTCTGTTCCATGGGTTGATGGCTTTCACAGTCAGAAAAATTTCTCCTTAGTTCCAGGTAGAATCTCTCCTTGTTCAATTTCCATCCATTCTTCCTTGTCTGGCCTTCAGGTGCTTTGGAGAATAGCTTGACCCCCTTCCTCCTCTCTGTGGCAGCCCCTCAAATGTTGGAAGATGCTCTCCTGTCTCCCCTGGTCCTTCTCTTCACTAGACTAGCCAGGCCCAGTTCCTGCAACCGTCCATCGCATGTTTTAGCCTCCGGTCCCCTCATCATCCTGGTTGCTCTTCTCTGCACTCTTTCTAGAATCTTCCTAGCTCAGATCTGGGGCTGATCGGCAACCACTAAAGGCCTAACACACCTTCTCCAGCCAAGATGCATGGGAGAGACACACCCATCCAGCCTTGCCGAGGGGCCCAGGTTGGGCAAGCACAAGAGGGCTCCTGTTGGCACCTGCCATCAGCTCTAGCAAGACAAAGGGAGAGCTTTGAAGAAAGCCGGAGATCCATTTTGGTTTCCCAGGGCTGCTAGTGACATCTAGTGGCCGAGGCGGATATTCTCTTCTCTTTTTCCAAAGTCACAGAATCACGGAATAGGAAGGGACCTTGGGAGATCTTCTAGTCCAGCCCCCTGCTCAAGTAGGAGACCTTATAATATTTCAGACAAGTGGCTGTCCAGTCTCTTTTTAAAAACCTGGAGCATCCATTCGAATCTTCTGGAGGCAAGCCGTTCCACTGATTCATTGTTCTCACTGTCCGGAAATTCCTCCTTAATTCCAGGTTGAACCCCTCTTTGATTGGAATGGAATAGAATAGAATAGAATAGGAGCTGGAAGGGACCTTGGAGGTCATCTAGTCCAACCCCCCTTTGAAACAGGAGACCCTATACCCGAAGGTGGGTTCTAAATTTTTTTTACTTAATTCTTATTTTTTTCTGTGGGCGTGGCTTATTTTGTGGGCGTGGCTTGATGGTCATGTGACAATTCTTTAGGATTTAGCAGAGGTACTGGTCTACCAGCTTTAAACTGCTGGTCTACTCATTTGTTTTCTTTTAACTCTGATCAGCTGTAGGGCGGCAAGAGTTTAAACAGTTTTTTTCCCTCTAGCAGATCAGCCGGGACTCAGGAGGCAGCAATAGATTGGGGGTGGGGCCAAATAAAAGGTAAGAATAACGCGGGTGTGGGGGGGCAGAACCGGTTCGGTGACATCACATCGTCACCGCTACCGGCTAGCGGAACCAGGCGGAACCGAGTGGAACCCACCACTGCTATACCCATGATGGCGAATCTATGGCACACGTGCCACAAGTGGCACGCAGAGCCGTATCTGTGGGCACGTGAGCGTTGCCCTAGCTCAGCTCCAGTTCAATGCATGCGCCAGCCACCTGATTTTCGGCCCTTCCGGGCCCACCGGAAATCAGAAAATGGCTGTTTCCAGCCTCTGGGGGCCGTGGAGAAGGCAGTTTTCACCCTCCCCAGGCTCCAAGAAAGCCTCTGGAGCCTGGGGAGGGCGAAAAACGGGCCTACCAGGCCCACCATGCCATCGCGTGCCAAAAGCAGGGGAGCTCGGGGGGATCATGTGCACATGTGCGGGGGGTGGTGTGCATTGAATTATGGGTGTGGGCACACACGTGCACAAAACCCCGCACTCCCCCACCCTTGTGGCACGCGACGGTAAAAAGGTTAGCCATCTCTGTCCTATACCAATCCTGGAGAACATTTTCCCTCGGGTGCCGAATGTTTGTGTGCGTGAGTGCCAGCGCTCACGCAGGTGCTGACACCCATAATGCAATGCCCCCACGCAGGCCCCGCCCCTGCACATGCACGTGCTCCCCCGGCACTCCCCCCCCCGTGCATGTGCACCCCCCATGCTCCATTTTGATCCCTTCAGAGAGGCCTGCTAGCACCAAAATGGGGGGTGGGAGGGTGTACTGAAGCCTCCTGGGACCAAAAATGGGGCATGGGGGGGTGGCGTCCTCCCACATGCGCGCGTGACCCCCCCACCCCGTGGGCATGCGCGCATGTCTCCTGGAAGAGACCCAAAAACCAGCTGGTGGGGGGAGGCATGCGGGCATGCACAGTGGAGCTGACCTGGGCATCGGCTCGCGTGCTCACAGAGATGGCTCCTTGGGCCATAGGTTCCCCATCACGGCCTTATACCATTTCAGATAACTAACTGTCCAGTCTCTTCTTGAAAACCTCCAGTGATGAAGCAGCCACAACTTCTGGTGGCCAGCTGTTCCACTGGTGAATTGTCCTCACTGTCAGGAAGTTTCTCCTTAATTCCAGGTTGCTTCTCTCCTTGATGAGTTTCCATCCGTTGTTTCTTGTCCTGCCCTCATCAGGGGCTTTGGAGAATAATGTGAGAAGGACAATCTGATCCAGATTTCAGCGGACGAAAAGGAAAGGAAAACGCTGGTGCTACTTGAAAAGCAGAAAAGTTTTATTTCCAAGAGTCAAAGCCCATGGAAGGTGGATTACAAGATATGAGACCTTCTAGGAATAATATTTGCAGTGTTCTGCATCCTTTTCTTAATTGGTTTTCTTTGTTTATTTATTTGGCATTCTTATTCACCGGGAAAAAGAATTGATTAAGTCAAGGGATAATTGAATCTTTTGCTTTCAAGTATAACTGTTGTAATTAAGTTTACGGAGTGAAAATTAAGTCTTGTGTGTTTTAGCTTGTATAGCTTTCTTTTAATAATTTAAAACAAGTATTTAATTAATTCCCATGTTTTTCCTTTCTGTTATTGCTTGCCAGCTCCCCCTCTCCCCTCTCCCCCTTATTATCATTAGCAACTTTCTCTCATTGATCTGTAACTTAGTCAATATGTGATTTCTAATGCAACATTTCTAATACTATTTAAATAAATGTATGGATCCTTCCCACAATTGGTTGACCCCCTCTATTGGAAGACTGCTATCGTGTCTCCCTTGGTCCTTCTTTTCTTTTAAAGTAGAATAGAAGAGAGCTCGAAGGGACCTTGGAGGTCTTCTCGCCCAGCCCTTGGCTCAAACAGGAGATCCTATACGGATTATCATTAGGTTACAGAACAATGGAACAACTTGCCACCAGAAGTTGTGAATTCTCCAACACTGGAAGTTTTTAGGATGAGATTGGACAACCATTTGTCTGAAATGGGATAGGATCTCCTGCCTGAGCAGGGGGTTGGACTAGAAGACCTCCAAGGTCCCTTCCACCTCTGTTATTCTGTCCTGTCCTGTCCTGTCCTGTCCTGTCCTGTCCTTTCCTGTCCTGTCCTGTCCTGTCCTTCTCTCCTCTCCTCTCCTCTCCTCTCCTCTCCTCTCCTCTCCTCTCCTCAGAGGGATACAATCAAGATCAAGGGAGGTACTAAGACCACTCTATAAAGCCTTAGTAAGACCACACCTAGAGTACTACATCAGTTGTGGTCACCACACTATAAAAAAGAGGCTGAGACTCTAGAAAGAGTGCAGAGAAGAGCAATAAAGAGGATGAGGGGACTGGAGGCTAAAACATACGAAGAACGGTTGCAGGAACTGGGCCTGGCTAGTCTAGTGAAGAGAAGGACCAGGGGAGACATGAGAGCATCTTCCAATATTTGAGGGGCTGCCACAGAGAGGAGGGGACCAAACTATTTTCCAAGGCACCCGAAGGCCAGGCAAGGAAGAATGGATGGAAATTGACCAAGGAGAGATTCAACCTGGAAATAAGGGGAAAATTCTGACAGTGAGAGTAATCAACCAAGGGAACAGAAGTTGCCTTCAGAAGTTCTGAGAGCTTCATCCCTGGAGGCTTTCAAGAAGAGACTGGACTGCCATCTGTCAGAAATGGTACAGGGTCTCCTGCTTGTGTGGGGGAGGGGGGTTGGACTAGATGACCTGCAAGGTCCCTTCCGACTCTGTTAATCTGTTAAGACCTCCAAAATCCCTTCTGTTGCTCTGATAGAAAGTGGTGAGCCTTCAACGGCAGAGCCACGGAGGCCATCTCAGCCTTTCTGACCACCCCACCCCCTAATTCCTCGGCCCCATTTGTATGTCACAGGCTCACTCACAATTCACTGGAGCTCGGACCCCACATTCTCCGGCGGCTCGGCTCGGCCTTGAACGTCTTCTGGTTGGCTTGGGACTGGCAGCTGTTCTGAGGTTTCGGCTCTGGCGGGAACGTCTGCCTGACTCACCGGAGCCTCTGCCCGGCCCGAGTCTTCAGGCTGGTCGGGAACCCTCGGCGGCCCCGAGGACTCGGTCGGCAGGGAGAAAGCGGCTTCCAACTCCTCTGCTTCCTTGTCATTCAGCTCAGGAAAGTCGGACGGTGGAGGCCAAGCACCCTCTTCGAAGGCCTGCAGCCTCATTTCCATCACGTTGCGAATTAAGCCTAGAGGGGGGACGAGGCTGGGCTGAGAAGGGGTAGCAGTAGCCATAGCCGTAGTACTTATATGCCGCTTCAGCCCCCTCTCAGCAGTTCACGTGTTGCCTCCAACAATCTGGGTCCTCATTTTACCCACCTCGGAAGGAAGAATGGAAAGCTGAGTCAACCTTCTGAGGCCCTTCCAAAGGCTGTTTTAGCTTTGCTTTGACTCTTGAAGCAATAGCAGTAGCCCTTAGACTTATATACCACTTCACAGTGCTCTTCAGCCCTCTATAAGCGGTTTACAGAGTCAGCCTCCTGCCCCCAACAATCTGGATCCTTGTTTTACTGACTTCAAAAAGGATGGAAGACTGAGTCAACCTTGAGCCAGTCAGGATCGAACTCAGGGCAGTTGGCATAGCCTGCAATGCTGCATTCTGATCTCTGCACCACCATGGCCCTCCCTCCCTCCCTCCCATTCTCTCTCCTCCCTTCCTTCCTTCCTTCCTTCCTTCCTTCCTTCCTTCCTTCCTTCCTTCCTTCCTTCCTTCTCTCCCTCCCTCCCTCCCTCCCTCCC
The DNA here is from genome assembly GCF_029531705.1 of Pantherophis guttatus. The sequence continues at coordinate 112,558 of NW_026844115.1, forward strand.
TTCCCTTCCCACTTAGTACTAGCCCTTAGACTTATATATCACTTCACAGTGTTTTACAGCCCTCTCTAAGCAGTTTACAGTCAACCTATCACCCACAACAATCTGTGTCCTCCTTTTACCGACCTCAGAAGGAAGGATGGAAGGCTGAGTCAACCTTGAGCTGGTCAGGATCGAACTGCTGGCAAGTGAGCAGAAGTAGCCTGCAATACCGCATTCTAACCACTGCGCCACCGTGGCTCTTACAATAAATATTATAAGAGTAAAGAGATAAACAATAAGGTATTTCTGAAATCCCTTCACAGGATCCTGCCAAGGCTTTGGGGATGACCGTAGCCAAACCACGACCTCTCCCTGTCTCCTAAGGCAGCCACTTTGCCAAGGAACAAGAGGGCACTTTCTCCCCTCCCGGAGTCCTAGAGGCAGGGGTGGGATTCTACCGGTTCGAAACGGTTTGGGCGAACCGGTTCGCTCCAACGATCAGGTCGGCCCGGCCACCCGCTCCTGCGCTTTACTTACCTTTATCTTCGCAGCTGATTGGCACGGCAGAACGGATTGCCGCACCTCAGGTGTGTTACTCCCAAGTGGTAACACAGAAGGTTAATATTTGTAAAGCTGCACACACGGACGCAAAGCGCGCGATCACCGAACCGGAGATCCTTATTCCTAGTGACCCTGGAGTAAGAGCCCCTGGGCAGT
>NW_026844115.1:118253-325753 GCF_029531705.1 Pantherophis guttatus
GCGCGTGATGATCAGTTCTGGCTTTGCGTCACTGCAGTAGGCCTGACCTCTCCTAAACCTATAGGTTTAGAGCTAAGGATCATCTCTACTCAGAGCTTTTAAGTGGTGGCCGGTCTGACAGCAGTTTTCAGAAACCCGTACCTCTCCTTCCCATATCTGCGTTTCCACGTCTCTGCCGGTCTTCGCAGGGATGAAGAGCGGGGTGGCCGGCCGGTCCAGAAAAGCATCCGTCTGACACTCCACATCGACCTCGATGATGCGGTCTGACAGTTCTTCCAGGTACAATTCTGAAATTGCATTCGGAGAGCTATTACGCCCGGTCCTTAACATTCAACAAACGTCCATTCCTGTTTTAAGCACTGCAAAGAAGAGGAGCGGGGGAGGGGGGAGCCAAGCTATTCTCCAAAGCCCCTGAGGGCAAGACGAGAAACAATGGATGGAAACTGATCAAGGGGAGAAGCAACCTGGAACTAAGGAGAAACTTCCGGACAGTGAGAACCATTAAACAGTGGAACTTCTTGCCACCAGAAGTTGTATATGCTCCAACGATGGAAGTTTTTAAGAAGAGATTGTACAGCCATTGTCTGAAATGGTATAGGGCCTTCTGCTCGAGCAGGGTGGGCTGGATTAGATGACCTCCAAGGTCCCTTCCAGCTCTATTTTGGGTGATTGATTGATTGATTGGATTGATTGAAATGGTCTAGGGCAGTGGTGAGCCTGAGTGGAGTAGTGGCGTAGGAGGCTAATGCCTCCTACTAAGGCAGCATTTAACATCCAGCTGCCTGCAATTACTGCGAGTTCAAATCTCACCAGGCTCAAGGTTGACTCAGCCTTTCATCCTTTCTAAGGTAGGTTAAATGAGGACCCAGTTTATGGGGGCAATAAGCTGACTTTGTATAAATATACAAAAGTATGAAGGTTATTGCTTAGCGCATTGTAAGCTGCCCTGAGTCTCCGGAGAAGGGCGGCATATAAATCAAATTAAAAAAAAAAATTCAAGTAATTTAACAACCGGTTCTCTTCCCTAAGGATTTCTTCCAACAACCACTTTACCAAACTGTTCAGAAAGTTAACAACCAGTTCTCCCAAAGTGGTGTGAACCGGCTGAATCCCACCACTGGGTCTAGGGTCTCCTGCTTGACAGGGGGTTGGACTAGAAGACCTCCAAGGTCCCTTCCCTCTCTGTTATTCTCTTAAACCACTTCGCTGCCTCAGAGGAACTCCACGGGAAAAAAGTGGGAATGGGAATGCAATTGGCAGGGTTGTCTAGAGTGGGTCCCCTTTTGTGGATCACAACTCACGGCATCGCACACGGGGTGTCCTGCGGGGGAGGGGGAGCTGCATCATCCAGCTTTTGCTGGGGTGGGGAAGGAAGGGAGTGGAGCGAATGCCGAAAGGGAGAATGGCAAGAGGATCTCCCATCTCACAATGCTGAGAACTAGGAGGAATGAATGAATGAATGAATGAATGAATGAATGAATGAATGGACAGAGTAGGTGGATTTCAACTGCCAGAATTGTCCCATATCTTAAAGTGGCCCGAATGACAGAGTGGGAAGAGACTTTGGAGATCTTCTAGTCCAACCCCTATTCAAGAAGGAGACCCAATTTACACAACTGGCTGTCCAGGCTCTTCTTAAAAACCTCCAGTGTTGGAGCACCTACAACTTCTGGTGGCAAGCAGTTCCACTGGTTAGTAGTCCTCAACTGTTAGGAAATTTCTCCTTCGTTCTAAGTTATTTTATTATTATTATTATTATTATTATTATTATTATTATTATTATTATTATTTATTAGATTTTTATACCGCCCCCTCTCCCGAAGGACTCGGGGCGGTGAACAGCCAAAATTAAAAAACATACAATATAAACAATTAAAATACGTTTAAAACAGAATTAAATCTAAAATGGCTCCCCAATTTAAAACGCCTTACCCATACCCCTATAAATAAGACGAATTTAAAATTTAAAAATTTAAAATTTCCACATTTAAAAAGGGGGAAGATTTAGGCCAGGCCAGCTTGATAAAATAAAGTTGCTTCTCTCCTTGATTAGTTTCCATCCGTTGCTTCTTATCCTGCCTTCTGGGGCTTTGGAGAATAAGTTGAACCCCCTCTTCTTTGGGGCAGCCCCTCAAATACCGGAAAACTGCTATCATGTCTCCCCTAGTCCTTCTTCTCATTAAAGTAGCCATGCCCAGTTCCTGCCACCGTTCTTCGTTTTATTTATTTATTTATTTATTTGTTTAAATTTCTATACCGCCCTTCTCCAATGTAGGACTCAGGGCGGTGAACAGCCAAAGTAAAAACAAGACATACAGTCCCCTAATCATCCGGGTTGTTCTTTCTGATTTAAAGACCGATTCTGCCCGATTGGAAAAGCTCCTTGATTTCCTCCCTGCCCCCATGAGTTAGAGGGTGGCATTTCACTGAATTTCACTTTACCTGTCTGGACATCCACGTGGCGCCTGCCTTCCAGGGGTTCTGGAGTTCTGGTCCGCAGCTGCTCCTTCGCTCTCTTCCTCGCCAGCATCTTCCGATGAGCTTCCCGCTGGCGTTGTAGCTCCAGCGGATCAGGCTCACTGCTCTGGAATGCCAACCCACAACCATATGGTCAAGTTTCGGGGAGTTCCAAAGACATTTCCTAAGCTGGAGACACAATGCTGAGGCTCTGGAACAGCCTGGTTCCCTCCCACCCCCCCCCTTTTTTTTTAAAAAAAAGAATCTCCTAAGAGACTCTCTGTGATGTGGAGAGCGCCCACCCCAATTGCGCCCAGAATCTTGATCGTTGAGCGAAAAGTCGTCGTTCCGCGAGACACCTTGGGGTTGCTTCGCTCGACGACCGCAATCCTGGGTTTTTCAAGTTGCAGTTGTTGAGTGACTGCACGCTTAACACAATTTCCTTGGGTGGATGGAAGGAGCATGCCGGCTTCCAATGGACAAGCTGGGGTCCGTGGCCAAAGAAGAACGTGGAAAGGCCTAACGTGCATGGCCGGGAAGTGTTGGGGTCTGCCAGCAGCCTGTGGAGCTGGCAGCGGAGTCAGACAGTGAGGAGGCTGAGGAAGAACAGGGGCCAGTCCTGGAGGCTGAGGAAGGCCCAGATGAGGGCAGAGATGGGGACGGGGCCATCGGGGAGTGATGTGCGGACTCCGGAGCCTCCAGAGGCTGACAGTAGAGAGGCAGAGGAACGGGAGGAGCCTGTTCCTAGTGCACGTATGAGAAGAGCTGCCAGAAGGCAGGAGCAGCTAAAGCAGAGAGGACGACTCGGGAGTAAGGCCAAAAGATGACTGGCCCCTCCCATAAAGCTTAAAAGACCAGCAACGGCTCTTGGGCTCTTTGTCGGAAAACAACGTTGATAGTCTTGCTGCACTTATCTCTTGTTGGCATCTTCTGCTCCTGAACTGAGAAGCCTTTGGCACTTTGCCTAATTATCCCAAGGTCAGAGATAAACTGAAGAACGATGTTTTGAGGACTTTGCTTTCATTTCATTTAGAATACGCTGAGAATGAGTTAATTCTCAGCTGTTTTAATAAAATCTGTTTGTTTTTTTGGGACTGTTTTGCATTTAATATCAACTACGTGGGCCTGGGTCACAACCGGAAGGGCTGGGCTAGATGCCCTCTAGGTCACTCTCCAATTGCATTTAAGGACAACATATTCCCCACCCTCACAGCAAAACCTCTTCCCCAAACCCCTGTCTTGTAAAAAAAAAAAAGGCCAGGCTGAGGATGGATTTGAATTCGGGTCTCCCTGTGCCAGTCCAATCCCACCCTGCTATGCTGGCAGGACCTCTTAATTCTAGGGCTGTGTCTCCCCCACCTCTCCCCTCATAGTAGTACTGTGGGGCCAAGGAGAGAAAAATCTGGCTCGTGTCACTCTGACAGGCACGGAGGATGCTGCAAGCTCAGCTCTCAAAATTGGCATCTTCTTGGGCATCCCTGATCAAAAGCAGAAAGCGGAGCTGGCATACATTTTCCCACTTAAACAACACAGCTCCACTTTGTTCCAAACATTTTCTAAACAATCCGCTGAGCAGGCCTATTTTAAAACGGACACCTCCCTCCCCGAGTAAAAAGAAAAGCTTCAGGGAAGAAAGGCTCACCCAAGGTAACACGTGGAGGGCATACGTGTTGCCACGAACCACTCTCCGCTCATACATGAGGTTGGCATAGTGAACCGGTTCCTCCTCCCTGGAATAGTAAAAACGAAAGAGAATGTTAACAAGCAGGTTGGGAAATGGTGTTTGATGTTTGTTTGCAACCAGCAGGAGCTGCCAAAGTCTAAGATCGGACATGGTGAGTTGAGTAGGCATCTAAAGCAGTGTTGGTCAGCGTTGATGATTTTTTTTTTTATTGAAAAAGTTTTACAAACATCAATTCCCCCCCCCTTTCCCCCCCCATCCCTCCCTTACCCCTCCAAACCCTCCCCCCTCCCCATGACTTCCCCAAGGTGAAATCCATCCACATTATATTATGTCACACTTTACCAGCCCTCCATTCTCCCCCCTGTGTAGTTTACAATTCTACATAACAATAAACTATTTTGCCCCCTATAAACTATACATTTCTACACAACATTTAACTTCCTAGTTTGATATTTATTCTGCACATAATCTATCCATTTCTTCCACTCCCCTGCATAAGTATCTTGAGTCTGGTCTTTTAAGTATGCTGATATCTTCGCCATTTCTGCAAAACTGGCCATCTTCAAAGTCCATTCTTGAATTGTAGGCATGTCATCCCTTTTCCAATATTAACTTAGCAATCAATAACTTAGCAGCTGTCACCATATACAATATCAATTTTGTTTCACCCACTGAAAAACCCTTAACTCTACCCAGTAAAAACAATTGAGGAGAAAATTGAATTTTCTTCTTCAAAACATTTTGCATAACCCACCAAATTTTTATCTAGAAGGCCTTTGCTTTCTTGCATGTCCACCTGCGTTGATGATTTGAAGATGGATGGACTTGGATTCCCAGAATTCCCCAGCCAGCGTGCTGGCTGGGGAATTCTGGGAGTCCAAGTCGATCCACCTTTATGTTGCCCCAATGTTGACAAACACTGATTTGTAGGGTAAACAGAAAGCAGAAAAAGATCCTTGCCAAATAAGGGTGACATGGCAGCAGTCTTCTAATATTTGAGGGGCTGCCCCATAGAAGAGGGAGGGGGGGTTTCAACCTATTCTCGGAAGGCAGGACAAAAAGCAACAGATGGAAACTCATCAAGGTGAGAAGCAATCTGGAACTAAGGAGGAATTTCCTAACAGTGAGGATGAAGAATAGACTAGAATAAGACTAAACTAGACTAGACTAGGCTAGGCTGGAAGGGACCTTGGAGGTCTTCTAGTCCAGCCCCCCTACTCAAGCAGGAGAACCCATGAAATTTCAGATAAGTGACTGTCACTTCCAGTGATGGGACGCCTACAATTTCTGGTGGCAAGCTGTTCCACGGGTTAATTGTCCTCGCTGTTAGGAAGTTTCCCTTTAATTCCAAGTTGCTCCTCTCCTTGATTAGTTTCCATCCATTGTTTCTTGTGGGTCATCTAGTCCAACCCCACCCTGGCCCAAGCAAAGGGAGGGTCCTCTCTGGATTTGGAGACCCCTGATCTGGAGCTGAGTAGGGGGAGGGAGGAGAGAGAGCAAAGCAGGAGGATCTGGGTAGCAATGCCAAGGGAGCGTCCCCTTACCCACAGAGAGGGGCAACACCCCACCTTCCTTGCCTGCCATCCGAAAAGCCTTAGGGGGAAACCGGAGACCCTCCTCGGCCGGCCCTCAGCCCGCCTGGTACTCACAGCTCATTGGCCTCCAGGGTCGTCCGGTACCGCTGTCGGTTGGGCACGGCCCGAGGCTGGCTGCAGTACGAGTAGGTGCCCGTGGCCACCCCACCCGTCTCCTCCCGGTTGACCAACACCGAAGTGGACGCCATGCTGGCCTGCAGCCGCCTCCTGGCTCAGAGAGGCCTGGCTGGCTGGCAGGCCAGGGCAACAATCCTCCTTGGCAACCGTTGCCCGGCGACCTGGGCAGGCTCCTAAGCAACCGTCGCCAAGGTAAACTGAGCCCCTCCCGTCCCTCCCAGCAAACAGACAGCGGGAGCCGGGCTGAGGGCAAGCGGGCACCCGGGCGGCGGGTGCCAGGGAGGGGGGATCCTTTTCTGCCAGGGAGGGGGGATCCTTTTGCGTTTGACTGGCAGCCCAGCCGAAAGGGGCCGGTTTGCGTGTGTTGATCTGCACCTGTTGAACAGCAGGCTGCAGGATTCTGCTCTGACACACACACACACACACATACACAGTCACACCCCCTCCCCTCTGGACTGTCACATTTCCTTTCCAGGAAGAAGGGATTCTAGTCCTCATGGAGAAAGAAGGGAGATCTCAAGAGGAAGCCATCTCTTTCCCCCCCACACACACTATTTCTTCAAAATGGACTGTGATTTAGCATCTTGTATTTAAAATAATTTTATGAAATGTTCCAACATTTTAAACACAAAAATTTACGCTCATTATGATTGAACATCTATAGGCATATTATATATATCTCTCGGGTGTTTTCCCGCGTCATTGTAAATAAGTTGGTTTAAAATTCTGGTTAAAATCCCAGCTAAAATTGCCTAAAAATCCTTACAGACTTTGTAAAAAATCCTGTAAGGATTTTTAGAAGATTTTAAGCTGGGATTTTAACCAGAATTTTAAACATTTTAACCAACTTATTTACAATGAAGCGGGAAAACACCCGAGATTTTAATTTTTTGCATATGCACACCCGCGAAAACTTAAGAAGACAAATATATGTATGTATGTATGTATGTATGTATGTATGTATGTATGTATGTATATATATTTGTGTGTGTGTGTGATAGGCATATACTCGTCATCCTCGACTTACAAACAGCTCACTTAGTGACCATTGGAAGTTACAATGGCACTGAAAAAAGTGACTCAGGACTGTTTTTCACACTTACAGGCGCTGCGGCATCCCACACGATCAGGTGATCCAAATTCGGACGCTTTGGCAGCTGACTCACAATTTATGACGGTCGCAGTGTCCCGTGTGTGTGTGCGTGTGTGTGAGACTTGATCCCCTCTTGTGACCTCCTGTCAATCAAAGTCAATGGGGAAACCCGGATTCTCTTCAGAACCGGGTGACTAATTTAAGAACTGCAGTGATTCACTTTAACGACGGTGGCGGAAGAAAAGCCCGTAAAATGGGGCAAAAATAAATCGATTCATTTCCAAGCTGCCCGTTCTCCCTTACAAGGTGATTCTGGGTAGCTTACAAATGATAGAAACGAGAACTTCAGCTGAACCCCACAGTCCTCCTCCTCCTCCTCCTCTCTGCAAACCCCTCTCTCTTCTAGCACTGATGATGTTACCTACTTGGGTAATGAAATGTCTCAAAGAAAACCACCAATCTCAGAGAACACCTAGGACCCCACAGTTGCTTCCTCCCCCTCCTCTTCCTCCTTCTCTTCCACCCCTCCTCCTCCTCAGAGAGCACCAAGCACCCCAGAGTCACTGTCCTCCCCCTCCTCCTCTTCCTCCCCCTCCTCCTCCTCTCCACAAGCCCCCTTCCCTTCTAGTACTGATGATGTTACCTAGAGGAAACATCTGCATGAAACTCAGAGAGCACCAAGGACCGGTCAAATCAATCAATCAATCAATCAATCAATCAATCAATCAATCAATTCATTGCTGCCCATCTCCCTTACAAGGTTACTAGCTTATAAATGCTAGAGACAAGAGAACTTCAACTGAACAGGTGAATTCAATTGAAAGGGGGGGGCTATCCGTAGCTTCTGCTCCCAAGGCCTGTTGGTCACTTTTGGGATCATCTGCTGGGGGGTGGTGGGGGGGTGGGATCTAGCACAACAGCAGAGGGATCGGACGCCCCTTAGCTGGGCTGGGGACTTCCTCCATGCTTCCGGCCAGCTTTGATGGGCCAGGCTGGACTACATCCTGAGAACAGTTTTAGCCTTAAAGCATTTCTTGGATGCTTCGAATGCTTTTATGAATCAATCTTATTACAGATGAACAGAGTCGGACCTTGGAGGTCATCTAGTCCAACCCCCTGCCCAAGCAGGAGACCCTACACCGTTTCTGGCAGATGGCAGTCCAGTCTCTTCTGGAAAGATGATGAAGTTTGCATAACCTCCAAAGGGAACTTCTGTTCCATGGGTTGATTGCTGTCACTGTCAGAAAATTCTTTATTTCCAGGTTGAATCTCTCCTTGGTCAGTTTCCATCCATTCTTTCTTGTCTGGCCTACAGGTGCCTTGGAAAACAGCTTGACCCCCTTCCTCCTCTCTGTGGCAGCCCCTCTAATATTGGAAGATGCTCTCCTGTCTCCCCTGGTCCTTCTCTTCACTAGACCAGCCAGGCCCAGTTCCTGCAACCGTTCATCGTATGTTTTAGTCTCCAGTCTCCTCATCATCCTGGTTGCTCTTCTCTGCACTCTTTCTAGAGTCTCAGCCTCTTTTTTTACACCATGGCAACCAAAACTGGATGTTAAGGATATTGTTGTTGTGTTACCAACCAGCAGAGTGTAGAGCACAGAGAAATGTTGCTGAGAGCAATGAATAAGAGATGTGCAAACTGGTTTATCAAAAGTGTACTTTATAGAGAAAAAACAATCTCATAGTCTTTAAATCAATCCAAGCCTTTGCCAGTTAAATCAGTCCAGTGATACAAAAATCTTCTTACCATACAAACAGTAGTTGGTTAGAATAACAAGTTCACTCTGGTAACAAACCACGATGGTAGCAGATCCATCCAAAGATGATAGCACAATGGTAGCAACTCCACACACTATGGTAGCATATCATCAACTGAATACGTTACAGTACCTTTCTTAAATACGTTTACAACCAGTGATTATCTAATTACAGCATGACTCAGCATTTCAATGAATCAGCAGTAAAACTTTAAAGGGAGTTTTAAAGTTTATTCATGTTAAAGTCACAGAACACATATATTGCCTGGACAACCTGTTAGGCTCAAACCATATCCTAACACAGGACTCTAGGTGTGGTCTTGCTAAGGCTTTATAGAGTGGTCTTAGTTCCTCCCTTGATCTTGATTGTATCCCTCTGTTAATGCAATTTAGGATCGTGTTGGCTTTTTTGGCTGCCGCTGCACACGGCTGGCTCCTATTTAGCTGGTTGTCCACTAAGACTCCCAGATCCCTCTCACAGTCACTGCTCTTAAGCCCGGTTTCCCCCACTCTATATTTGTACTTTTGGTTTTTCTTGCACAAGTGTAAGACTTGACTTTTCTCTACGTTGAATTTCATTTGTTAGAGAGGGCCCAGGGTTCAAGTCTGGAGGGAAGGGAGATTCATTTAATAGGCAAAACAATCCAGCCCTGGCACCTCCACATGCAACAGCCTCATCCCTTCCAGAGATGCCACATTAACATCTGTATGAAATTTATTTCTGGTGAAGAGGAACCATTCCAGGGTCAGTTTGTAAACTGAGGCCTCCGGAGGAGCTTGGGATACATTTGCTGAGTCACAAACTTTCTTTAAAGGCAGAAATTTCAGCCCCTTCCCAAAAAAAAACAGGTTTACAGGACTCCTGATTTTTCACCACCATGGACTAACCTGGTGCTAAGAAAGACTAGGGCACTGTTCCAATATTTAAGGGGCTGCCCCACAGAAGAGGGGGTCAAATTATTCTCCAAAGCACCAGAAGGCAGGACAAGAAACAACGGATGGAAACTAACCAACCTGGAGAGAAGCAACCTGGAACTAAGGAGAACATGCCTGACAGTAAGAGCAATCAACCAGTGGAACTGCTTGCCACCAGAAGTTGTAGGTGCTTCATAGCTGGAGTTTTTTTAGGAAGAAATTAGACAGTCACTTGTTTCAAATGGAACAGAATAGAGGAGAATAGAGTAGAGTAGAGTAGAGTAGAGTAGAACAGAGCAGAACAGAGCAGAATAGAATGGAATACAACGGAATAGAACAGAACAGAACAGAATAACAGAGTTGGCAGGGACCTTGGAGGTCTTCTAGTCCAACCCTCTGCTCAGGCAGGAAACCCTAGACCATTTCAGTTGTGGGTGCTCCAACACTGGAGCTTTGCTAGAAGAGATTGGGATTGGAGATTGCCTGAGCAGGGGGTTGGACTAGAAGACCTCCAAGGTCCCTGCTAACTCTGTCATTCGGCTATTCTCAACCGGGGCCATTTTAAGATGTGGGAGAATTCTGGGAGTGGGAAGTCCACCCAGTCTGTCCTCCCATAATGTGGGGGAGGGGCTCTCCTTCCCCCCTGCCCTCCAGCTCCTAAGCTCTGCCTCCTGTGTTTTGGCAGACGGAAATGCCCCCTTAATGACACACCTGGGTGGCCTGGCTGTAGTCCCCCTGCACACACCCCCCCCAATGCAGGAAATCCTCCCAAGGCCTGATCCCTGACCCAGCTATTTATTTATTTAGTAAATCCCATTTATGTGGCTCACACAGAGAATGTCTCTGGGCCATGTTCCACATTTGAAAAATTAAAAACCGCACATAACCCCTCCCCTCATGGCAGCAGCACCCCAGAAGTCTCTCTTATGCCCAGGAAGTCTGGCATCGCCTGAGTCAGGGGTGCCAGCTCAGCAGTGCCAAGGCAGACTGGCACGGCCTCATCCTTGTGTCCCCAGAGGGGGTCTTCCTGCTCATCCTTGGTCTGAATGGCAGGTGGCATCCTGAGGCAACCCACTCCTGGGGTTGCCAGCCTCCCATCTCCCCCATGCCCGTCTAGTGGCCAGCAGCTGCTGCCAAAGTGGCTCATCTGTTTCCTCTGCAGAGAAGGTGGGCAGCATGTGCTGGGGACTGGGTCTATGATAAATTTGCCATGGCCAACTCATCATGGCCAATTTGCCATGGCCAACTCCCCATGACCCTCTCATCATGGCCAACTGGCCACGGCCAACTCGCTGGGGCCGACTGTCCGCAGGGCAAGGGCGAGGCCAATACCAGAGACTCAGTGGGATAGAGTCGTTAGAGAAAGGGGGCGAACGGGAGGCGAGGGGCAAGGATCACAAGCGGGGTCTCTTGTAGAGAAGGCGAGAGCGGGGGCGGCGGAGGCGGGGGGCTCTTCGTGGCTCCGCTGCCCGGCTGCGCTCGTCCTCCTGCAGATGCTGCTCAGCCCTCGGCTGGCTCGGCAGGGCGGGGACGCGCACGGGGACGCGCCTGGGGCGGACGGACTGCCGTGGCCGGGCTGAGCGGAGCATCCTCGGCGTCGGGAGCCTCATCGGGAGCGGCCGCTTCCTTCCAGCCCGGGCGTCGCCGCAGCCAAGGGGGCATGGGGGCCGCCGGGCCCGAGGGGCAGCCGCGCCTGCCGCCCAACGCCGCCTGACGACGCCCGGCTCGGTAAGGCGCGCTCCGGCCGCAGGGGGATCGGCCCGCCCGCCGAGGAGGGCCAGGGCTCCGGCCTCACCTGGGCAGGCCTGGCCGCGCATCTGCCCGGCTGTCCAGAGGCGCTGGCGGGCTCGGCCTTCTTTCCTTTCACATTCCCTTCTTTCTCCCTCCCTCCCTCCCTCCTTTCCTCATTCCCTTCTTCCTTTCCCCTTCCTTCCTTCCTCCCTCCCTCCCTTCGTTCCTTCCTTCGCTCCCTCTCTCCCTCCCATTTCCTTCCTTCCTTCGTTCCTCCCTCCCTCCCTTTTTCCTCCCTCCCTTTTTCCTCCCTTCCTTCCTTCCTTTCTTCCTTCCTTCCTTCCTCCCTCCGTTTTTCCTCCCTCCCTCCCTCCCTTCTTTCCTTCCTTCTTTCCTTCCTTCCTTCCTTCCTCCCTCCCTTTTTCCTCCCTCCCTCCCTTCTTTCCTTCCTTCCTTCCTTTCTTCCTTCCTTCCTCCCTCCCTCCTTTTTCCTCCCTCCCTCCCTTTTTCCTCCCTCCCTCCCTCTTTCTTCCTTCCCTTTTTCCTTCCTCCCTCCCTCCCTTTTTCCTCCCTCCCTCCCTCCCTCCCTCCCTTCCTTCCTTCCTTCCTTCTTTCCTTCCTCCCTCCCTCCCTCCCTCCCATTTCCTTCCTTCCTTCGTTCCTCTCTTCCTCCCTCCCTTCCCTCCCTCCCTCCCTTTTTCCTCCCTCCCTCCCTCCTTTCCTTCCTTCCTCCCTCCCTCCCTCCGCTGAGCCTTGCTTCTTCCACAGCCCCCCCCCCCCAGCAGCCCAGGGTAGCCCCCCTTGCTGGCCATTCAGCCCGAAGGCCAAAGTAGCCTAATGCAGTGCCGTCTGACTTAGCCTGGGCCCTGGAGCTCATCCCTGCTGGGCGTTTTCCATTCAGGAAGCTACCTGCTCTGACTCAGCCCCAGCCAGGCCCCCTTCCCCCCCTTTTTTCTCATCTGTGTCTGTAAACTCTCCCCACCCTGAAAGCTGGGTGATGAGATGCTTATTTAAAGATGTCCGTGACAGTGTAGAAGAAAAAGGGGGAAAGATACCTGGGGACAAAAAAAATCCATTACAGAGTAGGGGGTTGGACTAGAAGACCTCCGAGGTCCCTTCCAAGGCTTCTGTGTTCCGCCTGAACAAACGCTTTGAGTCCCACCCACAAGAGGCAGCAATGAAAGAAAAAAAAAAAAAGGCGAGGTCCCTGCATAAAAATGACAGAGGCCAGCAAATCCTGGACAGCCGTCAAAGCCGCCCAAGCTCTGCGACTGTCCAATTCGTGTTTTTCAGAGAGCTGCTTATTCATTCATGGCTCCCTTCTCTTCGTTTCCCAGAGAATCCGGTAGGAAGAAACTCTGTGGGGAATGCCTCCCCCGGAGAGCCACTCTCTGCAGGGCCTTCTTGGCCCCAGCACCAGCCTGATGGTGGGGGTCAGGAGGCTGGATTAGAACCCGGATCCCCCACTTCCTTGGGGACTAATTCCACCCCAAAGCGCATTGTATCCAAGTCCCTGAGCGAGGACGTCTCTCCTTCAGCCCTTCCTTGCAGGCCAGACTTAGATCATCATCATTTAAGGATGGGATACAGTCTGGGCAACTGAATGGAGCTGAGTGTTTTATTGGCCGGATGCCCTTCCTATCGCCAATGCGGAGTTTTGTTCAGCAGATACATTCTCATTGTGCCCAGAGAGAGAAATATCTGCCCCTACCTAGGATCGAACTCACAGCCTCTGGATTGTGAGGCGAGAGCTCTGCCTCTAGGCCCCTTTTGCAGGCTGGACTTAAATGATGCTAGCAATTTTTTTTGGGGGGGGGGGAGTTTCCAGGAAGCCTCCTTGTGGAGGGGGTGGGGGGGGGGGGGAGAGGAGGGGCTCCATTTCCTCTTGGGTCCTTTGATTCCAAAAGGAAGGATCAACTCTGCAGGGGAAACAACCGAGAAATCGGAGAGATTTTCTTGGCTTCGGAGCGTGTGATCCTTCGGGCGCAGGAAAGGCTCCCAAAAAATCTGGAAAGAAAATCAAAACTTTTGGGGTAACAGAGGAGTTTCTTCGGGTCTGTGTTGTTCTCTCAAAGTCTGGCGCCTCCTTTCCACAGGTGAGGGGACTTTCCAGCGAAGGCAACATGGGGACCACGGAAGCCACGCTGCGGATGGACAACGTGGAGGTCAAGGAAGAGTGGCAGGACGAGGACTTCCCCAGGTTGGTGCTCGCCGGGGGGGGGGGGAGGAGAAGGAGTTGCTGCCCCCTTCTTCCCAGAGAAGGAAAGCCTGGAAGTGCCATCCCAAAGTGGGGGTGAGGTTGGGGGCTGTCATTCCAGGCCACTGGGCCCCCCATCACTCGGGGGGCCAACAAGGCATTTCCTTTGAGTTTCTTTGGGCCACGGAGATTTTTCTCCCTCGCCTTCTGCTTTTGAGATGGTCTCGATCTCGGTGCTCTGGCAAAAGGAGCGTCCTGCCCTCCATCCCTCGGAACCACGAGGACTGGAAACCTGGGTGGGAAAAATAATGTTTCTGAGACACTGAATTGCGACCGGTGGTTACTCATGGGACAAATGGTGTGGACAGCTGTGAGGGAATTTTTTGGCCTGGGTGCTGGTCTGCCCACTGGAGTTTCAGATAGATAGATAGATAGATAGATAGATAGATAGATAGATAGATAGATAGATAGATAGATAGATAGATAGAATGATAGATGATTGATAGGTGATAGATAGATAGATAGATAGATAGATAGATAGATGATTGATAGGTGATAGATAGATAGATAGATAGATAGATAGATAGATAGATAGATGATAGATAGACAGACATAGATGATAGAGATAGATAGATTATAGATTGATAGATACAGATGATAGATAAATAGATAGACATGATAGATAGATAGACAGACAGATAGACATAGACACAGATGATAGAGATAGTCAGATAGACATAGATATATGATAGATATAGATAGATAGACACATATAGATAGATAGATAGATAGATATAGATGACAGATAGATAGAAAGATATAGATAATACACAGACAGATGATAGATAGAGATAGACATGATAGATAGACAGAAAGACAGACAGACAGATAGACATAGACACAGATGATAGAGATAGATAGATAGACATAGATGATAGATAGATATAGATAGACACAGAGATAGATAGATAGATTAGATAGATAGACAAACAGATAGATAGACACAGATGATAGATATAGATAGATAGATAAGAAGATAGATAGATAGATAGATAGATAGATAGATAGATAGATAGATAGATAGATAGATTCAAAGAGATTTCAATAGATAGATATAGATGATGGATGGATGGATGGATAGATGGATGGATAGGGGGAGAGAGAGAGAGGAAAATAGGAGAAGGCAGGAGTACTGCAGATGTTCGCATTGAGTTATATGTAAAAATAATAAAAGGGGGATACAGATGAATGAACGAATGAATGAATGAACAAATGAATAAATGAATGAATTTCGCTTACCGCTTTGGCCAGAGGCTTCCAACAGCAATCTCCGAAACCATAATCCACACCTGGAGTTCAGGCCAAACATCCAGAGGTTGATCTGCAGACATCCTGGCAGAGAAATTGCTGATTGCAGGCAGGAAGTTTGATGTTCACATTGTTTGGGCAGCTGTTTTTTTTTTTTTTCCTTCATGTTTTTTTCACGGTTGGGATTGAACGGCTTCCCTTTCGTAATCTATTTGACGGCTGTGTTTTTTTTTTTGGTTGTTGTTGAGAAGGAAAACTTTGATTAATAATGACGCTGGAAACGAACTGATTGCAGGTCGGAAATGTTTCTTTTCTCTGATGTATTTGGGACTCCAGCTAGAATGATTATGCCCTGGTCTGGCTGCCTGTTACAGATAGTCCTCGACCTTATAACCGTTCATTTAGTGACCATTTGAAGTGACAACGACACTTATTCACACTTATGACCATTGCAGAATGGTGACTTTATTTATTTACTTATTGGTTCTTATATGCTGCCCTTCTCCGGAGACTCAGGGCGGCTTACAATGCGTTAAGCAATAGCCTTCATACTTTTGTATATACCTGCTTAGTAGGGCTTTCCCCCCCCCAAGCGGTGTTCTTTTTTATACAAAGTCAGCTTATTGCCCCCACAATCCGGCTCCTCATTTTACCTACCTCGGAAGGATGGAAGGCTGAATCAACCTTGAGCCTGGTGAGATTTGAACTTGCAATAATTGCAGGCAGCTGGTGCTATTTAACAGCACTTTAGTCTGCTGCGCCACCAAGGCTCTTATCAAGACTTGATCAAAATTTGGGCTGCCTCACATTTATGATGGTTGCAGTGTCCTACGGTCACTATTTGTAGCCTTCCCTAGCCGGCTTCCGACAAGCCGTTAATAGGGGAAGCTGGATTCGTTTAACAACCGTGTGATTCCGCTTAACGATTGCAGGGAGCCGCTGTGGCAAAACAGGTCGCAAACGGAGCAAAACAACTCCCTTAACAACTGCTGTGCGTAGGCGTGGACATTTTGGGCTCAGTTGTGGCTTGTGAGCCAAGGACTACCTATATTGTTGATGCTTTCTTGTTTATTAGCAAGAGCGTTTGCACAATTGTCTTTCAGCTATCATAACGAGGGTTTGATCCTCAGTTGGAATTCCAGGAAATTCAGAATTCGGGCACCTTGATAGGAAAAAAAATAAAAATTAAGGAACGGCATACAATGAAACAAGCTCGCATTGTCGGTCTAGTTGGCTGTTGGGCAACCTGGACTGTATCAAAAAGGACTTTTTTTTCACTTTTGGCAGGATTCTTAGAAAAGATCCACAGGGAGCCTCTGTTCTCTGGACAGTAGATCCTCTGTCCAGGGGCAGCTGCCGGAGCAGACAGACGGTTGAAGCAATCTGTGTGTGGGGGTTCCCCCCCCCTTGGATTTGAACACTGTCTCTGGAAGTCACAGCTGCAGAGGAGGTTGGTCTGATGACTGGACCCACTCATAAATGACTCAGATGAGGGAATAGAAGGGAAACTCATCAAAATTGCAGATGATAGTAAGCTGGCAGGAGTAGCTAACACCCCAGAAGACAAGCTCAGGATCCAAAAAGATCTTGGCAGAGTTGAACAATGGGCCTTATCCAAAGAAATGCAATTTAATGTGGAGGAAAGCAAGGGTTTACACCTGGGCAGGAAAAAGCCAAAAGGGACAAGTACAGATTAGGTGAAACTTGGCTCAAAAACAGGAACGGAGACAGGGACCTTGGAGTCCTAATGGACGATCCCTTCAACGTGAGCCAGCCGTGTGCGGCAGCAGCCAAAAAAGCCGAGACGATCCTGGGTTGCATAAACAGAGGCAGAGAATCAAAATCACGTGAAGCCTTAGTACCGCTTTATAGTAAGGCCACAGCTGGAATACGGCATCCGGTTTTGGTCCCCACATTACGAAAAAGATGAGACGTTGGGGAAAAAAGGTGCAGAGAAGAGCAGCTAAAGACCTGGAGACTAAGACATACGAGGAATGGCTACAGGAATTGTGTTTGGCTGGTCTAGTGAAGAGAAGGACCAGGGGGGGACATAATAGCAGTCTTCCAGGATTTGGGGCCTGCCCAAAAGAGGAGGGGTGTGTGTCAAGCGATTCTCCAAAGGCAGGAGAAGAAGCAACGGATGGAAACTAATCAAGGAGAGAAGCAACCTGGAATTGAGGAGAAACTTCCTAACGGTGAGAACAATTAACCTGTGGAACTACTTGACACCAGAATATTGCATCCAATTTTAGTTGCCACAATATAAGAAAAGATGTTGAGACTCTAGAAAGACTGCAGAGAAGGGCAACAAAGATGATGAGCATAAGTGGACAAGTATTCCTAGATTTGCAACGGTTTATTTAGTAACCATTCAAAGTTGGCCCAAAGGTGTTTTTTCAGAAGGCAACTGGACTTTCCTGTTTGCAGATGACCAGCTGTCTGCAAGGAATATAAATCCTTCCATTCCCCAGTATCCTATCAGAGCTGAAGAAGCTTCTCAGATGAGAAGTGAAATGTCTTCAAAAGAAAAAACAAGAAAGTCCAGCTGCCTCCTGAAAAAAACACCTTTGGGACAACCATCTCATCGTGGGCACCCTTTTTTTGAACTGTTACCATCTGGCAGACGGTACAGAACAATAAAAACACATAGGACACATAGGCTGAAAAACAGCTTCTATCCCAGAGCAGTAACTATTTTGAATTCTACTGTATAGTGCAATATTAGCGCAATATCAGGGGTTTTCAATTCAATTGTATAGAATGTGAAGGATGTGTGTTTGTGTTTTTATTTTTATAATTATAACGTACACCAAAGATGGCATTTAATTTTGTTGTACGAGGTGCAATGACAATAAAGTAAACTAAACTAAACTATCACCTAGATCTGAGAATCTCTACAGACATTCAAAGCTGGAAACAGAAACAGAAATAACAGAGTTGGATGGGACCTTGGAGGTCATCTAGTCCAACCCTCCCTTCCCAGGCAGGAGACCCTCCACCATTTTTGACAGAGGGCAGTCCAGTCTCTTCTTGAAAGCCTCCAGTAATGAAGCTCCCACAATTTCTGAAGGCAACTTCTGTTCCATGGGTTGATGGTTCTCATGGTCAGAAAAACTTCTTATTTCCAGGTTGAATCTCTCCTTGTTCAGTTTCCATCCATTATTCCTCGTCTGGCCTTTGGGTGCCTTGGAAAACAGCTTGACCCCCTTCCTCCTCTCTGTGGCAGCCCCTCAAATATTGGAAGATGGCTCTCCTGTCTCCCCGGGTCCTTTTCTTCACTAGACTAGCCAGGCCCAGTTCCTGTAATTGTTCATCGTATGTTTTAGCCTCCAGTCCCCTCATCCTCTTTGTGGCTCTTCTCTGCACTTTTTCTAGAGTCTCAACCTCTTTTTTATAGGGTGGTGATCAAAACTGGATGCAGTACTCTAGTTGTGGCCTTACTAAGGCTTTATAGAGTGGTCTTAGTACCTCCCTTGATCTTGATTGCATCCCTCTGTTAATGCAATTTAGGATTGCATTGGCTTTTTTGGCTGCCGCTGCACACGGCTGGCTCCTATTTAGCTGGTTGTCCACAAAGACTCCCAGATCCCTCTCACAGTCACTGCTCTTAAGCCCGGTTTCCCCCAGTCTATATCTGTGCTTTTGGTTTTTCTTGCCCAAGTGTAAGATTTTCCTTTTCTCTACGTTGAATTTAATTTGTTAGAGAGGGTTCAAGTCTGTTCAGATCGTCTTGGATCCTGAGCTTGTCTTCTGGGGTGTTGACTATTCCTGCCAGCTTGGTGTCATCTGCAGATTTGATGAGTTCCCCTTCTATTCCTTCATCTAAGTCATTTTTGAAGACGTTGAAGAGTTCTGGGTCCAAGATGGAGCCTTATGGTACCCAGAGGTGGGTTTCAGCAGGTTCTGACCAGTTCTGGAGAACCGGTGGCGGAAATTTTGAGTAGTTCGGAGAACTGGTAGTAAAAATTCTGACTGGCCCCGCCCCCATCTATTCTCTGCCTCCCAGCTGATCGGGAGGAAATGGGGATTTTGCAGTAACCTTCCCCTGCCACGCCCACCAAACCACTCCCACCAAGCCATACCACGCCCACCAAGCCATGCCCACAGAACCAGTAGTAAAAGATTTTGAATCCCACCACTAGTGGTACCCCACTGCTTACTTCTTTCCATGTTGACGTAGTGCCATTAAGGCCATTAAGTTACAACGGCATTGAAAAAAGTGAGTTATAACAATTTTTCACACTTGCAACCATTATAGCATCCCCCGTGGACACATTTGGCAACTGCCTCTTATTTACGACGGTTTCAGTATGTTGTGGAATAATTAGACCAACACAACTTTTCTAGGTTAGTCAGAGACAGTATATTGCGCAATAGGTTCAGAGCCAGTTTGTACATGAAGCTGTGAACAAAGACAGAACTTAGTTACAATGGTTTTATGCCCTTCTAAGATAAAGGATTCTGTTAACTCAGCAGTTTTATCATTGCAGACATTCGTTACATTAAATGACATTTTTCTAATTACAAAGTTTGTTACATTATCTTTGCTAAACAATCATAATTCTTCTTGTAAATCACTGAAGCATAGATTCAAATGATCTCTTGTTGATATTTCATGTGGTCATCCTTGGTCTCTTTTAACCTTCAAACTGTATATCACCAAATGTCTTATTTCTGACAACTGAGGGGCCCCTCTTGTAGAATGTTTCTACTTCAAAGGAATTTCTCATTATCTTTGTACTGTTTCAACTGGATATAATTGCTTCTCTCAAACAAACACATTTTCTTTCTTACAATACTATGAATAAAGAGGGCCCTTCAGTGATCATCTAGCTGGACCCGCATTACCTACATTAAATATGCCGGGGGTCAGGCGATCGCCTTCTGCCACCTTCTGACAAGCGAAACCAGATTCACTCGGCAACCAAGGTTACTAACGTAACAACCACAGAGACTCACTTAACAAGCACGGCAGGAAAGGTCATAAAACGAGGCAGAACTCAACTGTCTCGCTTAGCAACGGAGGTTTGAGGCTCAGTTGTGGTGGTAAGTCAAGGACTGCTTGCGTTCCTATGGCCAAGGGATGATTATGAATCTAACTCTCTCCGCAGACGGGACGGGGAAAAAAATAAATAAACTAGAAATAAAACAGAGGGGTTCAAGACCTGTGATTTTTCACAGAGCGGTCATGACGGGAGTGAAATTGCTGGCTTTTTTTTAAACAACACCTTGAATAAACAGCTGCAGGATTCGGCTTGGTTTTTGCTTCCTGGTACATAATCCCAGTTATGTAGGGAGAGATTCAACCTGGAAATAAGGAGAAATTTCCTGACAGGGAGAACAATCAACCCATGGAACAGAAGTTGCCTTCGGAAGTTGTGGGAGCTTCATCCCTGAAAGCTTTCAAGAAGAGAGCTGTCAAAAATGGGGTAGGGTCTCCTGCTTGAGCGAGCGGGTTGGACTAGATGACCTTCAAGGTCCCTTCCGACTCTCTTAATCTGTGAATCTGTAGCGTGGAGGCTCTTGGTCTGAGGAAGAGAGCAAGAAGGATGTGAGCTTCAGCAAGCAGGGGACGGAGGCAGAGATCTCTCAGGTTGCTTGTCAGCTCCTGACGTCACCGTGATGCTTCAGGTTGGGATGCACGGAGCATGCTCAGTGAGGCAGCCAGAGGTGACTCATGCAAGGCTCCATCTACGGACGGGAGGAGAGAGCATCATATGATCGCAACAGCCCAGTGTGGGGAGGGGATCAGCTGAATCGTAGTGGAAGGAGAGTAAAAGGGAGGGAAGGAGCAAGGCAGCAAATGAAAGAGAGCAGGGAAGAAAATCCGAGATGGGGAAATTACTCCACGCAACGTCTTCTTCTTCTAAAGCCTTGATAAGGAGAAAGTCTCCTTGATTTCTCACATTTCAATGTTTGCACAAAGGGCTGCTCTCGTCTCACCGTTGGCGTGGAAGAATGGAGGCCACTTTACAAAAAAAAAATTTTGTGGGGTGGTGGTGAGGGAATCCCCCTATCTCCCTAAACAACATCATAGAATAACAGAGTTGGAAGGGCCCTTGAGGGTCATCTAGTCCAACCCCCTGCTCAAGGAGGAAGCCCTACACCACTTCAGACGAACGGCTGTCCAATCTCTTCTTAAAAACTTCCAGTGTTGGAGCACCCGCGACTTCTGGTGGCAAGCGGTTCCACTGATTAATTGTTCTCACTGTTAGGAAGCGTCTCCTTAGCTCCAAGTTGCTTCTCTCCTTGATGAGTTTCCATCCTTTGCTTCTGGTCCTGCCTTCAGGTGCTTTGGAGAATAGATTGACACCCCCCCTCTTCTTTGGGGCAGCACCTCAAATATTGGATCACTGCTATCATGCCACCCCAAATCCTTCTTTTCACTAACTAGACATACCCAATTCCTGCAACTGTTCTTGAACAGAAGAGAAGAGAAGAGAAGAGAACAGAACAGAAGAGAACAGAACAGAAGAGAACAGAACAGAACAGAAGAACAGAGTAGGAAGGGACCTTGTAGGTCATCTAGTCCAACCCCCTGCCCAAGCAGGAGACCCTACCCCATTTCTGACAGATGGGAGTCTGGTCTCTTCTTGAAAGCTTCCAGGGATGAAGCTCCCACAACTTCTGAAGGCAACTTCTGTTCCATGGGTTGGTTGCTCCCACGGTCAGAAAATTTCTCCTTATTTCCAGGTTGAATCTCTCCTTGTTCAATTCCCGTCCATTGTTTCTTCTCTGGCCTTCAGGTGCTTTGGAAAACAGCTTGACCCCCTTCCTCCTCTCTGGGGCAGCCCCTCAAATACTGGAAGATGCTCTCCTGTCTCCCCTGGTCCTTCTCTTCACTAGACTAGCCAGGCCCAGTTCCTGCAACCGTTCATCGTATGTTTTAGCCTCCAGTCCCCTCATCATCCTGGTTGCTCTTCTCTGCACTCTTTCTAGAGTCTCAACCTCTTTTTTATAGTGTGGTGGTGACCAAAACTGACTCTCCATATTCCAATTGTGGCCATCACACTTCTTATGATCTTGATTCTGTTCTCGGAAACTTTAAGACAAGCGGACTTCAACCCCCAGAATTCATGGCTGGCTGGGGAATTCTGGGAGTTGAAGTCCCACTCAAAGGTTTGAAAACCCTTCCTTTAAAAAAGAAGGAAGAATTCAATGCAGGGGTGAAATCTAAAATTTGTTACCACCGGTTCTGTGGGCGTGGCTTGGTGAGGGGGGTGTAATGTGACTGGGTGGGCGTGGCCAACTTTTTTTTTTTTACTTTTAAAAGCATTTTTTCTACAACCTTAAGAGGTTGCAGAAAAAAAATGCTTTTAGAAGCCTCTGACGATCAGGCAACTCAGCTGGGCTCGCCAGAGGCTTTTAAAGGCATTTTTTCCCCCTACAACCTCTTTGGTCGAAGACGTTGCAGAAAAAAAATGCTTTTAAAAGCCTCTGACAATCCCAGCTGAGCCGCACGATCATCAGAGGATTTTTTTTTTTAACTTTTAAAAGCATTTTTTCGGCCAAAGAGATTGTAGAAAAAATGCTTTTAAAAGTAAAAAAAAACAGCCTCTGATCATCGCGCGGCTCAGCTGGGCATGGGGAGGGGGGGCAGGGATTTTTGCTACCGGTTCTCCGAACCACCCGCCGCCATCGCTACCGGATCGGGCCATCCGGTCTGAACCAGGAGCATTTCACCCCTGATTCAATGTCTATTTGTTATGTGACACCCTCTCCCCTTGGGTGCAGGCGTGTAAACACTGACGCCCTCGTGAAACAGCCTTTTGTCCCTGTTCTAAAGATAGCAGAATGAAGTAAACCTATTTTCGTGATATATAGCAAGCCTCGGCTTCCAGACGAGGCTTTCCCCCCCCCTATAATCTAAGTAAATCCACCGATTATTTTCCTTCGGTCGGCTCAGAGGTTCGGGCATGGCCAAAGCCGGGCAGGAGGCTGGGCGCCTCCAGCTTTGTGCAAAATGGGCTCTAGTCTTTCCTGCTTAATTCGAAAAAAATGCCTGGCCTTCTTTCGATCAGAGGCATTTGAGGACAGGAGAGCTTTCGATAAGGAGATTTTCTCGCCGAAAAGCTAAGCGGAGCCCTTAGTGATTTTAGCAACTGCTAACTTTTCCAAGGCGAGCCTGATTTTTAGTAAGGCCAAAATATTCAGCTTCTTGCGTCCAGCCACGGAATGTAAGACGCTTGAAATTTTGCTTTTGTTGGTAAGGGGCTCCCAGAGGTGGGTTTTACAGAATTTTTCCACCGGTTCGCCATGCACTGAAAATGTGAGTGTGCACGCGGCCACGCTCGCTTCGCTCTCACATACACCTTTCACACATGCGCATCAATGGTGAAATGTAAAATTTGTTACTACCGGTTCTGTGGGCGTGGCTTGGTGGTGGTGGGGGGTAATGTGACTGCGTGGGCGTGGCCAACTTTTTTTTTAAAAAAAAACTTTTAAAAGCATTTTTTCTACAACCTCTTCGGCTGAAGAGGTTGTTAAAAAAAATGCTTTTAAAAGCCTCTGACGATCCCAGCTGATCGTCAGAGGCTTTTGTTTTCTTTTAAAAGCATTTTTTTTGCTTTTTTTTTTATTTTAAAAAAGACTTTTACATTCCAGAATAAAGAAGATTAGTTGGAGAGAATTAGAAAGAGAACGGTTGCAAGAATTGGGTATGGCCAGTCTAGAGAAAAGGAGGACTGTGGGGAGGGGGGGCATGATAGCAGGATTCCGGTATTTGAGGGGCTGCCCCCAAAGAGGAGGGGGTCAATTTATTTTTCAAAGCACCAGAGAGCAAGAAGAACAACGGATGGAAACTAATCAAGGAGAGAAGAAACCTGGAATTAAGGAGAAACTTCCTGACAGTGAGGACAATTAATCAGCGGAACAGCTTGCCACTGTAAGTTAGAGACTGGGCAGTCCCTTGTCTGAAATGTAGAGGGTCTCCTGCTTGAGGAAGTGGTTGGACTAGAAGGCCTCCAAAGTCCCTTCCAGCCCTATTCTGATTCTAAAATCCCCACCAGCTTTAAGATGGTTCATTGACTTCTCTAGGAGTCACTCAGAGGACTAGAAACATGTTTTTTTCCCCTTTGGTTTTGATTGAGTCCCTCGATATGAGATGGCTTCAGGGATGTTCTTTAAATAGCCGCAGTTTCTTCCAGCATTCTGTGACTGGTTTATAGGCAGGAAAGTGGGATAGAAATAGCAAATAAAAAAAATGAATCATTATTTAGTCATAATCTCTCTCTCTCTCTCTCTCTCTCTCTCTCTCTCTCTCTCTCTCTCTCTCTCTCTCTCTCTCTCATTCTCCCCTCCTCATCTGGCAATAAAATCTATGCTGTAAATAGGGCACAAAGCAATTAGGGAGTGTTTGTGAAAGCATTTACACATTAATTAAATGATTAAAGTTTTGACACAAGAGAATGTTTGTAACTCAAGGTTGTCCTGTTAAGTCCTTGCACGTCCCCACGATTCATCTTCTTTTAAGGACCCCATAATCCCTTGCAGGGTTGAGTCTGGGCAACTGAATGGAGCTAGCAGAGTATTTTAATGGCCGGTTACTCTTCCTGTCACCAATGAGGAGTTTTATTCAGCAGATATATTCTCATTGTGCCCAGAGAGAGAGAGAGAAATATCTGCCTCTACCTAGGATTGAACTCACAGCCTCCTGATTGTGAGGCGAGAGCTCCACCTCTAGGCCATCGCATCACTCGCACGTCCCCACGGTGTTCCAATTTTTATTGCCAGTGTGTAAGACAGAGCATTTGTTAGTTGAGATTTGGAGTTGCCAATTGGAGTCCTCATTTTACTGACCTTGGAAGGAAAAGAAGGCTGACTCAACCTTGAGCTGGTCAGGATCAAACTGCCGAACTGCTGGCACCCGGCAGTCAGCAGAAGTAGCCTGCAGTACCGCTTTCTAACCACTGCGCCACTGCGGCTCCTTATGGATGACTGAATGAGTGGATGGATCTTTAGAGGTTTCTGTGACTTTGAAATTTGAACTCTTCTGGGGATTGTGCAATGAAGAGTCATTTGTGTCTTTCGCTAAATGGTGGTGGGTTAATCCTAATACGTCTGTTGTGGCCCATCAGTGGCCTGTGCAGTTAGTAGCTGATTCTGACAGCGAGGAGGCTGGTGTGGTGCTGCGCCAGCAGCCTGTGCAGCTGGCATTCGAGTCGGACAGTGAGGAGGCTGGAGAAGATGCGGTGCCAGAGGCAGGGATTCAGCCAGGGCCTTCAGTACCTCCAGAAGCTCCCATAAGTGAAGAGGAAGAAGAGGAGGAGCCTCTTCTCAATTCACAGATGCACAGAGCTGCCAAAAGGCAGGAGTGGCTCCTCAGGAGGAGGTCTCCTCTAGAGTAAGGCTTGGGGCTAATTGGCCACTCCCCTAGCCTATTTAAGGAAGGACAACGACTGATGCAATTTGCAGGAAACAACTTCGTTCATATTCCTTCGCGTCTTGATTCCAGAAACGTTTGATTCGGCTCTTGTTTCTCTCTTGTCAGTTTTCCTGCAAATTGCTTCTGGGCATTCTGCCAACCACAGTAAGATATTACGGTTATCTGAAATACTGTGCCTCAGAATTGAGTTATTATTCTTTGGAGTCTTGTCGGCTGTTAATGAAGTTAAATTAACAGCCCTTGTTCAGAAAAGACTGATTTAAACTGTACTTGTGTTCGAACAACTACTAAGAAAGCTCATTAGTAAACTAAGGTTTATACGGACTTTGTGTGTGCTGCGTTCTCTGGGGTCCGTAGCTGGAGCAGAACAACGTCCTAAAAGGTCCTGTCCTGTCCTTCTTAATCCCATCACCCTGGAGCCGAAGATGTTTCGTTTATGAATAGATCGGCCCGGTTTTCTTAATTCATTAATTTTAATTAATTAAAAAAAAAATTTCTTAAAATCTCCATCTCAAAAGAGTTCTGCTGGAAGCTGTTTTACTATGCAGGAAATTGGGGCTGGAGCATGTTTCTCCCATTTCTCCAGTGGTGGGTTGCTACCAGTTTGCCCCGGATTGGGCAAAATGGTGGTGGCAGCGGTGGGAGGCTCCATCTACTTGCCCAGATATCTCTGCGCACGCGCAGAAGTGTTGTGCGCGCACGCACCCACAAGCAAACTGGTTGCGGCCAAAATCAGACATAAATACAACCGAGAGAGTCCAGAGATGTTTTACGAGAAGAGTCCTCCATTCCTCTAACCGCAATACAATACCTTATGCCACCAGACTCCAAATTTTGGGCTTAGACAACTTAGAACTACGCTGACTTCAGTCTGACCTAAGCATTGGACATAAAATTATCTGCCACAATGTCCTTCCTGTCAATGACTACTTCAGCTTCAACCACAACAATACGCGAGCAAATAATAAGATACAAACTCAAGGTAAACCGCTCCAAACTCGATTGCAGAAAATAGGACTTCAGCAACAGAGTGGTCAATGCCTGGAATGCACTACCTGACTCTGTGGTTTCTTCCCCAAATCCCCAAAACTTTAACCTTAAGCTGTCCACTGTTGACCTCACCCCATTCCTAAGAGGTCTCTAAGAGGCGTGACATAAATGCACCAGCGTGCCTACCGTCCCTATCCTAATATTCCTTTTTACTTACTCTTTTCATGTATTCAAATTACGTTTATACTGTTACCTGTTATCTTATATATGCTTGACAAACAAACTTATGATGATGATTTCTCCTTTGGGGAAATATAATATTCTACCTCTTTTAATATCCCCCCAAATATTTCATTCTTCTAGTGGGGGGAACGGGAGCTTCCCACATCTGCAACTATCTTCAATATTTATTCATGTGTTTATTTGAAGCCGTTGTCTTCCACCTATACATATTTATGAAAGCAAAGACCTCACAGCAGTCTGAACTTTGGTTCCTTGGTCTCTCCCCTCCCCCCCACCCTTCCTCACTGTCTCATCTCCAGGCCACTCCCAGAAGAAGCAGGCATGGAGTCCTTGGGAAGCCCTTCGGGGAACGTGTTGGGTGAGTAGAAGTGGACGTTCAACGGAACGGCGCCATCTTCCCTTTGTGGAAACGTGGAGGTCTTGAGGCCATTCCTCCAGCAGAGATAGGCAATGTCTAGGTCCTGGTTCTCCTCTGGGTTTTGCAGCTGGAGGACTTTCGAGGATGGCTCCACCCACTGGTGGGATCCTCCCAGTTTATTTATTTTATTTATTTATTTTATTTTATTAAATTTCTATACCGCCCTTCTACTGAAGGACTCAGGGCGGTGAACAGCCAGAAGATAAAACACAGAAATACAAAATTCAAAATAAATTAAAACGAATTAAATAATTTAGGCTGAATTTTAAAATACCCCATAATTAAACAGATTAAAATTTATGTTTAAAATTTAAATTTAAAAAAGGAGAAGATTTAGGCCAGGCCAGCTTGATGAAATAAAAATGTTTTAAGCGCGCGACGGAAGGTGCAAAGATCCGGGATCCTCCGTATCTCCGGGGGGAGCTCGTTCCAGATTGTAGGTGCCCCCACAGAGAAGGCTCTCCCCCTGGGGGCTGCCAGTCGACACTGTTTGGCCGACGGCACCCGGAGGAGCCCCTCTCTATGAGAGCGTACTGGCCGGTGGGAGGCTATTGGTGGTAGCAGGCGGTCCCGTAGATAACCAGGTCCTAAGCCATGGAGCGCTTTAAAGGTGGTAACCAAAACCTTGAAGCGCACCCGGAAGACCACCGGGAGCCAGTGCAGCTAGCGCAGGAGAGGTGTTACATGGGAGCTCCACGTTGCTCCCATAACCACCCGCGCGGCCACACTCTGCGCCAGTTGGAGCCTCCGAGTGCACCTCAAGGGGAGCCCCATGTAGAGAGCGTTACAATAGTCCAGACAAGAGGTGATGAGGGCATGAGTGACTGTGTGTAGGGAGTCCCGATCTAGAAAGGGACGCAACTGTTTAGTGACCAGTTCGGTGATCGTGTGATTTGCGAAACTGTGTGCGCAGTTTCAAGAAATCTTCACTTCCTGGTTCCTTCGGAGGAGTAACTCAGCTGATTCGCGTGGCAATCTGCTCTACCGCGTGAACCAGCTGAGAAGATAAAGGTCGGAAAATAGCGTGGGCGGGCGGGCGAGCCCATCTGAACATTGGGGATGAACCGGTTCGCTCCAAGCTTCAAGTCCGAACTGGTAGAATCCCAGCCTTGGCTCTACCTTTCCATCCCTGTCCTTTTCCTGGTGGAAGGATTCAATGTGGGGTGACCAAAAGGGGTCACCCCATATCCTTGCATGTGTGAATGGGAGGGAAAAATCCACTGTCCAGGAGGGTGTCTGGAGGTTAGGAGGTGCTCCTTGCTGGCAGTCTGAGCTTTACCGGGAATAATTAAGAGAAGAGAATCTTGGGATTCTACTTTAGGATTCAATGTGCCCTGAGCTCTTCAAGTCCTTCTCTCAACATGGTGCATGAGAGGAGTTAGGTAGGAGAAGGAGTGGCAGAAGCTGGGCTGGAGTGAAACGAGGGACCAGCCTAGAATCCCTACGTGGCCACCGGGAAACTGGATTGTTTAACATGAGACCGACAGTCAAGAAGCAAACAATACCCCAGTTAGGGAACCACGAAACAGGCTAACAGTAAACAACAGCACAATCAAGGAAGCAGCAAGACCACTCCCACCGACACTGACAGGGCAAGCCACTCGATAGAATATAAAAGGAGAGCAAACCCTCCTCCCTCCTAGCACTGATGATGGTACCTAGTTTGGTAATGAAACGTCTGCAAGGAAACCACCAAGTGCAGAGAGGACCAAGGACCCATAGTCCTCCTCCTCCTCCTCCTCCTCCTCCTCCTCCTCCTCTCCACAAACTCCACTCCCTTCTAGCACGGATGATATTACCTAGTTTGGTAATGAAACGTCTGTAAGAAAACAGCCAAGCTCAGAGAGGACCAAGGACCCACAGTTCTCCTCCTCCTCCTCCTCCTCCCCCCCGTCCTCCTCCTCCTCCTCCCCACAAAACCCACTCCCTTCCTGCACTGATGAGATTACCTAATTTGGCAATGAAACGTCTCCCAAGAAACTCTCTGGTGTGAGAACACCAGAGACCCTACCGTATATTATACGTATTGACTGTGTTAAGGATATTGGTGTTGTGTTACCAACCAGCAGAGTGTATGCACAAGGAAACGTTGCTGAGAGCAATGAATAAGAGATATGCAAACTGGTTTATCAAAAGCTTACTTTATAGTAGAAAAGCAGTCTCATAGTCTTTAAACAAATTCCAAGTCTTTGCCAGTTAAATCAGTCCAGTAGTTACAGATATCGTCTTACCCAACAAACAGTAGTTGGTTAGAATAACAAACTCACTCTGGTTCACAAATCACGATGGTAGCAGATCCATCCAACCATGATTAGCAGATAGCAATTCCTCTCAATGGTAGCATATCATCTCAGCTTCATCATCAAACTGAATACGTTACAATACCTTGCTTAAATACTCTCACAACCAGTCATTACCTAATTACAGCATGACTCAGCATTACAGCCTTAAAAGTTACACAATACATATTCACATTAAAGTTACAGTACACATATATTGCCTGGACAACTTGTTAGGCTCAAACCATATCCTAACAGACTGAAATGTCCATACCTCGTGTGACAACAGCCCGAAGACATGTGGATGTATATTATGGATGTTTACACAGTCATAAGAGGAAACTTTAGAAGCTATAAGTGTGGCATAAGTGCATCTTAACAAGTACTTGTGAGAATCTCCTCTTTTTAAAACTGATCATAGTTTTTAGAATAGAACAGAATAACAGAGTTGGAAGGGACCTTGGAGGTCTTCTAGTCCAACCCCCTGCCCAGACAGGAAACCCTACACCACTTCAGACAAAGGGTTATCCAACATCTTCTTAAAAATTTCCAGTGTTGGGGCACTCACAACTTCTGGAGGGAACTTATTCCACTTATTTTTTTTTTAACTTTTTGTCCTTAACACTCCACAGCTCCTCCAAGCTCCTTACATTTTAGTAACGGAGCTCACCACAAGAGGAAGACTCTGGTTGCTCCGGAAATCAACATTTCTTTGGATCAGAGCGAAGGCTCCCTCCTGTCCGACGATTTCCTGGACACGCCGGATGACCTGGATATAAACGTCGATGACATTGAAACGCCGGATGAGACGGATTCTCTGGAATTCCTGGGGAATGGCAACGAACTGGAATGGGAGGGTAAGAATTGATGGATGATTTATCAGGAGCGGCTGAGGTTAAAGCGGGAGATATATATACATACATATATACATACATACACACACACACACACACACACACACATATATATATACATACATACATGTAGGTCTTTGGTTATTCGGGTCTTCTCCCGCGTAAACTTGGAAGTGTCTTGGCAACGTTTCGACGAAGTCTCATTCGTCATCTTCAGGCTGGTGTTCTCGGCTTCGTGCTTCCAGGAGCAATGTGAAGCACGAAGCCGAGAATACCAGCCTGAAGATGATGAATGAGACTTCGTTGAAACGTCGCCAAGACACTTCCAATTTTACGTGGGAAAAGACCCGAATAACCAAAGACCTACATACAAACACCCGCGAAAACCTGAGAAAACATATATACATATATATATATATATATATATATGCGATAGCCTTCATACTTTTGTATATTTATACAAAGTCAGCTTATTGCCCCCCACAATCTGGGTCCTCATTTCACCTACCTTTGAAAGGATGGAAGGCTGAGTCAGCCTTGAGCCTGGCGAGATTCGATCTTATTTTAATTGCAGGCAGCTGGTGTTAATTACAGTGCTTCTGTCTGTTGAGCTATCCCGGCTCCTATTTTGCGAAATAGATTATTCATTATTGGTCAGTTGTGCTTTGGACACACAAGAAATTTGTGTCCAGTGCAGAAGCTCTCAGTGTATTGGTCAGTTGTGCATGAAAGCTACAAAGGATAAGTCATGATCATAATCGTAAAATGCAGTCGTCATAAATCATAAGATACAAACAACGAACTTAGAACAACTTTACTGTCACTTTGAATGTAGACTAATCGGCATAGATTAAAATGAAATTTCGTTGCATACAGTTCTCAAAGGGTCCTCACCTCCAATAGACACTCCATGAACATGACAAAATAAATAAATAAATACAAAATTAGTGTGAAGGAGGTTCTGGGTTCGAATGAACCGTGGCCCGATACGCACACAAACGCACTGAAGCATGCAAGTTGACTGAGGAGTCTTAAAAAGGTAAATAGTTTAACATTACAAAAACACATAAAAACAAACCTACAAAAAGGCATCAACAGCCTAAAAGATTCTCCTCTTAGCAAAGTCCATTTAGCAGTCTTCTACTGCAGGTCTCCTCAGGAGCAAAGGTAATGACTCAGCTCTTTGCAGTAACTCAACTCTGGAGGATTTTGGGTGCTCTCAGCTGCCTCTGCTCACAGCTGCTCTCTCTCTGTTTCTCAGCATCTCTCAGAGAGTCTTGCATGAGAGGCTCTCTCTGAGGATCTCTCAGCTCTCTGCTCGCTCCAGCTCTGTAGCAGCTCTGCGTAGCTCTTGCAGCTCAGCTGTGGCTCTGCTCCTGCTGCTACTTATATACTGGCCAAGTAGCGGTTGGAAAGCACAGGTAACTCAGAGCCAGGAAGCTGTGCTCTGATTGGTTGATTCAAACCATGCAAACTTAACAATCAATTAGTTGCAGCAAAATGCTCAGAGACTTTTCCTCTAACAATTAGGCATGTACCCACATATATTATATGACACAGAGAAACAACACAGTCTAGTTCAGATGTATACATGTACATGGAGAGTAAAACAAATCTATAAGCAGGATCCTCAATAACGGGAAGCCACCTTCCTATAATCTTCTCCGTTGTCCTGACCACTCTCTATAGGGACTTTCTATCTGAGGCACTGCTGCCACCAAACCAAACAGGGATGCGGTTTGTTAAAATGCTCTCGATCGTGGCTCTGTAAGACGTGGCCAGGACAAAGTGATGGTCATAAGATGCGAAAGGAATAGGTAGTAGGAAAGATGAGAAGGATAATAGCCCTGCTAGGTGGTTTGACATCTCAGGGCATAAGACAGTGTTGTGGAAATTAGTTGTTTAGCAGAGTGATGGCATGTGGGGGGTGGCGGGGGGGAGGAACTATTTTTGTGTCTAATTGTTCTGGCCTGCAATTGGGATGTCTTGGAGGGTAGGCACTGGGGGTCAAACCTTTGAACAATGTTTTTTAAAAAAACAGAATGCGGTTTAATTTTATTAGATTTGATGAATTAAAAATGTACTGTATTCCACAATAAAGAAGCCAGTGCAGTCTTAGCTGCATCAACAGGGAGATACTGTAGTTCCATACAATTCCCTCCCCTCTCAGTTTCCCACAGTAGTAAAAGCCTTGTCCTAATAAACTACTTCCCTTTTCTGGGAATTTTCCCAGTGGTGAAATGCTCCCGGTTCGGACCGGATCGCCCGATCCGGTAGCGATGGGGGCAGGTGGTTCAGAGAACCGGTAGCAAAAATCCCTGCCCACCCCCATGCCCAGCTGAGCCGCGCAATCATCAGAGGCTTTTTTTTTTAACTTTTAAAAGCATTTTTTTCTAAAACCTCTTTGCAAAATAAATGCCTTTAAAAGAAAACAAAAGCCTCTGACGATCAGGAGGTTTTTAAGAAGAGTTTGGATAGCCACTTGTGTGAAATAGTACCGGGTCTCCTGTTTGAGCAAGAGGAAACCCTAGACCAGTGGTGGCTAACCTTTTTGGCGTTTCTTGCAAACAATGGGGGAAGCTTGGTGGGATCATGTGTGCGCATGCCCACACCCATAATTTTTTTTTTTTAATTTGATTTATATGCCGCCCTTCTCCGGAGACTCAGGGCGGCTTACAATGCGTTAAGCAATAGCCTTCATCCTTTTGTATATTTATGCAAAGTCAGCTTATTGTCCCCACAATCTGGGTCCTCATTTCACCTACCTTAGAAAGGATGGAAGGCTGAGTCAACCTTGAGCCTTGGCGAGATTCGAACCTGCAGTAATTGCAGGCAGCTGTTCTTAATAACAGGGTACTTTAGACCACTGCACTACCAAGGCTCTTGGTAGTACAGGAAATTGGCTCTTGATACAGGAAATTAATGTTCCCTGCCCCCCCGCACATGTGCACACAACCCCCCCCCCGTGCTCCCCCTGCTTTTGGCACGTGATGGCACGGTGGTACCGGAAGGCCCGTTTTTCGCCCTCCCCAGGCGCCAGAGGCTTTCTAGGAGCCTGGGGAGGGTGAAAATGGCCTTCCCCACCCCTGCAGAAGCCCTCCGGAAGCCGGAAACAGCCTGTTTCTTGACTTCCTGTGGGCCCGGAAGGCCCGAAAATCAGCTGGCTGGCGCGCACATGCGCACTGGAGCTGAGCTAGGGCAACGCTCACGTGCCCACCGATATGGCTCCGTGTGCCACCTAGGGCACGCGTGCCATAGGTTTGCCATCACGGCTTTATACTATTTCAGACAAAACGGACTCCTAAAAATGTGTGATTCTGGGCCAGGTTAGGCTTGTGACTCATCTTGTGACGATATAGTCAGCAGGTGCCATCGCTGACTATTGGGGGTGAATCCTTGCCCCCCACAGAAAGGGCTCGCAATCTGGGTGTCCTCCTGGATGCACGGCTGTCTTTAGAAGAGCATATGACGGCCGTGGCCAGGGGGGCCTTTTATCCGCCAGTTGCGTCCCTTTCTGGATCGGGACGCCTTGCGCACGGTCACTCACGCCCTTGTCACCTCCCGGCTGGACTATTGTAATGCTCTCTACATGGGGCTCCCCTTGAAGAGCACTCGGAGGCTCCAACTGGTCCAGAATGCGGCCGCGCAGGTGGTTATGGGCGCAACTCGTTGTGCCCATGTGACACCCCTCCTGCGCGAGCTGCACTGGCTCCCAGTGGTCTTCCGGGTGCGATTCAAGGTGCTGGTTACCACCTTTAAAGCGCTCCATGGCACAGGACCCGGGTACCTTCGAGACCGTCTTCTGCCACCAATAGCCTCCCACCGACCAGTCCGCTCCCACAGACAGGGTCTCCTCAGGGTGCCATCGGCCAAGTTATGTCGGCTGGCGACGCCCAGGGGGAGGGCCTTCTCTGTGGGAGCCCCAGCCCTGTGGAATGAACTGCCCCCGGAAATACGTAAGATCTCCAACCTCCGGGTGTTTCGCTGCGCACTGAAGACCCTGCTGTTCCGCCAGGCAGGGCTATCAACATAATAATTTTAAATTGGGGTATTTAAAATTTTCGGGGTTTTAAACTGGCCAAATCTATTTAATTATTTTAATTTTTAATCATTTTTTGTCTTGTGTTTTTAAATTGGCTGTACACTGCCCTGAGTCCTTCGGGAGAAGGGCGGTATAGAAATAAAATTATTATTATTATTATTATTATTATTATTATTATTATTATTATTATTATCGTGTCTTCCTGGTTCTCCTTCTCAGACGACACTCCCGTGGCCACAGCCAAAAACATGCCCGGAGACAGTGCAGACCTATTTGGAGATGGAGGCGGGGAAGACGGGGGTGCCCCCAATGGCCGTCTGTGGAGGACGGTCATAATTGGGGAACAGGAGCACCGCATCGACCTGCAGATGATCAAGCCGTACATGAAGGTGGTGACTCATGGAGGTG
The DNA here is from genome assembly GCF_029531705.1 of Pantherophis guttatus. Next base: position 152,726 of record NW_026844115.1, read on the forward strand.
AGAATCCCTGGAGACACCACGAGGTCTCCAAGTCAAGTCTTTGGAGGAGGAGGGAGCAGATCCATCAGGCGGGGATGGCCCTCATATTTCAGGAAGGGATTTCATGGCCAGCTCATCAGGTCAATTGCCTCCATGCTTCTGTCTCTCTCTCTCTCTTAGGTTACTACGGGGAAGGCCTCAATGCCATTATTGTCTTCGCGGCTTGTTACTTGCCAGACAGCAACCTACCTGACTACATTACATCATGGAGAACCTCTTCCTGTAAGTGGGGGCTCTTCCTGTCTTCTGCAAAGGAGGGGAGACATCTTGCTAAGGCTCCATTGGGGGAGCTGCCTAAGTCATCTCTAATATGGGAAATTTCACACGGGTGTGTGTGTGTGTGACCTGAAAAAAAGGATTTGGTTTGCCAGATTCCTGGCCCTTTGGGAGGTGTTTAAAAAGAGGGCTGCTTTGTCCTCCCGGACTTCAACTTCCAGAATTCCCCAGCCAGCGTGCTTGAAGATGGATGGACTTCAACTCCCAGAATTCCCCAGCCAGCGTGCTTGAAGATGGGTGGACTTCAACTTCCAGAATTCCCCAGCCAGCGTGCTTGAAGATGGATGGACTTCAACCCCCAGAATTCCCCAGCCGGCGTGCTTGAAGATGGGTGGACTTCAACTCCCAGAATTCCCCAGCCAGCGTGCTTGAAGATGGATGGACTTCAACTCCCAGAATTCCCCAGCCAGCGTGCTTGAAGATGGGTGGACTTCAACTCCCAGAATTCCCCAGCCAGCGTGCTTGAAGATGGGTGGACTTCAACTCCCAGAATTCCCCAGCGAGCTTGTTTGAAGATGGGTGGACTTCAACTCCCAGAATTCCCCAGCCAGCGTGCTTGAAGATGGATGGACTTCAACTCCCAGAATTCCCCAGCTGGCATGCTTTAAGATGGATGGACTTCAACTCCCAGAATTCCCCAGCCAGCATGCTTGAAGATGGATGGACTTCAACCCCCAGAATTCCCCAGCCAGCATGCTTGAAGATGGATGGACTTCAACTCCCAGAATTCCCCAGCCGGCATTGCTTGAAGATGGGTGGACTTCAACTCCCAGAATTCCCCAGCCAGTCATGGGGGATTCTGGGAGTTGAAGTCCACCTGTTTTAAAAGTTTCTAAAGTGGGGAAAATCCCGATCTAAAAAGATACTCTAACCTTGCAGTTTTCTAAGCTCCTTTTTTCTTCACTTCTCTTTCTTCTCTCCTTTTCTGAAAGGTACGTGATCAGCAGTTTGGAGCTGCTGGTTGCCGAAGACTACATGATTGTATATTTGAACGGCGCCACTCCACGGAGGAGAATGCCGGGCATCGGCTGGCTGAAAAAGTGCTACCAGATGATCGACAGACGGTAAGGAGGGTTGATCCCACCCATAACGGACCCCAGGTCACTGTCGGTTCGGTTGAGGAAGGGGTGCCTTGCGCCTGCTCTTTTGCGGCAATGCTGACGCAATCTCCTGGTGTGTGTGTGTGTGTGTGGAGGTCTGTATTTTCTCACATCCCAGCATTTGACTTACCTTCTTTTTTAAATACATTTGGCCTGGACTCCTCAAGCCAGGCATTTATAGTTGGGTATTTGGCCATAAATTTGATATATCTATATATATATCTCCATCTTTATCTCCATCCCTCCCTCCCTCCCTCTCATCTCTCTCAGCTATCATCTATCTATCTATCCATCCATCAATATCTGTCTATTTATGTCATCTATCTCTTTTTTTTATAAAATAATTTTTATTGAGTATTTTACATTTTAAAACCAAACACACAATAGCAAAAGAAATCAAGAGTTATGTCATCTATCTCATCTCTCTGTCTCATCTCTCATCTGTCTGTCTGTGTCCGTCCATCCATCCATCCATCCATCCATCCATCCATCCATCCATCCATCCATCCATATTTGTCTATTTATGTCATCTATCTCATCTCTCTCTTCTCCCTTCTCTCTCTCTCTCTCTTCTATCCATCCATCCATCCGTCCATCCATATCTGTCTCTTTATGTCATTTCTCATCTTTCTCTCATCTCTCTCATTTCTCATCTGTCTGTCTGTCTGTGTCCGTCCATCCATCCATCCATCCATATCTGTCTATTTATGTCATCTATCTCATCTCTCTCTCTTCTCCCTTCTCTCTCTCTCTCTATCTTCTATCCATCCTCCATATCTGTCTCTTTATGTCATCTCTCATCTCTCTCTCATCTCTCTCATCTCTCATCTGTCTGTCTGTCTGTGTCCGTCCGTCTGTCCATCCATCCATCCATCCATCCATCCATCCATCCATCCATATCTGTCTATTTATGTCATCTATCTCATCTCTCTCTCTTTCCCTTCTCTCTCTCTCTCTCTATCTTCTATCCATCCATCCATCCATATCTGTCTCTTTATGTCATCTCTCATCTCTCTCTCATCTCTCATCTGTCTGTCTGTCTGTGTCTGTCCATCCATCCATCCATCCATATCTGTCTATTTATGTCATCTATCTCATCTCTCTCTCATCTCTCATCTGTCTGTCTATCTTCTATCCATCCATCCATCCATATCTGTCTCTTTATGTCATCTCTCATCTCTCTCTCATCTCTCTCATCTCTCATCTGTCTGTCTGTCTGTGTCCGTCCGTCCGTCCGTCCATCCATCCATCCATCCATATCTGTCTATTTATGTCATCTATCTCATCTCTCTCTCTTCTCCCTTCTCTCTCTCTCTCTATCTTCTATCCATCCATCCATCCATCCATATCTGTCTCTTTATGTCATCTCTCATCTCTCTCATCTCTCATCATCCATCCATCCATCCATCCATCCATCCATCCATCCATATCTGTCTCTTTATGTCATTTCTCATCTCTCTCTCATCTCTCTCATCTATCATCTGTCTGTCTGTCTATCATCTATCTATCTATCTATCTATCTATCTATCTATCTATCTATCTATCTATCTATCTATCTATCTATCTATCATCTATCTATCTTTGTATATGTCAAATGTATGGACCAAAGACCCAATTATAGATAGTCCTCTGTCTGTATCCAACATCCAAAGGAAAATTATGCTTTGCCAGGAGTCAAAAATGACCTCAGGACCCCTAACCAACCATTATTGATTTATTTTTACAGCTTTTAAAATAACAACCCTCCCAAGTGCTTAAAAAAAATGGAAAAATAAAAAACCAACAGAAAAAAAAGGGGGGAGGGGGGAAATCTATGGACCACATGAAAAATTAACTTAATAACATTTCTAGCTTGGTGCCTTAACTGCTACCCCAACCTGGCTCTCTTTTAAGATTCATAGAATTATTATCTCCCTGAGATGCAACTGCTTTGGCCTATTTTATTTTATTTTATTTTTTCCCAAACTGCATCGTCTCCATTTTTTTGCAGGTTACGGAAAAATCTGAAAGCGTTAATAATCGTTCACCCTTCCTGGTTCATTCGGACGGTGCTGGCAATATCCCGGCCATTCATCAGGTAAAGGAATCAAAAGCTGGAGCGAAACCCATTGTCCCCATAATACCAGGGGTGAAATGCTCCTGGTTTGGACCGGATCGCCCAATCCGGTAGCGATGGAGGCAGGTGGTTCGGAGAACCGGTAGCAAAAATCCCTGCCCCACCCCCGCCATGCCCAGCTGAGCCGCACAATCACCAGAGGCTTTTTTTAACTTTTAAAAGCATTTTTTCTACAACCTCTTCGGCCAAAAAAATGCTTTTAAAAGTAAAAAAAAAAAGCCTCTGATGATCGTGCGGCTCAACTGGGATCGTCAAAGGCTTTTAAAAGGAAAAAAAACCCTTTTTTTCTTTTAAATGCCTCTGGCGATCCCAGCTGAGTTGCCTGAGGCATTTAAAAGAAAACAAAAGCCTCTGCCGATCAGGCAACTCAGCTGGGATCGTCAGAGGCTTTTGAAAGCATTTTTTTACAACCTCTTCACCAAAGAGGTTGTAGAAAAAATGCTTTTAAAAGTAAAAAAAAAAAAAATGTTGGCCATGCCCACCCAGTCACATTACCCCCCGCCCCACCAAGCCACACCCACAGAACCGGTAGTAACAAATTTTAGATTTCACCACTGAGCTGAGTGTTTACTGGCCGGATGCCTTTCCTGTCGCCAATGCGGAGTTATATTCAGCAGATACTGTATATTCTCAGAGTGCCCAGAGAGAGAAAAATATCTGCCTCTACCTAGGATCGAACTCACAGCCTCCTGATTGTAAGGCGAGAGCTCCACCTCTAGGCCACTCTGAGCGAAACCCAGCTTTGAAATGATTGCTTTCTTTGGGTCGCTTGCTTTCAATATGCCCTATAGTAGTAAATTTAACCCATTCCTTGTTTCTGGATGGTTGCAGAAATCCCCGAATGCTCCAATTCAGCTTTCTTTCATCTTGTTGACATGTTGGATTACAACACCCATCATCCCTGGAACCTCTAGCCAACATGGCTGAGGATTGCAGGTAGCCCTGGACTTACAACCGTTTGTCCAGTGACTGTTCGAAGTTACAACAGCGCTGAAAAAGACCGTCTTGTGGGACCGTTTTTCGCACTTATGACCGTTGCCGAATTTCCCCATGGTCGAGTGATCAAAATTTGGCAACTGCTTGGCAACTGACTCATAGTTATGACAGTCGCAATGTCCCGGGTGAGGGGGGTGGGGGTGTCACGCGACCCCCTTTTGCGACCCTCTGACGGGCAAAGTCAACGGGGAAGCCAGATTCGTTTAATGACCGTGTGACTAACTCAACGACTGCAGTGCCTCTCTTAACAACCAGGGCAAGAGAGGTCGTAACATGGAGCAAAGCTCACTTAACAACTGCCTTGCTTAGCAATGGAAATTTTGGGCCCAAATGTCGTAAGTTGAGTAATGAAACGGTTAGCATTTTTTTTTTCCTCCTAACCTTTCAAGCATCTTTAAAAGCCATTTAATGACTTTTGGTTTCACCTTAATTAGGGTTCCTTGCAACATCCTGTAAACTTACCAGCTGTAGAGGGAGTCCTCAACTTACAACCACGTTTGATTTGGGTTGCTAAGCAATGCGGTCATTAAGCAAGTCATCACATGACCGGATCCGATTTTACAACCGTTTTTTTTTTTTTTATGAAATTTTATTGAGTAAAGAATATATTACATTTCAAACTCTACAGTTCGGCAACGTATAGTCATCTTGTATATTTACATATATGGAATCTAATCAATTATCTAGGTATTATACAGTTTATACGTAAACCTTGTAAAATTGAACACATAATACAACAATAATATATAGATTAATTAAAAATTATACATTGTCCTGATGAGAGTTAACTTTTGCATTTATTTTTCAACCACCTATACCACAGATCCCAGATCGTATAGAATTCTGAGTCTTCCTTTCCATTTAAAACATACGTTAATCTGCACATTTCTGCACAGTCCAATACTTTATTGACTATCTGTTCCTCAGTCGGGCATCCTTTCTCTTTCCAGCAACTGGCATAGGAGAGTCTGGCAGCTGTGACAATATGAATGATCAAATATTTCTTTTCCTTAACAAATGTCCATTTTAGCACTCCCAGGAGATAAATTTCAGGTAGAAAATTAATATCCTCGTTTAATATTTCTTGGACCCATTTTTGTATTTTTTTCCAGAATTTCTTCGCTTCCGGACACGTCCACCACATATGGTAGAAGGTACCTTGATGGTGGCCTAAGCAATGCGGTCATTAAGCAAGTCATCACATGACCGGATCTGATTTTACAACCATTTTTACTGCAGTTGTTAAGCGAATCACAGTGGTTACTAAACAAACCAAGCAGTTATTAAGCAAATCCAACTTATAGAGTTGGAAGGGACCTTGGAGGTCCAACCCCTTGCTCAGGCAGGAAACTCTACGTCAGGCAAGTGGCTTTCCAGTCTCTTCTTAAAAGCCTCCAGTCTTGGAGCATTCACAGCTTCCCCAAATGACTTTGCTTGTTAGAAGGCGACTGGCAAGGTCAATCAATCAATCAATCAATCAGAATAGAGCTGGAAGGGACCTTGGAAGTTTTCTAATCCAACTCCGTGCTCAAGCAGGCGATCCTATACCATTCGGGACAGATGGCTGTCCAATCTTCTGAAAAACCTCCAGTGTTCGAGTATCTACAACTTCTAGTGGCAAGCTGTTCCACTGGTTAATTGTTCTCATTGTTAGGAAGTTTCTCCATAATTCCAGGTTTCTTCTCTCCTTGTTTAGTTTCCATCTGTTGTTTCTTGTCCTGCCTTCTGGTACTTTGGAGAATCATTTGACCCCCTCCTCTTTGGGGCAGCCCCTCAAATACTGGAATCCTGCTATCATGTCTCCCACTAGTCCAAACCCTATGAAGGCCACACCTGGAATAACTGCAACCAGTTTTGGTCACCAAGTTACGAAAAAAGACGTTGAGACTTTGGAAAAAGTGCAGAGAAGAGCAACTAAGTGGATCAAAGGCTTGGAGACTAAAACGTGTGAAGGACGGTTGCAGGATTTGGGGTTGGCTACTCTAGAGAAAAGAAGGACTGGGGGAGGCCTGATAGCAGCCTTCCAGCATTTGAGGGGCTGCCAGAAAAAAGAGGAAAGGGTCAACTTATTTTCCAAAGCACCTGAAGGCAGGACAAGAAACAACAGATGGAAACAAATCAAGGAGAGAAGCAACCTGGAATTAAGGAGAAACTTCCTAACAGTGAGGACAATTCACCAGTGGAACAGCTTGCCACCAGAAGTTGTGGGTGCTTCCATCACTGGGGTTTTTTAAGAAAAATCTGGACAGTCACTTGTCTGAGATGGTATAGGTTTTCCTGCTTGAGCACAGGGCTGGACTAGAAGACCTCGAAGGTCCCTTCCAGTTCTATTCTATTCTACCCAATTCCTGCAACAAATTAACTGTCGCAAACGGTGATCACATATCCGCAAGACACTGCAACCCTTGTAAACACAAGCTGGGGTCCAGGGGCTTCGATCGTGATCCGGTCACCTCAGGATTGGTGTGACACCTTGAGGATGAGCCTTAAGTCACATTTTCCAACCCCGTTGTGACTTCAAACTGTTGTTACATGAGTGGTTGCGAGTTCAGGTTGCGGCTGCCCGTAGAAGCTAAAGCTACGTCTCTCTCTTCTCTTCCCAGTGTGAAATTCATCAGCAAAATCCAGTACGTCCACACCTTGGAGGAACTAGCTCATACGATTCCCATGGAGCACGTCCAGATTCCAGATTGCATCCTGCAGTAAGCGTTGTTGTAATTTGGAGGTTCTCAGAACCCTCAACACTGTGAAATAATTACATCATCATCATCATTTAACTACCCCATAATCCCTTGCGGGGTGGAGTCTGGGCAACTGTTCTGCCCCGGCTCCGGATTCCTGAGGATATTGACACACACCAATGGTCCTTATCAAATTTATTAAGTAGTAAGAATAAACCAAAGTCTGGCAAAAGTTGGCAACCAGCTCAGAAAACAAGAAAAAATTCTTTTAAAAGTAAAAAAAAAACCAGTCTCTGATGATCGTGCAGCTCAGCTGGCATCGTCAGAGGCTTCTGAAAGCATTTTTTTCTGCAACCTCTGAAGGTTGTAGAAAAAATGCTTTTAAAAGTTAAAAAAAAAGAAAAGTTGGCCACGCGCACCCAGTCACATTACACCCCCCCACCAAGCCACGCCCACAAAATAAGCCACGCCCACAGAGCCAGTAGTAAAAAAATTTAGAACCCACTCCCTTGTTCAAACAGGAGATCCTATACCATTTCAGACAAGTGATTGTCCAGTCTCTTCTTAAAAACTTCCATTGTTGGAGCATATACAACTTCTGGTGGCAAGAAGTTCCACTGTTTAATGATTCTCACTGTTAGGCAGTTTCTCCTTAATTCCAGGTTGCTTCTCTCCTTGACTGGTTTCCATCCGTTGCTTCTTGTCCTGCCTTCAGGACAAGAAGCAATGGATGAATTGGAGAATAAGTTGAAACCCCCCTTCTTTGTGGCAGCCCCTCAAATACTGGAATGCAGCTATCATGTCCCCCCTGGTCCTTCTTTTCCCTAGATTGAAGGGCTCCTATGGGAATGTACTGGCATAATTTATCCCTGGCCGCAGTGAGCTACAAGGCCGCCTTCCTTATGTCTCCAGTTGCCTATTAAACATTTGTCGGAAAAACTGATTTTTCCCGTACGCAGCAGACGACCCCTTAACGTCCTCCCTGCCGTTTCTGTAGGTTCGAAGAGGAGCGAAACCAGGCTAGGAAAGAACGGTATGTCTCCTTCAGGTGGGTCGGGACCGGGGGGGGGGGGGGGGGGGGGGGGGGGGGCTCCCCTGTATTCCCGGGGGGAGGGGCTATTTGGGAAGGGCCCGCTTCATCCGGCCATGCTCTTATTTCGTTCCAGGGCGGAAGGAGTGAAACAGGAGACGGCTGAGAGAGAGAGGTGAGCTTCCCCCTGTTCCCATTTATTTTATTATTATTATTTATTATTCCTATTTCTATGCCGCCCACTCTCCAAGGACTCTGGGTGGCTTACACCAAAGACAGTCTACTAAATAGCATATTGCCCCCCCAACAATCTGGGTCCTCATTTTACCCACCTCAGAAGGATGGAAGGCTGAGTCAACCTTGAGCTGGTGAGATTTGATCCGCTGATCTGCTGAACTAGCTGCAGTACTGCACCCTAACCACTGTGCCACCTCGGCTCATAGAAATGTCTGCAAGAAAACTACCAAGCTCAGGGATCACCAACGACCCCCCAGCTAATGTCCCCTTGGGCTTCATTCAAAAGCCAGATTCCTCCTATTTGTTTTGAGTCAAGCGAGCATCTTTTGTGGGTTTTGTGATGCAACTTCAGCGTGTTACCTTTGCAAGGTTCAGTAGATACCTTCTCTGTGGGAAATACCCTTGCATTTTCTTTCCTAAGGCTAACTCCGTAGTTGTTAAGTCAACAAGGCTACCATCAGCTACCAATTATTATATATTATATATATAATTACCCGTATTTTTCAGAGTATAAGACAAACCTTTTTTCCCAAAAAAAAGAGGGTGAAAATCTGGGGGTGTCTTATACTCCGAGAGTAATCCTGCCCAGCTTCTCAAATGGAGGTTTCAGAGGCTGAAAAAAGCATCAGAAACGAAGCTTCAGAAAAGAAGCCTCCAAACAGAGTTTCAGAGGCTTTTTTTTCTGAAGTTCTATTTTGGAGGCTTTCAGAGGCAGGAAAAAAAGTTTTTTTCTGAAACGGAGTTTCAGAAGTTTTAGAGGCAGAAAAGAAAAAAGCAAGGCACAGAGCTCACAACCAAGGAACCTGTTGCTAAAATTCACCTCTGGGAACAGCTGATTGGGGGTATTCCGGGAGGCCGATCCACCTGCCAATCAGCTTGTTTCTTATTTTCCTCCTCAAAAACTAAGGTGCATCTTATACTTTGAAAAATACAGGTATATATAATTACATGAACAAGGTTTTCTGCCTTGTGTCCAAATAACTTGCCATTTCAAAGGTCTGTGTGTCAGGAAATTAACTTCTCAGCTGGAGGATTCCAAATATCTGGGGCGGCCCTTGGTGACTGTGGTGTTTGAAAAAAATAAATCCGCTTCATAACGTCTATCAATCAATTTGTCTTACAGGACTGCCCTTCCTTCAGAAGATCAGGAAACAAGGTTTGCAATTTGTTTTTAATTAAAATTCACCTCTTTTTAATTGATTTTTATTGCTTCTTTTTTTTTAAAAAAAATAACATCACCAGTTTTATTTATATTTTTTTGTTTTGCTCTCTTTTGCTGTTTTTAATTTAACCATCCCTTAAGTTGGGGCATCGTTGTTGCTTTTAAAAGATTACAATCTTGTGTCCTAGGCTAAGAATCAAGAAACCCCTTGATTGGTCAGTCTGTGATATGATCTCAAGGAAGCAGGGATAGGCTTCAAAAAATTGAGTTGCTGGGTGGGCGTGACCATGGTGGGCGTGGCCTAGTCAGCCTCCTGCACCACGGCGGTGTGTGGGTGTGTGGAGAGTTTTTGCCCTCCCCGGGCTCCGGAGGCTTTTCTTGAGCATCCCGGAGGGTGAAAACAGCCTCCCCAGGCTCCAGAGGCCCTCTGGAGGCCGAAAACGTTTCCAGGCTTCCTGAACTTCCGGTAGGCCCATTTTTCACCCTCCCCGAGCCTCTTTGCGCGCCCTGCACTTACCTGCATCCAAAATAGGCCACGTGGGGACTCCTGAGAGGGGTGGGATGGGGTGGGCGGGGCCAGCCAGGAGTGGGATTTGTGAGTTCTCCGAACCGCACAGAATCTTAGCTAGAGGTTCTCCCTAACCTCTGCGAACCCCCAACAGCCCACCACTGCAAGGAAGCCTTTGTCTGACTTGCAAAATATAAAATATCGAAGATTTATCTTTCCTGCAAAGTTAATGCATGCGCCCTTTAAATATTTTCAAACTCCATATCTACAAGTAGTGGTTCAGTTCACTATCTGGGTTATTCAATTTCATGATGGACTGTCTTATTAAAGGTGGAGTCTTCCTTGGTTTAAACTAGGTTTTAGTTTAACATTAGGAGCACCTGTCTACGGAGATTCTCAACCGTCCAGGTGCATTCTTTTAGAGCAGTGTTTCTCAACCTTGGTAGCTTGAAGATGGGTGGACTTCAACTCCCAGAATCCACCAGCCAGCAGCGCTGGCTGGGGGATTCTGGGAGTTGAAGTCCATCCATCTTCAAGCTTCCAAGGTTGAGAAACACTGTTTTAGAGGGTCGTTGAGGCCACTTGGAGGTTGAACCAATCGGCTGCAGCCCAGAAGGCTCCACCCCCATTTGCACCACTCAGGTGACCCTGAGGACACAGGTAAACCTCCAGGTGGCCTCAAGGACTCTGTAAAAAGGATGCAAATGACCAGCTTTGTCTGCAAGGAGTATCAATCCTTCTGTTTCACACTATCCTGTCAGAGCTGAAGAAGCTTCTTGGATGAGAAGCGAAACATTTTCAAGGAAGGGCCTTGGTGGCACAGCAGACTAAAGCGCTGTTAAGTAACACCAGCTGTCTGCAATTACTGTGACTTCGAATCTCCCCAGGCTCAAGGTTGACTCAGCCTTCCATCCTTTCGAGGTAGGTAAAATGAGGACCCGGTTTGTGGGGGCAATAAGCTGACTTTGTATTAAAAAAAAGAACACCACTTAGGGGGGGCCGAAAGCCCTACTAAGCAGGTATATACAAAAGTATGAAGGCTATTGCTTAAAAGCATTGTAAGCCGCCCTGAGTCTCCGGAGAAAGGCGGCATATAAATCGAACCAATAAATAAATAAATAAATAAAAACCAAGAAAGTCCACTTGCCTCTTGAAAAAGCACATTTGGGACAATAGGAACATCTGGCATTGACAGCTGTCCTACTGGGACACCAATAGAATGGTGGCCTCTCTTTCTCCACAGGAGATCTTCCTGTCTAAAGATATTGTTTGATTTCCTGTGGCTAAGTCCCAGAGGTGCTTTTTCAACTGGGCTTTGTGTTTTTTCTTTGAAGATGTTTCGCTTCTCTTTCAAGAAGCTTCTTCAGCTCTGATAGGATGGTGGAGGGTGGAAGGATTGATACTCCTTGCAGACAAAGCTGGTCATTTGCATCCTTTTTAGAGAGTTGTTGAGGCCACTTGGGGGTTTGTCTGTATCCTCAGGATCACCTGAGTGGTGCAAATGGATGCGGAGCCTTCTTGGCTGCAGCCGAGTGACTCAACTCCAAGTAGCCTCAAGGACTCTCTCAAAGAATGCAATTTTTTTTAAAAAATTTGATTTATATGCCGCCCTTCTCCGAAGACTCAGGGTGGCTTACAATGCGTTAAGCAATAGCCTTCATTCTTTTGTATATTTATACAAAGTCAGCTTATTGCCCCCACAATCTGGGTCCTCATTTCACCTGCCTTAGAAAGGATGGAAGGCTGAGTCAACCTTGAGCCTTGGAGAGATTCGAACTTACAGTAATAGCAGACAGCTGATGTTAATCACAATGCTTTTAGTCTGCTGAGCTACCAGGCCCGGTGCTGAATGACCAACCGTCTGCAAGAGTTATAAATCCTTCCCTTCCCCACCATCCAGTCAGAGCTGAAGAAGCTTCTTGGACGAGAAGATAAACGTCTTCAAAGAAAAACCAGAAAGTCCAGCTGCCTCTTTAAAAAAAAAAAAACACTTTTGGGACAACCAGGATCTGGATAACTGAGAATCCTCATAGACTTGTGGTTAACATACCTCCAATAAAAGGAGAATATTTGTAGCTCAGGATTGAAATGAGGGCTCCTCAGTGCCCTCTGAGCTTGGTGGTTTTCCTGAAGAGGTTTCATTGCTCAAACGAGGCGACACCATCGCTGATGTTCTTCCTCACACGAGCACTGATGACGGTACCAACTTAGGGTAATGAAACGTCATCAGGAAAACAGGCAAGTTGAGAGGACTCCTTAAAGATACCTCCACATAACGAAGTAAAGAGATTGGATGGCTCCAGCTCTGATTCCAGGTAGTCCTCAGTTTATGACCGCAATTGCGGCCAGAATTTCTACTGCTAAGCAAGACAAGTTGTGAGTCGTGCCCGATTTTCCCAACCTTTTGTTGCCAGCTTGTTACACGACCCTGGCACATTGCAACTATGGCAAGTACATGCTTGGTTGCCAAAGCGCCCAAATTTTAATCCCGTGACTCTGGGGAGGTGCTGAGATGGTCGTAAGGGTGAGGACCAGTTGTAAGTCACTTTTTTTCAGAATAACTGGAGCTGGAAGGGACTTTGGAGGTCTTCTAGTCCAACCCTCTGCTCAGCCAGGCAACCCTACGCTATTCCAGACGAATGAAATGGTTGTCCAATCTTTTCTTAAAAAACTCCAGTGTTGGAGCAACCGCAGTTTCTGGAAGCTCAGGTCGTTCCACCGATTAATTGTGGTACGGTGGCTAAATGAAGGTTGTAAGTTGAGGATGACCTGAACTCTGTTTTGCTGACGGTTGACAGCGTTAAGCTGCGTGAACAAAGAGTAGCTTGCAGTTTTCAAGTATTACCGTACTTTTCGGAGTAAAAGATGCACTTCCCCCCCCCAAAAGAGGGTGGAAATGTTGGTGCGTCTTATACACTGCACACAGCCATTTTTGGCCTCCCAAAACCCCACTCCGTGTGTCCCATTTTTGCGAAAAACAGGCCTGCTTTTCACAAAAACGGGATGTGCAGAGGATTTGGGAGGCCTGCAGAGAGCTCCTGGGAGCTGGGGAGGGCAAAAATGTGATGCGTGGGGGGTTTGGGAGGCCAAAACTGGGCCCGTTTTTTGCAAAAACGGGGCATTTTTGCCCTCCCCAGACCCCAGGAGCTCTCTGCAGGCCTCCCAAACCCTCTGCAGGCCCCAGTTTTTGGGAAAAACGGGCTCGTTTTTCGCAAAAACGGGATGCACAGAGGGTTTGGGAGGCCTGCAGAGAGCTCCTGGGGGCTGGGGAGGGCAAAAACTTTCTTCTTCTTCTTCACCTCTTTGAAATCTTGGTGCATCTGATACTCCGGTTCGTCTTATTATTATTATTTTTTTAATTTGATTTATATACCGCCCTTTTCTGGAGACTCAGGGCGGCTTACAATGCGTTAAGCAATAGCCTTCATTCTTTTGTATATTTTTATACAAAGTCAGCTTATTGCCCCCACAAACTGGGTCCTCATTTTACCTACCTGAGAAAGGATGGAAGGCTGAGTCAACCTTGAGCCTGGTGAGATTCGAACCCTGCAGTAATTGCAGGCAGCTGTTCTTAATAACAGGGTGCTTTAGACCACTGTACTACTAAAGCTCTTATAGTCCGAAAAATACGGGTAACTCTGCGTAACTTTCTCCCTCTCCCTCCAACCTCTTCTAGCATGTCATGAATCGGGACGGAGAGACGGGACGGGGCTGAAGAAACCCTCCACCCGATAAGAACCACCCAATCACCACATGTTCCTTTCCTGGCCTTCCGATCTCATCAAGACACCTCCTTTTCGGTCCATCAGAAGGAGCATCCCCGCTGTTTCTCCATCCCCAAAGGCGAAGTCAACTCTGGAGACGTCATCCCACCACTGAGTTTGCAAAGGAAGGAGTCCCTTCCAGGAAAGGCATCAAGCACTCTCTGAGTTTCCAGAGAGATTCTACCGTAGTGTACGACCTTGGGAGATGATTGCATCTACTCCAACCCCCCCGCCCCCCCGGAGATCTGGATTTTTGCACGGCAAACCCTTTCCTGCAGTGGCTGCAAGTCCGAAGCCAGTGAAGTGATGCCAATGTGGGAAAAATCACATTTTTCGTACCGGATCATTGTATAAAGAGATGTTCTCATGCATCGATCTGTCCAGCTTAAGCCTTCTTCTCCTTTCGGAGGTGGTTTGTGTAGACCTGTTTTAACAGACACGGAAAGTCGATCCCTCCTTAACCCTTGAATTGGGGGGGAGGGGGAGGCTCATGCTGCCGGCCCTGCGGCCCTGCGGCAGATAATGTGAAATGGGACATTGATCCCAAGCCCCCTTTTCAAGGATTCTCCCTCTCTCTGCATCCTTAAATTCCCCCAGAATTTGAAGAATATCCTTCAACCGTCAGCATCAAAATGCAAATAGGGCTTTGATTGTTTTTTCACGACACCAGACAATGATCCTTTCCGTTTGTATCTGGATGTGATAGAAGTTGCAAAACACAAGATTTCCCAGAACAGGCAAAAAACCAGAACAAAACAGGAAAGGAAGTGAGACTTCAATCAACCGAGTCAGAAAATGAACACGCTTGCAAGATGTACGTTTATTTCTGAAGCAAGAAATCACATTTCGGTACTGCTTTTCTTTCCAGCACAATAAACAATGAGGAATATCCAGTGGGAATAAAAACACTTGACAAAGTGATTTAGTGGGAGGGGCTTGGAACGATTTAGGAGCTTAATGATCAGTTAATGGACTTGAAACCCATCTCAGTTTGGAGACACAAAGATCCCTCCTTCCCTTAAAACAAGATACGAAAATCTTTTTGCTCTCTTTGGATGTTGCAGGAACTGGGCCTGGCTAGTCTAGTGAAGAAAAGGACCAGGGGAGACAGGAGAGCATCTTCCAATATTTGAGGGGCTGCCACAGAGAGGAGGAAGGGGGGTCAAGCTATTTTCCAAAGCACTCGAAGGCCCGAGAAGGAATAATGGATGGAATCTGAACAAGGAGAGATTCAACTTGGAAATAAGGAGGAATTTTCTGACATTGAGAGCCATCAACCCATGGAACAGAAGTTGCCTTCAGAAGTTGTGGGAGCTTCATCACTGGAGGCTTTCAAGAAGAGATTGGACTGCAATATGTCAGAAATGGGGTAGGGTCTCCTGCTTGGGCGGGGGGTTGGACTAGATGACCTACAAGGTCCATTGTATGATAATAACTGAAACGTTATTCCAATCCACAAAGTTATAAAAAATGGGACTTTGGCAAAGAAAAGTGAAGAGCAGACGCCAAGCAAAGGAGAATTCACTCGGTGGTGTGTCGCCAGTAGGAAAGTAGCATCTCTGTCCTATTGAAAGACCATCCTCCGTGACGGTCCGTTCAGGCGCAATCATTGAACAGAGAGAGAGGGAGCGGGGAGAGGGAGAAGAAGAGAGAGAAGGAGAGAGAGGGGGGAAAGAGAAAGAAGGAGAGAGAAAGGAGAGAGAAAGAGAGGGAGAGAGAGAATGAGACAGAAAGAGAGAGAATGAGAGAAAGAGGGGGAGAGAAAGAGAAGGAGAGGGGAAAGAAAGGAGAGAGAGAGGGAGAGAGAATGAGACAGAATGAGAGAGGGGGGGAGAGAGAATGAGAGAAAGAGGAGAGGGGAGAGAGAAAGAGAGAGAAAAAATCAGAATGAGAGAGAGAGTGAGAGAAAGAAAGACTTCACAATCTACTGTATACATTTTCAAACTTGCTTTTTCTTTTAACCCGTTGTAAATAAGCAGCAAAACAACTGTGGGGACAAATTTGGGACTCTTAACACTGTCGCTTGGACAAATGGCAGAAGAGACCGACAATTTCCGAAGCGCTTGTAGGTCGCTGTTCTGTTTTAGCCAGGACTGCCTCATCCGTCTGAAAAGAACCGGCTTTTTGGGAATGGCGGATACAAAGAAAAGGAGCTTTCCTAGGTCGCTGACATCCACAGGATGGGAAATGCCAGGGATTATAAATTAGGACTTGGTATGGGTAAAGCAAGCGTTGTGCCACGGAGCTTCACAAGAACGTATCATTGCATGTTTGGAAGCTTTGGACCCCTGCAGAAGCATCTGAGGCAGGGGTCTCCAAACTTGGCAGCTTTAAGACTTGTGGACTTCCAACTCCCAGAATTCCTCAGCCAGCTGCCCGACGTCCACTGGGCAGAAAGTTTACGGCCCTCCCGTCTTTCTCTCTGAACCGAGAAGAAAATAACAACGGACCCAGCAGATGTCTTCTAATGCCACCTGTGAGAATTAAATCACAGATAAATCGATATTTATTGCACGCGAGACAAGAAACAATGGATGGAAACTATTCTAATCGAGGAGAGAAGCAACCTGGAATGAAGGAGAATCTGTCAGGGTTCCCAGTAATACATCCATATCAAACAGAACTCTGAGGCAAGTAGATTCCTCAAAGAATTGGTTTATTG
Source organism: Pantherophis guttatus (assembly GCF_029531705.1). The sequence goes on from NW_026844115.1 coordinate 169,297, forward strand.
GACATATCACATTGGCACAAGATGGTGAAAACCGACTCTTAATATTCCCGCAGTTTTCACCAAGTTAAAAGTAAATGTTTTTCTCCTTCTCCAGTCAGCCAGTCAGTCACATAGTCCAATCACCGTGTCGCCTGGTAATGCCACTCCTCTTTCCGACCACCTGTGGGAATGACCTTGGTTCTCAAGAGAAAGTATTTTGTTTTGACTACAAACCCTACAAATCTCTACTTCCCCCCTCCCGAACCGTCAGCTCCAGTGTGGCAACAGTCAAGCCTCAAAATGGCCTCGGTCAAGGCAGCTTCAGGGTTGGCAGAATCTTCTGACAGTGAGGACGGTGGAACGGCTTGCCACCAGAAGTTGTGAGTGCTCCATCACTGGAGGCTTTTAAGAAGAGACTGGTCTGACATGGTATAAAGTCTCCTACTTGAGAAGGGGGCTGGACTAGAGGACCTCCAAGGTCAAAGGTTTCCACCTCTATTCTGTTTGAACAATAATCTGTACTGAGGGGTACAGTTTTTCTTTCTCCGTTGGCTTTAGGATTGAGGAGGGGTCTCTCCAAGGCCAGGCTGTTGGACAGTAAATGCCCAGCTTCAACACGACACATATGTCCGGCGTTCGGCTGACTCGCCCAATAAATGGAGCTTATTTGCAGAAGTAAACATGGAGGAAGAATTTTTTTCTGGACCATTTTTTCAAGGCAAGGTAGGCCTGAATAGAAGCCTTTGGTTTAAAAATGTCCTGAAGGTGATTTAGGTAAGGAGCTGTTCAGGTGGTTGTGCTTAGAGCAGGGGTCTCTAACCTTGACAACTTTAAGACTTGTGGACTTCAACTCCCAGAATTCCTCAGCCAGCCAAGCTGGCTGAGGAATTCTGGGAGTTGAAGTCCACAAGTCTTAAAGTTGCCAAGGTTGGAGACCCCTAGCTCAGAGGGTGTTTTCCCCCCCTTTTTTGGTGTGTATGTGTGTTCAAATTCATATTGCAACTCAATCCAACTTGATTTGCGATTCCTGGGCGATTTGAGGCTGTCTACAATCCTCAGGCTGTTGTCGGCGTCTTCTCCAATTAAAGCCCCAATGGAAACAATTGAAAAAATGTTATATATATATATATATATATATTCATGCAAACGGTTAGTAAAAGACACGTAATTGCAGACAAAACGACTGTGTGGTAGATCGTGCGCACACCGAATGCAAGCGCTTAAAAATTCAACAACGGACTTGAAAGAGTTGCATCTCGATAAAAACAACAACGATAAAAATAACAATAATTACAGAGAAGGTGGACTGAGTGGATTTAACCCATGCAAAGCTCTGCTTGTTTGGACTCGGGCTAGTAAATAGTGCCAATTTATACCACTTGGAGGGATCCGCCGATTTAAGGCCGGCAGGAACTTCAAAAGTCAGAAAAAGGATTTTAGAAATCCAGAGTCACTCCCCTCCATCTCCTGATTTTTTTTTAAAAAAAAAAACAGAGCTACACAGGGAACTTGGAAAGGTTTCCAGGAGTTTCCAGTGTAAACTAAGGAACGGGGAGATATTTCAAGATAAAAGCGGAAAGGGAAGGAAAGCACTGGGAAAGACGGTTTAAAGCAGGGGTCCTCAAACTTTTTAAACAGGGGGCCAATTCACAGTCCGTCAGACTGTGAGGGCGGAGGGGGGGGGGGGGGGCGGAGACTGGCTGGGTGGCGTGACTAGGTGGTCATGTGACTGGGTGGGCATGGCCAATTTAGCAGTCCATTAAACAATACACACCAATTAAACTCTAATTTTTTATGCTCCTGGAGGTGGAAAGGTGGTTAGTGAAGGGATGTGGCTGCCTTGGTGTGTGTGTGAGGGACTTCTCTCTGTGTGTATATGTCTCCCTCCCTCCCTCTCTTGAGGCTGGGGAGACCAAAACGGGCCTGTTTTTTGCCTCCCGAGGCCTCCAGAAGGCGGGTGGGGGCTGGCGGATAGGTGGGGCGATGTGGGCAGGACAGCCTCATGGTCCCACACGGGCCAGATTAATGGCTTCAGCGGGCCATCCGTATCTGGCCCGCGGGCCATAGTTTGAGGATCCCTGATTTAAAGGGAAGAAAAGAGGTCAAATTGTTCTTACATTAGGAATGCATGAGCTTGTAAGAGAGGCAGTTTATGGAAAGAATCCATATTTAATGCAAGGACTTTCCATTTAAGGACCTTCCTTAAATTCCTTGAAGGATAAGACATCGCCAGCTTCTTGGTGAGACCATCTCTTCTCCGTAGCAAAACACCAAGGCTGCAATTTGTCTAGTGAAGAAGCAACACGATTAACAGAATAGCAGAGTTAGGAGGAAGCTTGGAGGTCTTCTAGTACAACCCCCTGGTCAAGGAGACCCTATACTGTTTCAGACAAATGGTTGTCCAATCTCTTTAAAAAACCTCCAATGTTGGTGCACCCAAAACTTCTGGAGGCAAGCCATTCTACTGGCTGATTGCTGTCACTGCCAGGAGAAATTTCTCCTTAGTTCTAGGTTGCTTCCCTCCTTGATTAGTTTCCATCCATTGTTTCTTCTCTTACCTTCTGGTGCTTTGGAAAACAGATTGATCCCCTCTTTTTTGTGGCAGCCCCTCAAATATCGGAACACTGATTAGCTCGCCTGGATAACTTGGAGGGATGAAAGAAAATGTGGTGACAAAAGCAGTTGGAAAAGCGAAAGATAGCCTCTTCTTGATTTGCTCAGAAGTAACCAAACACCGTTGTGAACTGCCTTTTAATTTGCAATGATAATGATGGTTGGTTGCAGTCAGCCAGATGTTTAGACTGGATTTGGCATTTTTTTAAATCCACCTATCGAGTCCTTCCCAAGAACTTGGGATAGGGAGATGTTGTTGTTTGATGATGTTAAAGGTATAGTTGCAGGATGTAAGCTGTTCTGAGTAGAGCTGCCTTTTGCAATTGGCCGATAGCGATATTGTCAATGCCGATGATGTTCACGATGGTCACAAAGCTTACATTTTACAACCTCTTAACTTTGAATAGTCACTAAATGAGGCGTTTGGTAAGCGAGGGCTACCTATCCTGTTTATTGATCCTCATCCTTTTCTGAGCCTGATGCATCGCTTCCCAAGGATTATGGTTAGGTACAAAGCAGGGGTGCTAATCAGCAGGTTCTGACAGGTTCTGGAGAACTGGTAGCGGAAAATTTGAGTAGTTCGGAGAACCGGCAAATACCATCTCTGGCTGGCCCCAGAGAGCGGTGGGAATGGGGATTTTGCAATATCCTTCCCCTGGAATGGGGTGGGAATGGGGATGTTGCAGTATCTTTCCCCTGCCACGCCCACAGAACCGGTAGTAAAAAACAAATGAATTCCCCCACTAGTACAAAGTAAAGCAAAGAGCTAGGCAATGATTCAGATGGGCTCTGAGATTCTATTTCTCTGCTACCTGGATATCACAATTCAGCAGGAGAGATCAATATAGCTCAAATTATGCCAGGTATATTTGGAAACTCAAACCCAACTGGTCTTCCTGTGACATAATAATTCTCTCTTTAATCCAGTTAAGTATATTGTGCGACCAGGAGCTAACAGTCTATTTTTTTCAAGACTGAGCCATGCACTCATATCATCGAACGGTCTTCTAGTCTATTGCTCTCTTAAACATGGCATGTTCACTGGCATCTGGGCATCTAAACATCTTCAAAAAAGAGAGAGAGAGAGCTGTCTACAATATGTGCCACTGTTTTATGTGTCCTCCCACTGGTCTTCACACTGCCCACCGGCCTCCTCTAGACTGCTCCACATTCTTGCATGATTAACAGCTCGGTCCAAACCTGCCCTGATCCAGCTGTTTCCTGCAGATGTTCAGAAACATGGCAGGAAGGGGGAGGCTCTTGTACGTTCCCCCTGTTAAATACCCATAGAGTAAAATCGATGTTATAGCATCCCCTGGTCAAAAGTCTCGCAGAACTTTTGAACAATGTTCTATGAATGCATCGAACGTACTTGACTTCCCAGTACGTTTATTTTGTTCCATACCCCCAATTCTGTCCAAACAAAACCACCTACTGGAACCCTCTAAGATGCATCGACATATCCCAAAGGCACAAATCACCCAAGACTAGGCTTCCCGGGCACCTGGTTTTTGCCTCAACCTTTCATCTCGGAAGACAGATCTTATCTTCTGCCCGTGCTATCTACGCTTGCCAGCCAAGTCATCTTCCTGACCTTCCATTTTATTATTTTTATTTTTATTTTGGTATCCATGACGACATGACCGAACACATGTAATTAGCTCAATGATGTCGCAGGGCTGATTTTCTTTTATTTCTAAGGCCGTGTGTGATTTGATATCTGCAAGCATGTTTATGATGCGCGCGAGGTTCAGCTGAAGTCTGCCAAGAGTTCTAGCGAAACAGATGGTGACCCCTGTTTGAACTTGCCCTCTCGTTCAATTATTCAGCTGTATTTAATTTTCCACCATGTGGCAACAGCTGTCATGTGGCGGCGAATCCTCTAGGTGGCGCCGAAGACCACTTTTACAGCCTTGGGTTCCCAATCTCTGGCACACAAACACAGACACACAAATACACAGACCAACAAATATCCTTTAGTTTTTTTTATATACATATATATATTAGCGATCAAACTTGTTCGCGGAAGTGGATTACCGAGTTTGATCCTTTGAACAATGGTCTCAGTTTAAGATCAGGGAAGAAAAGGGGACTTTATTTTTAAGTCAAAAAGTAGAGGAATAAGGAATGAAGCTCAAAAATATCTTGCATTTTAATGAGATGCTTGATAGATTTTTTGTTGGTTTGTTTGTTTGTTTCCTATTTGCCCGAAGAATTATTTTTGAAGCCTTTCCTTATTATGCACTTTGGAGCTTCGTCTGCAATAGTTTGTGTCTTTTCTTTTTGTAAAATAAATTTTATTCATAAACACTTTTTTTTTTTTTTTTGAAAAACAGTGCATTGTCAGGGTATACCATTTACAAATAAAAAAAGACCAAAAAAGAAGAGTGGTGTTAAACATTGGCATACAAGCTAATAACAATAATAATGATATAGTAACAATAATAATAATATAACCAAAAAGCCTCATTTCTTAATGTTTTGGGCCTCGTTCCTAAATAATTTGTATTCACATTACTAGGAGTGTCTTTGCTAAGTTCAAGTAAAATATTGTTTTTCCTCAAACAAGGTATTACTTTTAGTTAGTAATAATTATTGACAATTGCCATGCAAAAACGGTTAATGCATCCTTAGAAGAGGTGATACAGATATTAAAAAAAGATAAAGTTCATATGAAAACAAGGTTATGATTTTATGGCATAATATAGTAGCACCATTGGTAAGTTATAGCCTAAAAGACAATTAAAAAAAATAAATCAGCAGCTGTCCGATAATATTCAGTTTTTTAATTGTTTCATTCGTACAGCTGAATCTGAATATTCAGGATTTGGAGATAAATGGGTATATATTTCATCAAAGTCCAATTTTACCAAACCAGACTTTATTTTTCCACTGTTATTTTCTTTCTATGATGTCAAAATCATTGGTTCTTGCAAAAAAAAAAAAAAAATCATTTCAACTGGTGTGTTACCCATCAATGTTTTCCAAAGCAGGTGGCAACATTTTACCTTCCTCAAATGCCTATTTTTTAACAGGCGGTAAAAACATATATTTTTAAAACGGAACAGAGGAGAAAAATATTGATTATTCTCAAGAACTTAAAGCTGCTTTCATCTAACTGTTCACCTTAGGTGAGACAGCTGAAACAGGAACTTAACTCAAGCCTTGTATGAAATTTTCTTAAATCCAAAGGCTTCATTCTCTTTAAATGTAAAAAAAGAAATAATTTGGGGGTCACCTGTATTGAATGAAATTTTTAGCATTGGACGAAATAAATTCTCTTCCAGCATTTATTGTTTTGTTAAAGATTTAACAGATTAATCTGGCTGGCTTTTGAATCTTAGCTTTCTGAACATTTCAGTGTATTTCTCCATTTAAAAAACAAGAAAGATCAGCTGTATATAAACCATACCAAATTGATTCAGAATGGAGTAAAGAAGAAGAGAAAAAAAAACAAACACACCAGGTTTCGGTTGGAAATCGAAAGCAGGCAGATTTGTTGCAGAATGTAGAAAGAGCCACATTTACAAGCGATAATGTCTTATGCTAATGCCTCATTATCATTTCGGATAAAATTATTTATCTCCAAGATTTTGCATAAATACACAACATTATGGTTGCTGGGTAGATTTTTTTTTTTTTTTTTAGGTTCCTTCCATTTCTCCCCCAATAATGGAAAAGGAATATTTTCCATGCATGGAAAAGTTTAAACCAATTGTTTGGTTTTTTTAAATATCCCAATCCTCTAGATTAAGTTAAACTGGGGGCAAACTGAATGGACTTGGAGAATTATTGAGAATGCTGAATCTGGAAAAGGTGTGTTGAAGCTACATTATGGGTTCTGGGTGGCTATAGATCAGTAGTGGTGAACCTTTTACTCACCGAGTGCCGAATAGGTACGCACTTCATGTGTTTTGTGCATGCACATGCTATCCGCACTGATGCGTGGCTCCCCCGTGCGCTGTGCACGCAACCGTATCATCTGTGCATGCACACGGCTTTCACGGGCAACCCTGTGAAATGCACGTACAACCGCACCATCTGTTCATGCGCGCAGCTTTCACGCTCCTTGTGCAATCACACCATCTGCACATGGCCATGGGTTTTGTGTGCGCAATCCATGTGCGCGAACGCCATCTATGCATATGTGCGCTGCGCGCAAGTACTCTCTCGTGGATGCGCAAATGTGCACGCATGTGCAGCAGAGCTCCAAAGACCAGCTGGTTCCCCTGAATTGCACACATGCGTCCTGGCGGCTCGAACACCAGCTGCGGCATTCACGCATGCATAGCTGCAGGTGAGTTGGGCAACAGCTCGCGTGCCCAGAAAGATGGCTCTTGTGTGCTACCTCGGGCACGCGTGCCATAGGCTCGCCATCACGGCTATAGATGAACGTATCTCCCCCCCCACACACACACATTTATATCAGATGTCCTGCTTAGATTTCATGTCTCATGATATAAGCAGTGGTGGGATTCACCCAGTTCGTACCCATTCGGGAGAACTGGTTGTTAACTTTCTAAGCAGTTCGGAGAACTGGTTGTTGGAAGAAATCTTCCTTTTGTTTTTTTCCACTTTACAGGGCTAATCCTGTAAGGAAGGCAGGAAGGAAACATTCTGGTGTTGTTTCTAGCCTAATCTTTATTGCCCTCCTTACAGAAACTGCCTCACTGGTTAACCCTTATTACATTGTAACGGCTAAGGCGAAGGCCATCGACATGAGTGATGTTGAGTTGGCCACACCCACACAGCACATCACATGACCACCGAGCCACGCCTATCCAGCTCCAGTCAGGTGAGGAAACGGTTGTTATTAAATTATGATACTGGATATAAGTGAAGTAGCATATAAGTCTCAGTGCTATTGCTATTGAGGTGGATAGAATCCTAGAAATAGATTCGAATACATAGTTATTAGTTATTATTAGTAACAAGCTAATAATAGTGTAACAAGATAATTAATATTTAATTATCTTTAAATATTCATTTAAAGATAATATACCTCAAGTGTAACAGCCACCTGAAAATTCTCTGCCCTTCAAAGTTTCTTCCACAAACTTTCTTAGACACATGTTACAATCATCCTTCATTTTCCATTTGGATCAGTATTGCAATTAGTGGCAGCTTATTCCCTCTTTGCCTATTAAATCTGTGGCACCGCTCAAAAGGTTTAAGGTAGCATATCATTTACTAATGCCAGCCATCACAAATATATCTAGCTTAATGCTACGTATTGATTTCTTTCCCTGTTTTCGAACCACGGAGGTGTTTAAAGGTCCGTTTGTAATCAGAAAAGTTCCTTAGCTCTGACATTCACTTCTAGACATAGAATTGTCATGCTTCCATGCAGATTCCATGAAAATCTGTGGCTTCATTGTGTTTTTCAATTTTCATCCAAAGCAACTGCATACACACAGCCACAGCCACATATACATATGCCTGGACTGTAAGTATGACTTGCATTTTATTTTATTTTTATTTTTTTTAAAAAAATATTTATTTATATCCCATCTTATTTTTACAAATAATTCAAGATGGCAAACATATCCAACACACCTTCCTCCTCCTATTTCCCATAACAACAACCTTGTGAGATGGGTTGACTGAGAGAAAGAGAGCGAGAGCGATTAACCAAAAAATCACCCAACTGGCTTGCATGCCTAAGGTGGGACTAGAATTCAACATCTCCTGGTTTCTATGCACCTTAACCACTACACTAAACTGGCATTTAGGCACTAACACTAAACTTACATGAACTTATATGACTTGCAGTATACATACATACATACATACATACATACATACATACATACAGATTACGTTCTGTACATATAGTCTGTATGAGGCAGCATAATGCATTCAATCCATTTCATTGTTTTACCCATTTAAAATATTTTAATATTTTTTTAATATTTTTATTTTAAATATTAATATTAATAAATATTTAATATTTTGGACTAGATGACCTACAAGGTCCCTTCCAACTCTGTTAATCTGTTAAATATATGTTAAATCTCTCTCAATCTCTCTCCCTCTCCTCTCTCTTAGTCAGTCAATCAGTCTGTCTGTCTGTCTGTCTGTCTGTCTGTCTGTCATCTATCTATCTATCTATCTATCTATCTATCTATCTATCTATCTATCCATTCATCATCTATCAGCCTGCCTGCCTCTCTCTCTCTCTGCCTACCTGTATATCCATCTTCTGTCTGTCTGTCTGTCTCTCTGCCTCTCTCCCTCTCTCTCTGCCTACCTCCTTGTTTGTATATCCTTCCTTCCTTCCTTCCTTCCTTCCTTCCTTCCTTCCTTCCTTCCTTCCTTCCTTCCTTCCCTCTCTTCCTTCCCCTCCCTCCCTTCTTTTCCCCTTCTCTTTCTCCTGAAGGTGGCAGTGAAAGAAAACACATCCCATTCCTTCTTCAACACTGGCCAAAATCAAGTGGGCCACCCCATCTTTTACCCCTGTCTCCTTATACCCTGGACCATCCCCAAGGAAAAAAAAAACAGATGCCCCAAAACCCAAGTGTAAGGGGGTGGGGGAAATGTGGCTTTCTTTTCCCAGCCTCCTGTTTCCCACCAGCAGATCCCCCCCACCCTTACCCCAGCTGCGAGCTTCCTAAATAAACGACTGGGCTGAACCACTTTGGGTCCCCCCTGCCCCCCCCATGCCTTTTTTCCAAGATAATTGAGTATCATAATGGTGGGAAGGAATCACGGCCGTCATTTGCTGCCTGTCAGATCTCAGAACTCATCTTCATGTCATCAGTCACCATTGAATCGGTGTGTCATTTTTTCCCAGCCTTCAGCACGGCTCGTTCACATTCCGTTCATTATCTCCAGCCCCGACCGAGCCCCCCCTCCTTCCTCCTCTTTCTCCCTCTTCAAACCCCCCCCTCCACAACCCCTTAAATGCATCTTTGTGCGACTCTGAGTCGTCTGATTATGAATCGATGATCATGTGGTGTAAGAGAGATAGATGGCTTTTAGTTCCATCTTGTCTTCTCTAATTGTAAAATATTAGTTACATTAGACTGTGTCTTTTGATTAATGGAACTTATTTGGAGTGGCCTGTCCCAGCCCCCCCCCTTCTAAAGTCCTCCACTGACTTTTGAGAATTGAGTGATTTCACTTAAAGCAGACAAATAGGTTCTTTAGCAAGACGATAGCTAATATCAGGAGCAAAGGAGGCCGGGGAGACGGAGTTTCTCTGTGTGCGAATTTGGGGGGAAAGGGGGGGGGAAGGAAGGATTCTTCTCTGATTAAACATACGGGCCATTTATGAATACATATGCATCCATGCTTATTTGCAAAATCCAGCAATTTTCTTCCCTGGCTAGGATAACAGGGGACCTACGCAAGAGTGGGTTCTACTTACTTATTTTATTTTACTACCGGTTCGCAACGGGACCCGCGTGAAGCTTCCGCGCAGGCGCAGAAGCTTCTTGATGACGTCGGAGTCGGTGGGTGGAGCCTCCCACCAGTTTTACTACCGGTTCTATAGAACCGGTCTGAACCGGGGGCAACAGCCGCGAGGATTTCAAATGGAATTAATCCGAGAGAGATGAATTAAAAGTATCTTAGGGTGAAGATAACCGGTGTGTTGACGCTTTGATGTACTGTCCATCAAGTAGAGATGGACAGTATGTAGAGACACGCATACACACCCACACACCCACACTGATTTACACAAACACACAATGTTATCTCAAACTCCCTCTTATTATACTTTACACAGGATACGCCATCAACAAAATGCCTCTTTCCCTGTATCTCTGGCACTGTTTAAACATACGCCTTAGACTTGTCCTGTAATACAGGATTTATCTTATTTGGCACTATTTACTTAAACATGAGTCTTATGATAAAGTCCTTGCTGTACAATTGGAATGGCGTTGGGTAATACTCCTTTATTGTAAGTAATCACGCTCTATCTTTCAGTGCAAATTCAAGGACATGTTCACTTTCAGGCTATCAGTTCAATTAGGAAAAGTCTATTTGCTGTCAATGTCTATATCTCATACCAAAAGAACGCACCAGTTCATAAACAAATCAAGGCTCTCTCTTTCCCCCCCACCCCACCCCAGCTTTCAACAGAACACATTAGAACGCCTTTGAATTATACACAAAGAATTCAAAACAACAACAGCGAAGCAAAATCTCAAATCTTTTGGTTTGGTTTGGTTTTATTTCCAACTTCCAGACTGAATTTGGACGGTTATTCTTTCATAGCAGTCATAATATTACGACTTTTGTCTTTTACTCTTAGCATTTGTTAAAAAAATAAATAAATGTATTTAGATATTATCTTTATTGGGGGTTTAAACTTGCATTGGATTCTATCTGTAGAGTTCCCAATAGAGTTGATGGTATTTCCCTTTGATGTTGGCAAAAATACTAAAACTTCTATTTATTTTTTTTTAAATTAGGATCGCTTAGAATATACTGATATTCTGAATTAATTAGCCATGGTATCCAAACACTATCATTTTCATACCCATTCATTTACCCTTATGAAAGATATATTGACTCTGTGAATGAGATGGGCCTTTCTTAAATATGACAAATGAAAAAAGAAAGAAAGAAAGAAAAAGAAAGAAAGAAAGAAAGAAAGAAAGGAAGGAAGGAAGGAAGGAAGGAAGGAAGGAAGGAAGGAAGGAAGGAAGGAAGGAAGGAAACTTCTGAGCTTGCTGTAGGACATTCTACAAGCAGGGATATCCAACCTTGGCAACTTTAAGACCTGTGAACTTCCAACTCTCAGAATTCCCCAGCCAATATGGCTGGCTGGGGAATTCTGGGAGTTGAAGTCTAGAAGACTTCAAGTTGCCAAGATTGGACACCCTTTTTCTATAGTGATAATTTTAATCTTCCAAAAGAGCTGCCTCTATTATATTTTACATATTATTTATTTGGCCAAATGTGGTTAGGCACACAAGGAATTTGTCTCCTTGTCATTCAGTGTACTCACAAAACAACAACAGCATCAAAATATAATGATACTAAATACTAAATACTAATAATACTAAAATAATACTAAATACTAATTATTGCTCATAATCAAATAAAGGAAAATTCAAGGGGATATAATAGGGGATAATTTCTGGCAATGATTACTTTTTTGTTTTTGATAACGTTCACACCCTTTCCTCCCATGCCTTCCCTTCAACATATTCAGCATTTTTCCCCCTGACTGTAATGTGGTTCAAATAGTGGGATTGCATTTTTTTTTCAGGCAGCAAATTTCTCCTTTGTTATGCAAGAACCTCAATAAATGAAACTTTAATATAATTCTGTGTACAAAGCTATGCAGACATAAAAATCAACCATGCATAGAAACCACTGCTGTCTGGGAAGTTTGTTTTTTTTAAATCTTAAAAAAAATAAAACCCTTAGTGTTTTTTTAAAAAAGAAACTCAAAAGTCTATCATCTTTTTAAAAGGAAAAACATAACTAGCACTGTGAAATGGCAATTACTACACCCACCCTTCTCCAAAGTTATTTTTAAAGACTGTTTCATCTTCTTTATCTGGGATAAATCAACACAATTCACCCCATTTTGGGGGAATCAGCATTGCAGTGTGCTTTTGACACAGGCAATCCTTAGCAAATCAAAACTCTCGTTTATCACCAAAACCTGCGTTCGATTTTAGAGTTAGCGGCTAGAATTGTTTGTGGAATGGATGGGTTACAAAATGGTTGAAAGGCCTCGCTCATGGATGCTCAGACCTCTGACATCTGAATGGTTATTTTTTTTTCCCCCTCTAAAACACCGATCCAGGATCAGTCAACACCTTGAACCATAAACTCAAAGCAAGGGCTTGTGTAACACACACACACACACAGAGACAACAGAGAGAGAAAGAGAGAGAGAGAGAGAGAGAGAGAGAGAGAGAGAGAGAGAGAGAGAGAGAGAGAGAGAGAGAGAGAGAGAGAGAGAACAATGGATGGATGGGGTTGGACGGATGGATGGATGGATGGATGGATGGATGGATGGATGGATGGACGGACAGACAGACTGACTGATAAGCAAGCAAGGCGTGCCACCTGTGGCACACGTGCCATAGGTTCGCCATCACGGTCCTAGGAAATTGATACTGCTGAAAGGACAAGCACACCCAAAATAAAAAGAAATTAAAGCTTGGACCACCTACCCCACTCCTTAAGGAAAAGATTGGTGGCTGAATTTCTCGGTGGGATGTGACTGTAGGAGTGGAACCTGTCAATTGTGCTCTGAGACTACACTGCTTTGAATAGGGGAGTAGCAGGAAAATCGGTCCATGGGGGGGCAGAACAGTTTACGTCTATGAATTAAAGGTTCTGCTGAGATCTATGTCACTCCTACCAAAATGTCAAAATATTGATATTTTGATCTACGGCATGACTTCCTTGGTCCTGGAAGACTTACATTGAAAGTATGCTCTACCTGTCTGATTAGAAATGGCCCCTCCTGGACAAGGGGCACATTGGTAGCAGCAAACCTGCTTCCCCTCTGGAACTCTCCTCCTCTCTCCTGCATGGCACCTCTTCATGCCACACCTGGCAAAAGGCACTTTCTAAAAGAGAAAAGAGAAATACTGTAGATAGATTAAGCCATGAACATGTCAACCCTGAAGCTGGCCTGACCAAGGCCATTTTGAGGCTTCAGTGTTGCCACACTGGAGCTGAGGGTTAGGGAGGGGGTGGGAGTAGAGTTAGCTGGGGTTTTGTAGCCAAAACAAAATACTTTCTCTTGGGAACCAAGGTCATTCCCACAGGTGGTCGGAGAGAAGAGGAGCGAAGTTACCAAGCAACCAGATGACACCGTGATTGGACCATGTGACTGACTGCCTGGGGAAGGGGGAAAGCTTTTACTTTTAATTAGGTGAAAACCACAGGAATAGTCAGAGTCGGTTTTCACCAGCCTGTGCCAATATGTTATATCCAATAAAACTGTTTTTTGAGGAATCAATGTGCTTCAGAGTTCTGTTCATTATGGGTGTATTGCTTGGAACCTTGACAGAACATGCTTCATTTATTCCTTTCCACACTCTTATTTCCATTTTCAAAATGGCTCACCATGGTTTACCAGCAACTTAATCATAATCATAAGTTTATTTATCAAGCATATATAAGATAACAGGTCAAAGAGCCTGGTAGTACAGTGGTCTAAAGCACCCTGTTATTAAGACCAGCTGCCTGCAATTACTGCAGGTTCGAATCTTACCAGGCTCAAGGTTGACTCAGCCTTCCATCCTTTCTAAGGTAGGTAAATTGAGGACCCAGTTTGTGGGGGCAATAAGCTGACTTTGTATAAATATACAAAAGGATGAAGGCTATTGCTTAGCGCATTGTAAGCCGCCCTGAGTCTCCGGAGAAGGGCGGCATATAAATCAAAATTAAAAAAAAAAGTATAAACATAATTTGAATACATGAAAAGAGTAAGTAAGAAGGAATATTAGGACAGGGACTGTAGGCACGCTGGTGCACTTATGCAGGCCCCTTTCAGACCTCTTAGGAATGGGGTGAGGTCAAGAGTAGACAGTTTTGGGGTACCACTTCGGTGGGCAACTTCACAGGGACGCAAAAAGTGCCCGCAAATTAGCATCCCCCAGCAATGGTGCTGTCACCACCAAATCCTTTCACCGTGGAAGCACTTTGGTGCTTCCAATATGGATAAACCACCCATTTGCACTACTTGGGTGACCCTGAGGACACAGATAAGCCTTCAAGTGCCTCAGCGACCCTCTCAAAGGATGCAAATGACCAGCTGTCTGCAAGGAATATAAATCCTTCCATTCCCCACCATCCAGTCAGAGCTGAAGAAGCTTCTTGGATGAGAAGTGAAACATCTTCAAAAGAAAAAACAAACAAACAAGAAAGTCCAGTTGCCTCCTGAAAAAGCATCTTTGGGACAACCAGGACCTGGATGACTGAGAATCTCTTCAGAATATGGAAGTACTCCCTTTGTGGAATACAGTCGTAATTTTTAATAGAAACCAAACAGATATTTACTCTAAGTCAACATCTATCTGGAATGTGTTAACTATGGAAGAACCACAGGACCAGATATGGGATAGATTTGTTGGAATGGGATAGGGAGGAGGGGTTGGACTGGAAGACCTCCAAGGTCCCTTCCAACTCTTTTTCCCCCCTGTTATTCTGTTATCCCCAGGAGAGAATAGATCTTTTCCTCAATTTACAACATTTCCTTCCAGCTCACCTTTGTGGCCCAGATGATTGCATTGGAGTTAAGGGTGAAGTCCTTTCCTGGGGGAGCCCTTGCATCTACTTGGCCAATTTTCACGGAGACAAAAGATCGATTAGGGAGAAAAATCCAGTTGAAGAGATCATAACCACCAGACTGAAGTACATTTTCTGAGAAGGAGACTTCCTCACCAACACTGTTGTTGAATTGGATGTTCCTCAAATAGGGAAGAATCTGAAAGGAAAGAGAGCTTCAGAAATTACTTGGCTGAAGCCAGAAATGAGACATCATGGACTCAATCGTAATGTAATGGCCATCATCCTGAAATTCAATGTGAAGAAAAGTCAAGTCTTACACTTAGGTATGAAAAACCAAAAGCACAGATATAAACTGGGTGAAACTGGGCTTAAGAGCAGTGACTGTGAGAGGGATCTGGGAGTCTTAGTGGACAACCAGCTAAATAGGAGCCAGCCGTGTGCAGCGGCAGCCAAAAAAGCCAATGCAATCCTAAATTGCATTATCAGAGGGATACAATCAAGATCAAGGGAGGTACTAAGACCACTCTATAAAAGCCTTAGTAAGGCCACACCTAGAGTACCGCATCCAGTTTTGATCAACACATTATAAAAAAGATGTTGAAACTCTAGAAAGAGTGCAGAGAAGAGCAACCAGGATGATGAGGGGACTGGAGGATAAAACATATGAAGAACAATGACCAGAACTGGGCATGGCTAGTTTATTTTTATTTTATTTTTATTTTTATTTATTTTTATATGCCGCCCAGGGTGGTTTACAATGCGTTAAGCAATAGCCTTCATACTTTTGTATATTTTATACAAAGTCAGCTTATTGCCCCCACAAACCGGGTCCTCATTTTACCCACCTTAGAAAGGATGAAAGGCTGAGTCGACCTTGAGCCTGGGGAGAATTGAACTCGCAGTAATTGCAGGCAGCTGGATGTTAAATGCTGCCTTAGTAGGAGGCATTAGCCTCCTACGCCACTTAGGCTTAGTGAAGAGAACAACTAGGGGATACATAATAGTAATGTTCCAATATTTGAGGGGCTGCCACAGAGAGGAGAGGGGTCAACCTGATTTCCAAAGGCCAGATAAGGAACAATGGATGGAAACTGATCAAGGAGAGATTCAACCTGGAAAGAAGGAGAAATTTCTTGACAGTGCAAAGAATCAACCAATAGAACAGAAGTTGTGGGAGCTTCATCACTGGAGGCTTTCAAGAAGCTACTGGACTGTCAGAAATGGTGTAGGGTCTCCTGCTTGGGCGGGGGGTTGGACTAGATGACCTACAGGATCCCTTCCCACTCTGTTATTCTGTTAAATCTTTACATGTCTGAAAAAGAGGAGTTTTCTTGGTGCTGATCTGAGCAATCGGGAAGAACATGAAATATTTGATTCCTTCCTCAACACTAGAAAAGATTGTATTTAGCATTGAGCATTTGTATCATGGTTTCTTTCACTCCAGGTTTACACAGAATGATCCTAGATAGCAAGATTTCAATGCCACATTCCAAAATACATTATGTGGTTTTGCTCTTGTCATGCTTGTCTACAGATATTGTCAAATGTTTTCTTTGGCCTGAGGTCTTGTAAATGACAGATGCATTTTAGGGATGTTTAAATAAATTCTGTCACCACAGTGTGTTTACAATTCCACTGACTTTCTCTAGCTGATAGGCCAAAAGAGAAGAATGCAGGAATGAGGTCTGATGAAGTGGGGCCATATGGGAAGAAATCCTTGTCCAGATTTTTCTCTTCCTTGTCCAGTGGGATGTGAAATTTAGCTTTTGATGCAGGAACATCTGATGAAGTTCAGACCAGGATCCCAGTATGACGACAAAGAGTTGGTGAACTTTCAGGACAGTATAGAAAGATATACTGGATAGCTCAACAGACAGAGCACTGTAATTTAACATCCAGCTGCCTGCAATTACTGCGAGTTCAATTCTCACCAGGCTCAAGGTTGACTCAGCCTTCCATCCTTTCTAAGGTAGGTGAAATGAGGACCCAGATTGTGGGGGCAATAAGCTGACTTTGTATAAAACACACAAAAGTATGAAGGCTATTGCTTAACGCATTGTAAGCCGCCCTGAGTCTCTGGAGAAGGGCGGCATATAAATCAAATATATATATGTCTTATGGAGAGCTGGTTTGGTTGACTTTGGTTTTTTGTTACCTCTACCCTATTCAAAATAAATAAATAAATAAATAAATCACTATACTTAATTTATATAATTGTTCTTTAAAAAATCATTGTAGTTTTATTCTCTTCTGAAAAGCTTTAATATGGTAGCGCGCAGATCTGATAACATATAGAAGTGAAATGCTACATTTCAATGGTGAAATGTAAAATTTGTTACTACCGGTTCTGTGGGCATGGCTTGTGCGGTGTGTGTGTGTGTATGTGTTAATGTGACTGCGTGGGCATGGCCAACTTTTTTTTTTTTACTTTTAAAAGCATTTTTTCTACAACCTTAAGAGGTTGCAGAAAAAAATGCTTCTAAAAGCCTTTGACGATCAGGCAACTCAGCTGGGATCGCCAGAGGCTTTTAAAGGCATTTTTGTTTCTACAACCTCTTCGGCCAAAGAGGTTGTAGAAAAAATGCTTTTAAAAGCCTCTGATGATCCCAGCTGAGCCGCACAATCAGCATCGGCGGGGCATGGGGGGGGGCGCACAGAGATTTTTGCTACCGGTTTTCCGAACCACCCGCTGCCATCGCTACCGTATCGGGCAAACCGGTCCAAACCGGGAGCATTTCACCCCTGGGTTTAATCAGCAATTCAAGAAATACGTACGGGGAAGCTTCCTCTCTAAGGATCTGTGGACTGGATAAAAAGTCAGAGAGATTACCTGCCATGACCGGACCTTGGAGATCTTCTTTCCAAGCCTGATGATGGTTGGTCTCATTTTGGATTTATACATTGCGTGTAAAGCGTGTGCCACAGAATTAACTGCGTTGTAGACATTGTAGCTTTCCCCCGTCATGGGTATTTCGAAAAGGTAAGATGGCAGATCCTGTAAATTCTCCTTTCCTGTACATCGTTTTATCTCCTTTCGCGGGATCTTGCCCGGTTTGAAGATCTGGCAGCCAAAGACCTTTTCCCACCATGCTGGGAGAAAAACATCCCTTTGTGGGTTCAAAGGATTTAAAGATAGGAAAAAATGGGTGAATTCTGAGACATCCCCAGTGTGGTCCCTAAAATGCAGAGCCCCGTGGAACTGCTTTACGGTTCGCAATTGGACGAGATCTCCCATAAGATTGAGATTCCAGTGGGAAGTTAAGACCCAGACTATACAAAATGATGTATTTTTTGTTTCTTCATAAAAATACATCGCTGCTAGTAAAACAATCAAACTGTGGGTGTCTCCAGACAGAAGAATCACTTCAGCTTTAAACCAAACTTCAAAATCATGAAAAAATTTCAAGAATGCAGTATCAGTCTCATCAGATGAAAATGTGGCGGTGAAGGCCAGGCAGATCTCCTTCTCCTTCAGCATTGGCACCAGAGATGAGATGAAACGTTCTCCATTGTCATCATCAGGGGCCAGAAGCCCAACCCAGTTCCACTGGAAGTACAGGAGCAGCTGGACTAAACCCACATACTGAGGAGATTCCTTGGGATTAATCCGGAAGAAGGAAGGATGAATTCTTCTCTCTCCCCAAGAGACCGCAAAGCCAACGCCAAGCTGGAGAAAGGGAGATTCTTTTTTCAAAGACAAAAGAGAAACTCTTGCTCCCTCTGATAGGGTCCGCAACTTGGGTGTCCTCCTGGATTCTCAGCTGTCCTTAGAGGACCATCTGACGGCTGTAACCAGGGGGGCCTTCGCACAGGTGCATCTTGTGCGCCAGTTGCGCCCTTTTCTAGACCGGGATGCCCTCACCACGGTCACTCATGCCCTCGTTACCTCTAGCTTGGACTACTGTAACACTCTCTACATGGGGCTGCCCTTGGGATGTGTCCGGAGGCTCCAGCTAGTCCAGAATGCAGCCGCGCGGGTAGTTACGGGGGCGTCTAGATACGCCCGTGTAACATCTCTCCTGCGTGAGCTGCACTGGCTGCCGGTGGCGCTCCGGATACATTTCAAGGTGCTGGTGCTCACCTATGAAGCCCTTCATGGCTTAGGCCCGGGATACTTGCAGGACCATCTCCAGCCGCTCTCCCACCGTCCTGTGCGCTCTCACAGAGTCAGCCTCCTCAGGGTGCCGTCGGCCAAACAATGTCGGCTGACGGCCCCCAGGAGGAGGGCATTCTCTGTGGGAGCCCCGACCCTCTGGAATGGATTGCCCACTGAGCTCAGGATAGCCCCCGACCTCCTTTCCTTCCGTCGCGAGCTGAAGACGTGGCTCTTCCATCAACTCAACTGATCCGTTTGGGGATACACTGTTATAATTTTAAACTGTTTTAATAGGGTTGTTGATTTTAATTTTTTTTCATTGTGATTTGTATTGGAATTTGTCATTTTGTAAGCCGCCTTGAGTCCCTAGGGAGAAAGGCGGCATATAAATCGCAATAATAAATAAATAAATAAATAATAAAAATAAAGTTTTATGATAAGGGGGTCATCATTGTGAGATTATTGTCCCACCGGTCATCCTGACTCACTTTGAGAGGGAAGCTTAAATTTCTTCCGTTCTTACACAGAGTCACCAGTCACATATTTTTCCTGGCTGTGACATGTCAGAACACAAGGAGAGGAACCATCAACCTGATTCAGGGAATAAACTGCCAAGAAAAGGTGGCCACACTTTTATGATGAATAAATTAATTAAGAGGTTGCTTTCGGCAAATACAGCATTTCAGCCGGGGGTGAAATGCTCCTGGTTTGGACCAGATCGCTCGATCCGGTAGCGATCGTGGCGAGTGGTTCGGAGAACCAGCAGCGATCGCAGCGCAAGGCTCCATCCACTGCCCAGTTGTCGTTACTTCCTGGGACTTGGGAGGCAGAGAATAGATGGAGGCGGGGCCAGTCAGAATTTTTACTACCGGTTCTCTGAACTATTCAAAATTTCCACTACCGGTTCTCCAGAACTGATCAGAACCTGCTGAAACCCACCTCTGATCTGGAGGTTCCACTGATTAATTGTTCTAACTGTCAGGAAATTTCTCCTTAGTTCTAAGTTGCTTCTCTCCTTGATGAGTTTCCACCCATTGCTTCTTGTCCTGCCCTCGGGTGCTTTGGAGAATAGCTTGACTCCCTCTTCTTTGTGGTAGCCCTGGAGATATCTGCTATCATGTCTCCCCCTAGTCCTACTTTTCATTAAACTAGACATACCCAATTCCTGCAACCATTCTTCATATATTTTAGCCTCAAAATCCTCTTTGTTGCTCTTCTCTGCACTCTTTCTAGAGTCTCAACATCTCTTTTACATCGTGGCAACCAAAACTGGATGCAATATTCCAAGTGTGGCCTTACCAAGGCATTATAAAGTGGTATTAACACTTCACGTGATCTTGATTCTATCCCTCTGTTTATGCAGCCCAGAACTGTGTTGGCTTTTTTTGGCAGCTGTTGCACACTGCTGGCTCATATCTAAATGGTTGTCCACTAGGACTCCAAGATCCCTCTCACAGTTACTGCTATTGAGCAAGGTACCACATATACTGTACCTGTGCATTTTGTTTTTCTTGCCTAAATGTAGAACCTTACTTTATTTGTCAGAGAGATCTTTATGCAGCCATGCTGGCTTCTTCTTGGATTTCTTGTTTTTCTTTTTCAGTGGTATTGTGCTGGACTGGGCTTTTATAATCATATTGTTCACTTCACGTGATCTGGATTCTATCCTTCTGTTTATGCAGCCTAGAACTGTGTTGGCTGCAGTGAGTTGGCCATGGTGAGTTGGCCACAGCAAGTTGGTTGTGACAAGTTGCCCCATTCCCATCTTTGGTTTCTCTTGTTTGTCTACTCCTTGCTTTATCCAGCGGAGCCCCCTTACCTGTGGGACCTTGAAGATGCTGAAGAGGGAGGCCATCTGCCTTGAGGATTTGGGGTTGAGACCCCCAATGACAGAGAGCAGAGGGTCCTGCCGTTCACAATAATAACCTGGAACTAATTTGCGTCTTGCGGAGAGCATGGAGAGGCTGTATATAGAAATCATCCTTTCCAGCTTGTAATTGTCATAGATATGGAAGCCAAGGGTGATGTTGGGGAGGAGACCCGGGTCTTGGTTGACCTCTCTGACTGCAAACGCCAAGGCCAGGAACTGCTGGTAATTCTTGGGTACGAGTCTATAGTGAGAAAAAACATTGGGGAGCATTATAGAAAAGTTTGTGGGTGCTGATGGAGTTTGTCCCTTTTCTGGAGGCAACTGGACTTTTTTGTTTTTTCTTTTTTCTGAAGACATTTTGCTTCTCATCCAAGAAGCTTCTTCAGTTCTGACAAGATAGTGGGGGGAGCTGAAGAAGCTTCTTGGATGAGGAGCGAAACATCTTCAAAAGAAAAAACAAAACAAAAAAATCCAGTTGCCTCCTGAAAAGGCACCTTTGGGACAACCATGACCTGGAGGACTGAGAATCTCCACAGACTTTGCTTTGCGTTGGTTTTTCTCTTTGGAGCAAAGACATACAATTTTCATTGAGTTTGGTTTCATGAAAGCATGTTCTTTGATTGAATTTAGATGGCTTTGTGAGAAGAGAGAAAATCCAACTAGTCAGTATCATGGGCCATTTAACAGATAGATTAACAGAGTTGGAAGAACAGGTCATCTAATCCAACCTCCTGTTCAAGCAAGGGACCTGACACCATTTGTGACAGGTGGCAGTCCAATCTCTTCTTGAAAGCCTCCAGTGATGAAGCTCCCACAACTTCTGTTGCTTGTTCTCCCAGTCAGAAAATTTCTCCTTATTTCCAGGTTGCTTCTCTCCTTGATCAGTTTCCATCCATTATTCCTTGTCTGGCCTTCGGGTGCTTTGGAAAACAGCTTGACCCCCTCCTCTCTGTGGCAGCCCCTCAAATATTGGAAGACTGCTATCCTGTCTCCCCTGGTCCTTCTCTTCACTAGACTAGCCATGCCCAGTTCCTGCAACCGTTCTTCATATGTTTTCGCCTCCAGTCCCCTAATCATCTTTCTTGCTCTTCTCTGCACTAAATTCTCTGCACTCTGCCTTTAAATACTCTTCTGTCCTCCCTCCCTTCTTCACTTTGCTCCAGTGGCTCTAATCCTCCCCAATTGCTCCCACCCTAATCAATTTGGATCTCTCTTGAAGCAGCTTTTTCAGATCTGATAACCATTCCAGATCTACTGAAGCTATTATTCATGAGCACTGCCGATCCCAAATACAGAAGGTTTTTAAAAATTATTATTAAATTCATGCACAACGGGAAAGAATTGAGCTTCTCTTTGAGTTTTCCACCATGTCTTTCAAGTCAACTTCTACTCTAAACAGAACAGATGAAGGTTTCTTGTCCTTCATGACTCTTTATGTGCTTTATCATCTTCCTGATGAAAAAATCTGGAAAGATGGAGAATTCTGGCCTATTTTAGGAGCTTGGCTCTTAATTAAGAAAAGTAGAAAAAGTTGAACTACAGATAGCTTACAACCCTTTGTTCAGTGACCATTCAAAGTTTCAACAGCACCGAGAAAAGTGACTTATGACAATTTTTCCCACTTACGACCCTTGCAAGTCACATGATCAAAATTCAGATACTTCGGCAACTGACTCATATTTATGACGATTGCTGTGTGACCTTCTGACAAGCAAAGTCCATGGGGACGGCAGGTTCACTTAACAAGAGCCTCGGTGGTGCAGTGGACTAAAGTGCTGTTAAGTGCTAGCACTTAGCTGCCAGCTGACTTTAATTACTGCAAGTTTGAATCTCACCACGCTCAAGGTTGACTCAGCCTTCCATCCTTTCGAGGTAGGTAAATTGAGGACCCAGATTGTGGGGGCAATAAGCCAACTTTGTATAGAACAACATCGCTTGGGGGGGCCAAAAGCCCTAATAAGCAGGTATATACAAAAAAATATGCAGCTATTGCTATAATGCATTGTAAGCCGCCCTGAGTCTATGGAGAAGGGCGGCATATAAATTGGACTAATAAATAAATAAAATAAATAACAACTGCAGTGATTCACTTAACAACTTGAGCAAGAAAGGTTGTAAAACGAGGCAGAGCTCATCAAATAATTATCTCACGTAGCACAGAAATTTTGAGCTCAATTGTGGTCATAAATCAAGGACTACCATAATTTTTGCTTTATCAATGATATCTTAAGTTATCTAAGATGTATAAAGGGATGTCAAATGAATGCTGGAAGTGTAAAAGTAAAGCAGGGACTTTTTACCATCTATGGTGGACGTGAGATAAAGGAAAAACATTTTTGGAGTATGATTCATAGTTTTATACAAATGGTTTTGAAGATGGAGATAAGGATGAAACCAGAACTTTTCCTTTCAGGCTTAATAGAATTTTATTTGTTTAAATTTATTTATTTATTTATTTATTTGTTTAAATTTCTATACCGCCCTTCTCCAATGTAGGACTCAGGGCGGTGAACAGCCAAAGTAAAAACAAGACATACATACAAACATACAAAATCTAAAAAACTGTTTAAAATAATTAAATAATTTTTAATAAGAACTAGAGAAAAGAACTGGAACTCTGTTACTATATATGTTGACAACAGGAAGACTATTGTTTGCCCATAACTGGAAGAACACTTCGATTCCCACCATGGGCGAATGATTGCAGGTGTTGATGGGAATTGGCTGAAATGGCAAAATTGAATATTTTGATTAAGGAAAAAAATATAAGTGCTTTTGTTTCCACATGGAGACCAGACTGCTTCTGAACTTTGTACCTGAAGTGGAAAAGAATGAAACTTTGATCTTGGGTTTTACCGATTAGATTGATAGATCTTTATAGAAATGGCTTGCTCATATTATTATGAAAAAGCAAAACGTTGTGATTTGATGTTAATTGTGCCTTATTCTACTGCAACAGAGAGAGTCAGAAGTCAATGTTTCTTTTTCTTTTTCTCTTATCCCCCCTCACTTCCCTTCCCCCTCTTCCTTCCCACTGCTTTCCTATTTACTTTCCTGTTTTGTATCTTGCTTTATTTTATAACCCAATTAAAAATGTTAAAACGAGATAAATCAAGGACTACCAGTACTTTAGGACGTTGCAAAAATCACTAGGATGAGCATGTAACAGCAAAGCAAATAATGAATTACACCTTTACCGTACAATTGAAACCTACAGAGTTGTCAGCAGAGACTGCAACGGGGGTTTTGCAAACTCTGGGATGTTGGAAAGCGAAACGGCCCTCAGGTGCAAATTCCCAGCAATCACGAGATCCCCAGGCCTGTAATAGTAAGGGCGAGTTTTTATATGTCCTTTCAGCCCACATCCAGTTTGCATCCTCTTAGCAATGGTGGGAGGCAGGAGCCACAAAATCAGGAGAGGAATCCCAGCCATTAATGTCATACCCCAGATAAGCAAATCAAGATCTGTGGAGAATCTGAATTGCAGGTAGTGCTTGAATTCTTAACAGAGCTTCAGCACAATAGAGAGAGGCTGTGCCACATGGGTGGCCCCCCCCAGGACAAATTTATATCAACCAGGCTGCTTCTTTAGCTGTGTTTGGGCTGTGACCATACTAAGGCCAACTGAGTCTCCCCCAACCCAAGAATTGTCCTCTCTCCTGCCCTCCCAGGGGGCCTCTGAGCATATAGTTTAAAATCAGGTTTTATCTTGCAAGGTTTCTGTGGGTGGAAATCCACAGAGGGAGCACGATGAATTACTGTTCTTTTGATAATTGCAAGCAGAAACAGCTGTTCTACCCACAAAACAATAGATGTTGTGATAGATGCACAGTAAATAGAGAAAATGTCAGCCTCCGCTCTTTCATTGCTTGCTTACTCGGCTGCCATGAAACGGGGGGAGGGGGGAGCTATTGGGAGGAGGGAAGTGAGCTGGAGGAGATGAGAAGAGAAAACTTTGCTTCAGTGCTTTCTTTGAAGCTGTTGTGGCTCCGTCCTCCGAGCCTATCTTATCGGAGGAAGAAGGCTCCAAACATGAAGAAGAGGAGACGGCCAGGCCTTCCTCTCCAGGACCCTCCTCTCTGGCAATGCCTCAGGTGTCTCCCGAAGGAGAAGAGATTGGCCAGGAGCCAGGTGTTTCCGAGCCGTCAGATAGTGACGAAGAAATATTGTGGTTGGACCTATGCCAGCATCGGAGAGACAAGCGTGCGCAGCAGAAAAGGAGGCGTGCCAGAGATTAAGCTGAGTCACTGGACCACACCCCACAGGCTATAAAAGGGAGTGTGGTGGCCATTCGGACTCTGTGACGGACAAAGCTAAATCTCTGGCGAGTCACTTTGCACCTTTGGACACAACACCTATTTGCTGTGGATTTAATTACAAACTGGACTATTCAAACGCAATTGCTTAACGCATTGTAAGCCGCCCTGAGTCTCCGGAGAAGGGCGGCATATAAATCAAACTAAAAAAAAAAAAAAAAAACCTGTGTGTATTTTTGTCTGTGTTATCGGAGTAAAAGTTCTTGGCAGGCAGCTACGGAGTTGCTGTCAAGTTCCTTATCACTGACGTTGAGTGTTTGAAGAGTTTATTTAACTGTTGGCTGGCTGGTTGGGTGCGTGTGTGGGACGGGGACAGAACAGAAGCTGATAACGAGTCAAGGTCAACGTCGTGGCATAACAGGAGGATGACACTACCAGACATTTGCGCCCACATGACTCCTGGGGAAATTGTGGATTGGATGATTTACGCTGGACAGTTGGGGCGGGGGATGCTTTCTATATGTGATTTTCACGCCTTTGCTTCAGATCTTGCTTTTCTTTGGTTGCATTCAGTTCTCACTCACTAAAAGTACCTTTCTCTATGAAAATGGAGTCGGGTTTTTTCTTTCTTGAGTTTTGAAAGGAGGCATGCCTGACAGAAAACATGGTTGTTTCTCTTGCAGATGGACTTGGGGAGTCAAAGTGAAGTTGTGTATGTGACCCACACAAAACCGAGCACCTGCACACCAGATGGAATTTGGCCTGGGCCATAGTTTGTTCAGAAAGTATGAGTGTTAATGGGACATGGTGGCACTGGCTTCCCATGGACTTTGCTTGTCAGGAGGTCACACTGCAACCGTCATAAATACGAGTCAGTTGCTAAATACCCATTAGTCCCCCAGGCACAAAGCCCTTCGCCCCAGCACACATGCCCCAGAATGAAAGGGAAGGGAAAAAATGGTTGGGAAGAAAGGAGCATTTTCCTTCTTTTTACAATGTCCTTGGAAGGAGATAAAAGGGGTTGAGGGGATCATGTAGTTTAGCCTCAGTCACTCCATTAGAAGGTTGAGATATACACACTTACCTACTCCCTGCACAATGGAGGCTTCTTCCAAATATAAATACTTGGGCGCTCGAAGAAGGGACCCCCAAGGAGTTTTTTTTTATTTGATTTATATGCCGCCTGATCTGTCCCTGTCCACACACACACACACAAACACAGCCAGCCGAGGGTTAAGAAAGTACTTGGCATGCACACAGGTCATTATCTCAAACTTGGCAGCAATATAATCACCGTCTGCCAAGAGCTTTTACTGCAACAGATAACACAAAATTACATACGCATTGCAAATAGTCCAGCAAAACAATATCACTTTCGGCAGCTTCAGACGTTGTTCAAGTGACTAGCCAAAGTTCGTTTTTGTTCGTCACGGAGTTTTACCAGCCACCACCCTCTCTTATATAGTCTCTGGGGTGTGGTCCAGTGACTCAGTTCTAATCCCTAGCACGCCTCCTTAACTGCTGCAACCGTTTATCATGCCTTCGTTGGTGTGCATCCAGGAATGACGGCTCTCCTTCGCTCTCATCCGAGACACCTGGCTCCTGGCTAATCTCCTCTCCCTCGGCCGGCACCTGAGACAGTGCCAGAGGGGAGGGGCCTGGAGAGGGAGGCCTGGCTGACTCCTCTTCTTCATGTTTGGAGCTTTCTTCCTCTGATGAGATAGGCTCAGAGGGCGGGGCCACAACACCGCCCTTCTCCAGAGACTCAGGGCGGCTTACAATGTGTTAAACAATAGTCTTCATACTTTTGTATATTTATACAAAGTCAGCTTATTGCCCCCACAAACCGGGTCCTCATTTTACCTACCTTAGAAAGGATGGAAGGCTGAGTCAACCTTGAGCCTGGTGAGATTCGATCTTACTTTAATTGCAGACAGCTGGTGTTAAATTATAGTGCTCTGTCTGTTGAGCTATTCAGGCTCCTGGATTGAAATTCCTCCTAAAAATGTAAAAGGATCTCAAAGTCTCTTTCTCATCCACAGAGAAATAGACCAAGACAGTTTAGCAGGATATTTGTTTTCCTGATTTGCAACTTATATTTCTTTTCCTCCCTCTGTTCTGTCACTCCCTTTGCTGAACTTTAGATGTGAGGAAGAAACAGAATTAAAAAGCTATTTCTGTAAAAAAAAATACTTAGAGAAATATATATTGGAAGTAGATATAAAACTCCATTGAATAAAGTATCAAAGATATGAGTGGATCCAATAAAAAAGAAGTCAGGGATTTCCCCAAATTGGGTTTAGACCTGTCTCACCTGATGGGTTTTCTTCTGACTTATTTTTTTATCATGGTTTCCATTTCCTCCTCTTGAATAGCCCAAACCTCCTCTTTTCCCCAGCTATGCCTCTAAATGCAACGATTTGCCTCTGAATGAGCTTTCTGGAGAAACCAGAGCCTTGGTAGTACAGTGGTCCAAGGCACCCTGTTATTAAGCTGGTTATTAAGACCAGCTGCCTGCAATTACTGCAGGTTCGAATCTCGCCAAGGCTCAAGGTTGACTCAGCCTTCCATCCTTTCTAAGGTAGGTGAAATGAGGACCCAGTTTGTGGGGGCAATAAGCTGACTTTGTATAAATATACAAAAGGATGAAGGCTGTTGCTTAGCACATTGTAAGCCACCCTGAGTCTCCGGAGAAGGGCGGCATATAAATCAAATAAAAACAACAACAACCAGGGATTCCATCAAAGAGAGAGAGAGGGCCCAATTCCTCACTGCCATGGCACACAAAAAAAGATCCGATGGGAACGATTGGAGGAACTGAAGCTGGTTGCCAACTCCTTGAGCACCCAGTAAAGGAAGATCTGGATCATTTCAAAGCGTTTATTGTTGTCCTTACATTCACCCTGGACATTGTGAGGTCAGAGTGATTTCACTGCAGGAGGCAAAGACTACATCAGCAGTGGCCATGGAGAGCTAAGCTAGGGAGGAAAGGAAGCATCTGGTCCTTCTCCTGACCACTCACCTTCCCTGGTAGCCAATCTTCCCTTTCACAGAAGCAGGAAGAAGCTTTCCTTTGGGCAATAGATGACTTTTTTATTCTTGAGTAACATTTTCCTGAGTGGCCAAAGTTTTTTTTTTTTTTAATTTGATTTATATGCCGCCCTTCTCCGGAGACTCAGGGCGGCTTACAATGTGCTAAGCAATAGCCTTCATACTTTTGTATATTTATACAAAGTCAGCTTATTGCCCCCACAAACCGGGTCCTCAATTTACCTATCTTAGAAAGGATGGAAGGCTGAGTCAACCTTGAGCCTTGGCGAGATTCGAACCTGCAGTAATTGCAGGCAGCTGGTCTTAATAACCAGCTTAATAACAGGGTGCCTTAGACCACTGTACTACCAAGGCGCAGGAAGAAGGAGCTGATTAACCCCATAAACTGTCAATGTTTTTCAACCTTCTTCATTGTTGAAGTGCTAGAAAGTCAAAGTTCTATATCAGGGAGGAGATCCTGAATTGAAAAGTTCAAACTTCAGGTGGTCAGTTTCACTATGGACACAGGAGACCTTTGGCCATCAGGGCTAATAGAAAAGGGTGCGTGGTATTGTGTAGTTCTTTCTCTGAAGCTGTTTCAAATCAGTGTGGGTTGTAGGAAAGAGACTTATTTATTATTTATTTATTTATTAATTTTATTTCTATACCGCCCTTCTCCCGGAGGACTCAGGGCGGTGTACAGCCTGATTAAAAGCACAAAGACAGACAAAAATTTAAAATTATTAAAATTATTAAATGATAGGCTCAATTTAAAACCCCAAATTTAAAATCCCATTTTTAAAACCCAATTAAAATCTTTACCTTGATAGCCCAGCCTGGAGGAACAACAAGGTTTTGAGGGCACAGCGAAATACACGGAGGTCGGAGATCTTACGCATTTCTGGGGGGCAGTTCATTCCACAGGGCAGGGGCTCCCACAGAGAAGGCCCTCCCCCTGGGTGTTGCCAGCCGACATAATTTGGCCGATGGCACCCTGAGGAGACCCTCTCTGTGGGAGCGGACTTGACTTGAGTCAAGACTTCTGCTTGATTTCCTCCCCCCCCCTTTTTACAGTTTTATTGAGGTTTACTATAACATAAACTACTGTGAAAATAAAAGATTTTTTTTTTTTTGCTTTAATTTATATGCCGCCCTTCTCCGGAGACTCAAGGCGGCTTACAATGCGTTAAGCAATAGCCTTCATCCTTTTGTATATTTATACAAAGTCAGCTTATTGCCCCCACAATCTGGGTCCTCATTTTACCTACCTTTCAAAGGATGGAAGGCTGAGTCGACCTTGAGCCTGGTGAGAATTGAACTTGCAGTAATTGCAGGCAGCTGATGTTAATAACAGTGCATTAGTCCACTGTGCTACCACTGTGCTCTTTTTAATTTTTTTTTTTTTTAAGATGTTCAAATGGGGGGAATTGGAGAGAATGTGGGTGATTGTGATGGTTTTGAGAGAAGTACCAGTAAATGAGTGATTGGACATTCTGATCAGTGCACACTTTGTGAATGTGTAGTGAATGTGTGAATGTGTGGTGTGTGGTGCAAAGCATTACTGCCCTGTGTCCCCAGCATTCCAGTTGTGCCCAGTCCCCCCCAGAAGGATGTCGAGGGGTGTTGCATTCAGGTGACCCTTTTCTCTGCAGTGGAGGGTGGGCCTCAGCAGAAAGTGCCAATGTTTGGGCAGGAAAGCCAAACCCAGAGACCAGCCATTGAGAAACCCATGGCCATTTTTTTCTTTTTTTATTTCATATGAAAATCAGAACTAGAATTCTGCCCAACCGTGGCAGAATGGTCGACACACTGTAAAAAAGACGTTGAGACTCTAGAAAGAGTGCAGAGAAGAGCAACCAAGATGATGAGGGGACTGGAGGCTAAAACATACAATGAACGGTTGCAGGAACTGGGCCTGGCTAGTCTAGGGATGAGAAGGACCACGGGAGACAGGATAGCAGTCTTCCAATATTTGAGGGGCTGCCACAGAGAGGAGGAAGGGGGTCAAACTATTTTCCAAGACCCCTGAAGGTCGGCAAGGAATAAAGGATGGAAACTGATGAAGGAGAGAAATTTTTCTGACCGTGAGAAAAATCAACCCACGGAACACATGTCATCTTCAGAAGTTGTGGGAGCTTCATCCCTGGAAGCTCTCAAGAAAAGACTGGACTGCCATCCTTCAGAAATGGTGTAGGGTCTCCTGCTTGGGCGGGGGGTTGGACTAGATGACCTACAAGGTCCCTTCCAACTCTGTTAATCTGTTAAATCTGAATGCAAACAGTGGGATAGAATCCTTGGTATGCATTGGTTTTGTGACTTCTGGTGAAATTATTTTTTCTTGCTTGGGGCAAAGTCTTAGAACTGCGAATGTTCAGCATAGATTTTATTGACGAATAATGTTTTCCTATTCCATGAACAGAGAGTAAAACAATGTGGCTCATTTAAACGGTAGAACTAATAGAATTTTGATAGGCACTTGAATCAAAAAATGTAGGAGGGCCTCAGGGATCAAAGCAATCAAATATGCTTAAAAATAACAATAGCAAAGCCAACCCAACATATTTGCAAACATACATTTGATTAAAATAGTGGTAAACTGCAGTGCTGGAAACTAATATCCACTTTGTTTATGTCAATGCTCATTTCCAAGTTGTTCATGGGGCATCACTGGGATTAATAAAAAATAAAAATATGGGTGATTGTTCCTGATTAATAGATGATCTGTGATGTCTGTGACATCAGTTGATTTCCAATTATCTAACAACTAGTCCTTCACTCATTTAATGGTTTTAGAAGTCAGATCAAATAAAATAATGTCCCAAAATAAAAAAGATACCCAATCTCTGCATAAATCAGAGATTCTTGTGCCTCATTATATTTTCTCTACAATTCAGATGGGGCCTAAGTAAGATAACGAAGCATTTGGGGAAAAAGATACAAGCCAAGAGACCAGCCCCAGAAGCCGAGATGGAGAAGATCTCCACGGCCACCATGGACTTCCCTTTGGTGCTCAGGTAGGTGGGGAGGAAGCTGATCCAAACACTGCAAAAGACCAGCATGCTGAAAGTAATGAACTTGGCTTCGTTAAAGCTGTCAGGCAATTTCCTAGCCAGAAAGGCCACTGTTAAACTGATGAAGGCCAGGAAACCTAGATAACCAAGGACAGCATAAAACATCAAAGCTGAGCCTTCGTTACATTCCAAGATGGCCTCTCCTACCAAGGAGTGGAAGTCCATGTTGGGAAATGGGGGAGAGGTTATCAGCCAGGTGGCACAAAGAAGTGCTTGGACCAGGGGACAGGCTAAGACAATGGAGCTGGTCAGTGGTTTTCCTAAGAGTTTCCTTGACTTGTTTCCTGGTTTGGTGGCCATGAAGGCCAGAACCACCATGACAGTTTTTGCCAAGACAGAGGAAACCGCGAGTGAAAAGAGAATGGCAAAGGCAGTTTGTCGGAAGAGACAGGTGAGCTTTGTGGGTCGACCAATGAAGAGGAAGGAGCAGAGGAAGCATAGCAGGAGGGAGACCAGCAGGATGTAGGTGAGATCTCGGTTGTTGGCCTTGACGATGGGTGTCTCACGATGTTTAAGGAAAATCACCAGGACTGAAGATGTGGTCACAGAGAGGAAAAGAGTGAGAGAAACTAAAGCGTGTCCCAAGTTATCTTGATATGCAAGGAAGTGCACCTTCTTCTCAATGCAGTGATTCTTCTCTTGGTTTGGATATTGGTCTTCTGGGCAAGGGTCACAGTGGGCTGCATCTGAAATCAAAAGTATGTATGTCAATCCTACCCAAATGACAAAATAGTAATATTTTGTTCTACCGAAGTCCATCATCCTGGAAGATCTACATTTAAGGAGTGCCCTACCTGTCTGATTAGAAATGGTCCCTCCTGGACAAGGGTCACATTCGTAGCAGCAAACTCGGTTGCCCTCTGGAACTCTTCTCCTCTCTCCTGCCTGGCACCTCTTCATGCCACACCTGGCAAAGGGCACCTTCTAAAACACAAAAAGAAAAAGTGTAAGAAGACTTAAGCAATCAACATGCCTCATTTATTCATGTCTTCAAAAGAAATGGTTCATCATGGTCTACACAAAACTAGGAACAGCTCCTGGCTGATTCAGGCCAATGACACTCAGAACCCACCAAGGGAGGCTGGAAATCAGCAAGAAAAGAAAGGTTTGTGATATTGAGCTACATTTTTTTAAAAAAAGAAAGAATCGGAAGGATCCAACTAAATGGGAATATTTCACAGAAATCACAGTTGTCTGCTTTTATTGCCTGCTGGATTTGGGTTCTTCCTAATTCCAAATCTTGCAGACTGAAGCCAACCAAACCTCAAATTTCTTACACAATAACCAGATGTTTCACAACATGGCTGCCATATTTTCTGATTCAATATATATATACCAGCCTGAAGATGACGAATGAGACTTCGTCGAAACGTCGCCAAGAAACCTCCAATTTTACGCGGGAGAAAACCCAAATAACCAAAGACCTACATATATATATATATATATATATGTTTTATTTATTTATTTATTTATTTATTTATTTATTTATTTATTTATTTATTTATTTATTTATTTATTTAATTTCTATACCGCCCTTCTCCCGAAGGACTCAGGGTGGTGTACAGCCTGATTAAAAGCACAAAGACAGACAAAATTTAAAAATAATTAAAATTATTAAATAATTGGCTCAATTATAAAACCCCCAAATTTAAAATCCCACATTTAAAACCAATTAAAATCTTTACATTGATAGCCTGGTCTGGCGGAACAACAAGGTTTTGCGGGCACAGCGAAATACACGGAGATTGGAGATCTTACGTATTTCCGGGGGCAGTTCATTCCACAGGGCAGGGGCTCCCACAGAGAAGGCCCTCCCCCTGGGTGTCGCGAGCCGACATGACTTGGCCGATGGCACCCTGAGGAGACCCTCTCTGTGGGAGCGGACTGGCTGGTGGGAGGCTATTGGTGGCAGAAGTCGGTCTCGAAGGTACCCAGGTCCAATGCCATGGAGCGCTTTAAAGGTGGTAACCAGCACCTTGAATTGCACCTGGAAGACCACTGGGAGCCAGTGCAGCTCGCGGAGGAGGGGTGTCACGTGGGCACAACGAGTTGCGCCCATAACCACCCGCGCGGCCACATTCTGGACCAGTTGGAGCCTCCGGGTGCTTTTACAGTTCGAAGGATCTTCTGCATCTCCAGGAGAGAAAGAAAAATAATTTCCTGATTTTACAACTTTTCCTTCCAGTTTACCTTTGTGATCCAGATGATTGAATCGGAGTTAATGGTGAAATCCTGGCCTGAGGGAGCCCTGGGATCGATTCCACCAACTTTCCTGGGGACAAAAGATTGATTGGGGAGGAAAGCCCAATTGAGAAGATCATAATGAGAAGACTCCCATCCATCTTCTGAGAAGGAGACTTCCTCTCCAGCACTGTTATTGAACTGGACGTCCCTCAGATAGGGAAGAATCTGAAACAAAAGTGACCTTCTGAAATTGAGTGAAAGCCACAAATGAGTCATCATGGCTTCTCTCATTCTGTCCTGGCCATCATCTTAGAAGATGGGTGTATGTCTGGAATCAGTGGTGGAATTCAATTTTTTTTACTATCGGTTCTGTGGGCGTGTCTTGGTGGGTGTGGCAGGGGAAGGATACTGTAAAATCTCCAATCCCACCCCACTCTGGGGCCAGCCAGAGGTGGTATTTGCTGGTTCTGCGAACTACTCAAAATTTCCGCTACCAGTTCTCTAGAATCTGTTAGAACCTGCTGAATAGCACCCCTGTCTGGAATGCTAGAGTAGGTTTTTGGTGCCGATATCAGCAATCAGAAGTAACAATATTTGACTCCTTCCCCAACACTACAAAGTTTCTGTTTATCATTGGGCATTTGTATCATAGCTTCTTCCTCTTCAGGTTTACATCATGATATCTACATACAAAGATTTTAAGGCCACATTCCAAAAATACTTTGTATGTCTTGCTCTTGTGATACAGGGCTATATGGATTCTGAAATGTTTTCTTTGCCCGAGGTCTTGTAAATGACAAATGAATTTTAAAGGTAAAGGTAAGGTTACCCTTGCACATATGTGCTAGTCATTCCCAACTCTAGGGAGAGGTGCTCATCTCTGTTTCAATCCTGAAGAGTCAACGCTGTCCTAAAACGCCTCTGTGGTCCTGTGGCCAGCACCACTAAACGCCAAAGGTGCATGGAACGCTGTTACCTTCCCACCAAAGGTGGTCCCTATTTTTCTATGTGCTTTTGAACTGCTAGTCCTTCCCTTCCCTTCCCTTCCCTTCCCTTCCCTTCCCTTCCCTTCCCTTCCTGCTGGGTGATAACTACTTTCCCTTCCCTTCCTTTCCCTTCCCTTCCCTTCCCTTCCCTTCCCTTCCCTTCCTTTCCCTTCCCTTCCGTTCCCTTCCCTTCTCTTGCCTTCCCCTGCCTCGCCTTCCCTCATCTTACATGCTGAGAGAAAGTGACTATGTATACAAGCTCACTCAGAGGTCAATTAGCCCATTGATGTTTCTTGCACAATGTGCCCAGATTTTTTTAAAAATTTTTTTTATTTTTTAAACAGAACATAAAACAAATCATCCAATTACAGAAAGTGTGTCAATCGGTTAAAAATCTTTTGTGCTTAATTCCATATTCATAGTTCATTAATTATCTAATGTCTCAGATTTGTCAATCTGTTGTATCTCTTTATATTATTATTATTCTCATTTATCATTTATTTAACAATAGCATTTCCATCCCATCTTAAAGAACCTTTTCATATATATTGCATTTATGTCATGTTTCATATTTCATTTCCATGCTTTATTATCTAACCATTGATAAAATAAATCCCATATCATATAATATTGTTTATCTTCCTGTTCTCTAATTTCAAATGTCAGTTTACTCATTTCAGCACATTCCATAATTTTCTTAATAACTTCCTCTTCCGTAGGTATTTCCTCCTTTTTCCAATTTTTTAGCAAATTCAATTCTAGCCACTGTTAAAACATTCACAATCAAATATTGCAGTTCTCTATTATATGTTTCTGGTAAAATCCCTAATAAAAATATCTCTGGTTTAAAGTCAATGTGTTTCTTTGTCATTTTTTCCAACCATGTGTGGATTTTAGCCCAATATCTTTTGGCTTCTACACATGTCCACCACATATGGTAATATGAGCCCGATATCTGATGACACAATGTACCCAGATTGTCAGCTTGCTCTGGGCTGACACCTCCTCTCTGGAATGGTGACCCCCACCCCCCAAACATTCAGCCAACAATTGATGAATTTTAAGACAATATAGGAAGGTCTTTCTTCTATGGATCTGATGGGGAGCTGGTTTGGTTGACTTCTCTTTTTTCCACTCTACCACTTTTCAAAAAAACGAAAAACAAAACAAAACAACACACAAATACTCACACACCGACCACCAGAATTATATTTTATTTGTATTATTGTTTTTTAACTAATTTCTATTTCATTCTGTTCTGAACTGTTTTGACATGGTAGCATAAAGGCTTTTGATCATTAATTCAGGAAATACGAATGGGAAGATTCCTCTCTCAAGATCTATGCATTGGAGAAAAGGTGCCCAGGATTACCTTCCATGATTGGATATTTGAAATCTTCTTTCCAAGCCTCATCATGGTTGGTCTCACTGCAGATCCATGCATGGCATGCAATGCATGCGCCACAGCATAAATGGCATTGTAGATATTGTAACTCTCACCTGACATGCTTGTTTCAAATATGTAAGTTGGAAGGTTCTGTATATTTTCCTTTCCTGTACATGGTTTTTTCCCCTTTAGAGGGATCTCGCCTGGTTTGTGGATCTTGCAGCCAAAGGCCTTCTCCCACCATAGAGGGAGGAAGACATCCCCCTGTGGATTCAAAGGGTCTAAAGACAGAAGGAAATGCCTGAATTCTGGGACATCCCCAGTGTGGTCCCTAAAATGCAAAGCCCCATGGAAGGACTTTATAACCTGCAATATTGACTTGATTCCCACCACGCTAAGATTCCAATGGGATGTTAAAATCCAAACTCTTTGAAATGATGTCTTTGTCCCTTGTACATAACGATACACAGCTGCCAATACACTAGTAACACCATTGATGTCTCCAAACACAATAATAACTTCAGCTGTAAACCAAGTTTTGAAAATAAGTTGCAATTTTGAAATTAATTGTGTAGTAATACGGTCAGTTGTCACCATTGCAATGAAGACCAGGCAGATCTCCTTCTCCTTCAGCATTGGCCTCAGAGATGAGATGAAGTGTTCTCCACTGTCATCTTCAGAGGCAATCAGCCCAACCCAGTTCCACTGGAAATGCAGGAGGAGCTGGACCAAACCCACATATTGAGGAAATTCCTTGGGATTAATCCGGAAGAAGGAAGGATAAACTCGTCTGTCTCCTCTAGAAAATTGAAAGCCAACACCAAGCTGGAGAAAGTGAGATTCTTGTGTCAAAGGCAAAGTTTTATGATGCAGTTTTATGCAACAACCTTCAGAGGTATTCAGCCAGTAGATGGCAGCTTTTACAAGTTTGGATCTATGGTATATCTTCTATGTTCTTTTGTTCTAAGTAGAGTTTCCTGTTAACAGTTAAAACAGTTGAGCAGTAAAGCACATGGTGACTGTGCTCTTTGTTTGCTATGCCGTGCTATATATAAACAAAATTTCTTACAGATTACCCAAGTGAGACGAAGAAAGATTATTGCTGTGCATGAATTAAATGTAAAGATGGTTTATAATTATAAATATGCTAATATAATTAACAGAATTACAAATAAATTAATATAAAGAGAAATCTAGTTAAAACTATTCTGTTACATTATTATTATCATTATTAGCATATGTGTTAATCTTTTTTGTTTTTTCTTTGCTTTTTGGTAAATGATATACTCTGGCAATACACTGTATTCCAAATGTTTATGAATAAAAAAAATACTAACAAAAAAAAAATAGTTGAGCAGTAAAGCACATGGTGACTGTGCTCTTTGTTTCCTCTCTGGTGGTATATATAAACAGAATTTCTAATAGATTACCTAAGTGACATAATCTTGGCATGCATGCCAAAAAGCCTTTGGTTTCTATGTATGTTACTATTGCTTTTCTATTTCATACTGCTTCCAATGGATGCCTCTTACCTGAGGGACTTTGAATATGCTGAAAATGGAGGCCATCTGCCTTGAGGATTTAGGATCGTGACCTCCAACGATAGACAGCAGAGTGTCCTGCCTGTCACATTCATAACCTGGAACTAATTTGTAACGTCCACAGAGCAAGGAGAAAGTGAATAAGGAAATCCTCCCTTCCATCTGGTGACTGTCATAAATGTGGAAGCCAAGGGTGATATTGGGGAGGAGAACCAGATCTTTGTTGAGCTCTCTGACTCCAAACATCAAGGCCAAAAATTGCTGGAGGTTCTTGGGTACAATTCTATAGTGAGAGAAACATTAACGTATTTCTTGAGTGCTGGTAGAGTTTGCCCCAAACAGAAAGCTTTTTACAACTGCTGTACACTGGAAAAGGATTGAGCTTTTCCTTGAGGTTTCCATCATGTCGTTCTTTCAAAAGGAACGATATGTCAACCTCTTAGAACAGTTTCAAATATATTGTCTCTCCTGACTCTTTATGTGGTTTATCACCTTCTTAACGAAGAGTTCTGGAAACATTGAGAATTCTGTTTAGGAACTTGGCTCTTTAGTAAAAAAAAAAAAAAAAGCACAAAGATTTGAACTACTTTAGGACCTTGAAAAAGTCACCAAAAGAGGTATTTCTGAGCAAACAAATAATCATCTACACCTTTATCATGCAGGCAAAACTTACAAAATGGGAGTTGGAACGAACAGTGGGTGCTTTGCAAAGTCTAGGACTTCAGAGGCAAAACCGGTTTGCAGGAGCAAATTCCCACCAATAATGAGATCACCAGGCTTGTAAAAGTTATTTTTCGTTTTGAAGGTTGTTTCCACCACACATGCAGTTTGCCTCCTCTTAGCAGAAGTTGGAGGCAGGAGCCAGAAGAGCAGCAGTAGCAGGAGAGGCAGCCCAGTCATTCTTCTCACCTTTCCTCTTAGATCAAAAACCGAGGTTTATACAGAAGGTGAATTGCAGGCAGCCCTTCAAATCTCAGCGCAGCTGCAGCACAACAGAGAGTGGCTGTGCCCCATGGAGGGCAAACGTATATATCAACCATGCTGCCTCTTTAGCCGTGTTTGGGCTGTGACCAAAGAGGAGATGAAGCCCAGCTGAGTTTCACCAAGCCCAGCTCTTTGCAAGACAAGGTGCCACGTCCTACCCCTCACCCCCAGTCAGGAGACCTCTGAGCATATATTATTATTATTATTATTAAAAAAGTGTTTATCTTGGAAGATTTTTGTGGGAGGAAATCCATAGAGGATACATGATGGATGACTGCTCTTTTGATAATCTCAAGGATTCCCCACTTAGCACAAGGTCTTATATGCAGGGGGAAAAAAAGATGTTTGTTTCTCATCCACAGCAAAGAGGCACTTGAGAGTCAAAAGTGAAATGGTGATGAAACGGAGCACCTGCGCACAAAAATGTGGTTTGGCCTGTGACACAATTTGTTCAGAATCTCTGAGGACTAAGAGGGTGTGGTGGCACTGACAGTCAGTTGTACCTTCGTATGTCCGAGCTATCATCCCAATGCTTGGCTTGAATAACTGGTTTATTTATGGCCGCATGGCAGGGGATAAATTAGAAACTAACTTCTCCAGAGACCTTAAACATAATGTAGGAAGAAACATCCTTCTGAGTTCTGCTCCAAGTGGGGAAAAAGACACTGGAAACATGGAGACTGCTTGGAAAGATGGTTTAATGGTGGACAGGATCACATGGCTTGAGTTCCTGAACAGAAAAGGGGCAGATACAGTAAATCCTCGGGTTTTTATGCTCTCTCTGGCTTTGCATTTCTTGGGGCTCCGAAAGAGTATCCTGATTGGTTATCAGACTCCCAGGGGATGGGGGTCTTAGCTAGCCTTGCTGGCTGATGTAATCTTCCCAGGTGCCATGTGGTGAGTTTCTGTCTAGATGGGTCCCATTGTCTTGCAAATGAGATTCATTGACAAAGATTGAATTCCTGCCTCTGGGTGCAGCAAGGTGGGAGCTGCTTTGTCTTTAAAAATATGCTTCTCCATTTTTCATACAGGGAAACATAATATTCTGCCTTTTTAATATTTCCTAAAGTATTTCATTCCTCCAGGAAAGGGGTGGGTGCTAACCTCCTACAATAGCCAGGAGGATCCCTTAAGATGCTGGGCTGCTTTAAACTCTGCAGGAGAGCTGTCTAAGAACTCGCTGGAGCCAGAGAAGTTTGCTTGCTGTGTTTGTGTCGTGAAGTACATCTTCCCAATTCTCAGCTGCCGTGGGAAGGATGCCCTGAGCCATGCTCAACCTTTGGACCAGCTGGGCTAATAGGAAAAGATACGTGGCTTTATGTGGCTCTCCTCTTTCTCTGAAGCTGGTTCCAGTCAAGTTTTCTGGAATGAGGGAGACTCAGCCCAAACCCCTGATTTTCGTTCTCAAGTTTTACAGTTTTGCTGAGGTTTATTATAACATAAAATAGAAAAGAAAAAAAAAAGAAACTTTTAAACAGAGGGTGGGGGAATGCAGGATTGAAAAATGGTGGAGAAGAAGTTGTTGACTTCTCACTCTTTCCAACACAGTACAATACTTATCCATTTATGGCCTCAGCTTTTTATATTTCCTTCAGTTACTACAAGCCATTTCTATCATTGCCGGGTAAAGAATCTGGAAGAATATTGTGAACTTTGCTATTATAAAATGAGATGCATAAATTGTCACTTAAGTTTGCACAATATGATATAAAGTGAATTTGAATGTATATACAAAACAAAGTCAAAAGTGATTTGTTAAAAATGTTCATGTTTATAAAATTAATTAATTCTAATTTTATAAACATGAACGTTTTAAAGAAATGTTTAGAGCTTTAGAAAGAATATAAAGTAGCTGTCGCTTTAAGGGTAAAGGGTTGGGTGTGAGACAAGAGGTGCAAGTATGAAGATCAAATTAAGCTGATTCATTGCTAAGAGCCTCTATACAGGAATCTTCTCAACTAATGGTCAGCACCTTGGTTGAGTTAGGTAAGAATCAACCTTATTCAAGGGGGCGGGTTTGGGCTTAGTTGGTTTGTGGCTACGAAAAGATTCTCGGCTAATTCCTCTTTAAACTCTGTCCTCGTCTTCTGCCATTTCTTCTCCTACATAAAGAATTTGAAAGAGTTTAGTGACTTTTGTTAATATATAGATGATAACAGTCTAGAAAAATTAACAAATGCAAACAGGAAAATATAATTTGGTCCTATTTTCTATTTGGAAATGGCTTCTGGTTTTTATGCTTAAAATAGGAAAAAAAAAGAGAGAAATTTAGAAATTAATTTGAAGGTTTAATCATCAAAGGCCCTGATTTTCAAGGTGCTTTAGTGAGACCTCCTCAAATCAAGCGCAGGTATCATTCTCTGAAATGGTATAGGCTCTTCTGCTTGAGCAGGGGGCTGGACTAGAAGACCTCCAAGGTCCCTTCCAGTTCTATTCTATTCTATTCTATTCTATTCTATTCTATTCTATTCTATTCCATTCCATTCCATTCCATTCTATATTTTCTATTCTATTCTATTCTATTCTATTCCATTCCATTCCAATCCAATCCAATTCCATTCTATTCAATTCCATTCCATTCCAATCCAATCCAATTCCATTCTATATTTTCTATTCTATTCTATTCTATTCTATTCTATTCTATTCTATTCTATTATTCTATTCTATTCTATTCTATTCCATTCCATTCCAATCCAATCCAATTCCATTCTATTCAATTCCATTCCATTCCAATCCAATCCAATTCCATTCTATATTTTCTATTCTATTCTATTCTATTCTATTCTATTCTATTCTATTCTATTCTATTCTATTCCATTCCATTCCATTCCATTCCATTCCATTCCAATCCAATCCAATTCCATTCTATATTTTCTATTCTATTCTATTCTATTCTATTTCTATTCTATTCTATTCTATTCTATTCTATTCTATTCTATTCTATTCTATTCTATTCTATTCTATTCTATTCTATTCTATTCTATTCCATTCCATTCCATTCCCCCAATCTTCTCTAATCTATTTTGACAATTCCAGTTCTAGACAAACTACACAAAACATTTAACCCTCCAAATTTGGATGAGAAACTTTCAGTATGAAACATTAACAATTAATGCTGCAGTGTTAATTTCCATGTTTATTACTATGGTCAACTAGCATTAATGAAAAAATTAAAGGATGGGTGATTATTGTTGATTAACAGATAGTTTGTGATCAGATACATTACTTAATTTCCACTTGTATAATACACAAGCCCTTTTCTCACTTCATCTTTTTTTTAGAAATCAGATCAACTACAAAAAGTCCACAATCAAAATAAGTCTCCCAATCTGAGCATAAATCAGAGATTCTTGTGCCTCATTATATTTTCTCTACAATTCAGATGGGGCCTAAGTAGGATAATGTAGCATTTGGGGAAAAAGATGCAAGCCAAGAGACCAGCCCCAGAGGCCAAGATGGAGAAGATCTCCACGGCCACCATGGACTTCCCTTTGGTGCTCAGGTAAGTGGGAAGGAATGAGATCCAAACACGGCAAAAGACCAGCATGCTAAAAGTGATGAACTTGGCTTCATTAAAGCTGTCAGGCAATTTCCTAGCCATAAAGGCCACCGTGAAACTGATAAAGGCCAGAAAACCCAGGTAGGCAAGGACAGTGTAAAACATTGTAGCTGAACCTTCATTACATTCCAAGATGGCCTCTCCTACCAAAGAGTGGAAGTCCAAGTTGGGAAAAGGAGGAGAGGTGGCCAGCCAGGTGGCACAACGAAGTGCTTGTATCAGGGGACAGGCTAAGACAATGGAATTGGTCAGTGGTTTCCCTAAGAGTTTCCTTGACTTGTTCCCTGGCTTGGTGGCCATGAAGGCCAGAACCACCATGACAGTTTTTGCCAAGACAGAGGAAACTGCAAGGGAAAAGAGAATGGCAAAGGCAGTTTGTCGTAAGAGACAGGTGAGCTTCCCTGGTCGACCAATGAAGAGGAAGGAGCAGAGGAAGCAGAAGAGGAGGGAGACCAGGCGGATGTAGGTGAGATCTCGGTTGTTGGCCTTGACGATGGGTGTGTCATGATGTTTACAAAAAATTGCCAGAACTGCCAGTGTGATCATAGCCAGAGAAAGTGTGAGTGAAGCTAAAGTGTATCCCAGGGTCTCTTGATAGGAAAGGAAGTGGATCTTCTTGGCAATGCAGTGGTCCTTGTGCTTGTTGGGATATTGGTCTTCTGGGCAGGGGTCACAGCGAGCTGCATCTGAAATCAAGAATCTTTGTTTAACTATTTCACTGCATCTGCTATGAGCATTATCCCTCCCTTAATGGTGACATGCCTTCCTCCCTTTTGCTGTGGCCAACCCACAGTTAGTGACGGAATGTCCCTCTCTACTTTTTATGGTGGGTCAAAAGCCACCTTCATGACGATAGGTTAGCCAGAGATAAGAATCTGTTCAGTGCCAACTGTTCGATCAATTTTCTTTTAGAGAGCGTAAACTTACAATAAATCTTTATACACATTAAAACTGCCTGGATTTCTGATTTCCCCGGAGCTTGATAGGAAATTGATTATAGGTTGGAGAAAGGAAAGAAAGAAAGATGCAAAGACAAAGCACCACCGAGAGCTCTCTGGATCAAAGTCTTTGCTTTGTACTTCAAATCTTCTCACTCGGACTCTTCCCATCCTGGAGAAAGCTTAGTAGACATGGGTAGATCAATCTCCTATTCTTCCTATAGGCCCATCAATTTCCTGGGAGATTAGTAGTGCTGACAGAAGAAGCCCACCCTGTATAATAAAAATGAAAACTTCAACTCCACATTCTGATCCTTTACGAAAAGATTGGTAGCTAGTTATCCCAATGAGATGTGAAAGTAGGGGAGGAAAGGCTAGTAAGGTACCCATAAGTTACGTATTGAAACTATCCAGCATTAACTTGATGAGGCGCGGGAAAGTTGGTTTGTGGCGGAGGCTGAGTTTAGATCCATGAACTGAGATGTGCTGTGAGAACTATGAATACTTTGAAGCATGACAATCCTACCAAAAGTGAATTAATATGAAAACATAGTAATATTAAGGTCTACTGAATAGCTTCTTGATCCTGGAATATCTACATCTGAAGTTTGCTCTACCTATCTGATCAGAAATGGTGCCCTCTGGACAAGGGGCACATTGATAGCAGCAGACCTGCTCTCCCTCTGGAACTCTCCTCCTCTCTCCTGCCTGGCACCTCTTCATGCCACACCTGGCAAAGGGCACCTTCTAAAAGAGAAAAGACAAATGCTTGAGATGGCATAAGCCATGAACATGCTTCATTGATTCATTTGTACATTTCTATATCCATCATCAGAAGGTCTTCAAAGGAAACGGTTCACCGTATCTGCAAGATACTGGAAACATCTCCTGAGGGCTTCTGGCCAGTAACATTCCTGACCCATCAATGGATGCTGGAGATTGGAGCTCAGTCTTGAGAGAAAGGGAGGGGAAAGCATTGAGCTTTGTTTAAAAAAAGATTCACAAGGATC
Organism: Pantherophis guttatus; assembly: GCF_029531705.1. The sequence goes on from NW_026844115.1 coordinate 213,014, forward strand.
CAACTGAACAGGAATGGTCCATGGAAACCATTGTTGTCTCCTCCAATTGCAAACTGGGTTTCAAGCAGAAGTTCTTCCCCACCCCGAATCTTTGTAGACCTGCCACATATCTGACCCCAATTGCATTACTCACAATGCAGGTTTTTCACCAAATGTCTACATGCTTTGTAATTCAATAGTTCTGTTTCCAGTTAGAAGGATATTCTCCATCTCCAGGAGAGAAATGAATTATTTCCCTAAATTTCCAGCGTTTTCTTTGAGCTCACCTTTGTGGCCCAGATGATTGCATCAGAGCGAATGGTGAAATCTTGGCCCGGGGAAGCCCCAGGATCTATTTGCCCAACTTTCACAGGGACAAAAGATTGATTGGGGAGGAAAACCCAGTTGAGAATATCATATTGAGAAGATCTGAGACCATTTTCTGAGAAGGAGACTTCCTCTCCAGCACTGTTGTTGAAGTGGACATCCCTCAAATGGGGAAGGATCTGAAAGAAAAGAGACATTCAGAAATTGGAGGAACCACCTGAACACCACAAATGAGGCATCATAGCTTCTATCATTCTGTGATGGTCAGCATCTTAGGTGAATGTCTGAAAGGCTAGACAAGTTCCCTTGGTGGAGATCCAAGCAATTAGACACAGATAGATACAGATTAAGAGAGTTGGAAGGGACCTTGTAGGTCATCTAGTCCAACCCCCCACCCAAGCAGACCCTACACCATTTCTGATAGATGGCATTTCACTCTCTTCTTGAAAGCTTCCCATGATTGATTGATTGATTGATTGATTGATTGATTGATTTATTTATTTATTTATTTATTTATTTATTTATTTATTTATTTATTTATTTATTTATTTATTTATTTATTTATTATACCGCCCTTCTCCCAAAGGACTCATGATGAAGCTTCCAAAACCTCTGAAGGCAACCTCTGTTCCACTGGTTGATTGTTCTCACTGTCAGAAAATTTTTCCTTATTTCCAGGTTGAATCTCTCCTTATTCAGTTTCCATCCATTGTCTGGCGTTCATTCCATCCATTGTCTGGCTTTCAGGTGCTTTGGGAAATAGCTTGACCCCCTTCCTCCTCTCTGTGGCAGCCCCTCAAATATTGGAAGACTGCTCTCCTCTCTCCCCTGGTCCTTCTCTTCACTAGACTAGCCAGGCCCAGTTCCTGCAACCGTTCATCGTATGTTTTAGCCTCCAGTCCCCTCATCATCCTGCTTGCTCTTCTCTGCACTCTTTCCAGAGTCTCAACCTCTTTTTTACAGTGTGGTGACCAAAACTGGATGCAGGACTCTAGGTGTTGCCTTACTAAGCCTTTATAGAAGGGTATTAGTACCTCCCTTGATCTTGATTGTATCCCTCTGTTAATGCAATTTAGGATTGCATTGGCCTTTTTGGCTGGTGCCGCACATTGTTGTATCATATTTAGCTGGTTGTCCACTAAGACTCCTAAGTGTAAGACTTTACATTTCTCTACACTGAATTTCATTTTGTTAGATAGGGCCCAGTGTTGAAGTCTGTCAAGATCCATCTGGATCTTGAGCCTATATATATACGTATATATGGATACACACACACACATTATATCCATCTCCATCTCCATCTCCATCTCCATTTTCATCTCCATCTCCATCTCCATCTCCACCTCCACATCTCTCTCTCTCTCTCTCTCCCTCTCCACACACACTCATTTCTTATTTACTTATTTAAATTTGTATACCGCCCTTCTCCCTGAGGTCTCAGGGAGGTGAACAGCCAAGTAAAAGCATAAACTACAAAAATTAAAATACAATTAAAAAGATATATATAAATTTGGCCCCATGATTAAAAACAATAACAAACAATTAAAAACATTTAAAAAAGTGTTAGGCCAGCCCGGCTTGCTGGAAAAAGAAGGTTTTAAGGGCATGGCGGAAGGCACCGAGGTCTTGGATTCTCCTTATCTCTGGGGGCAGCTGATTCCAGAGGGTAGGTGCCCCCACAGAGAAGGCCCTCCCCCTGGGGGTCACCATTGCTCATGCAGCAATGGCCAAATTGATCAATGATGCATAAAGGCAAATAACTCTTCAATGGTAGTTTTTACACTCTGACCATGTTAGCAGAGGCTTACGAAAGCTAAGTGGATAATATATTTTATAGTTTGGGAGATTGTGATGTCGGTCTCTTCTGTGACAAAAATGATGTAAAATGGGGCAAAACATACTTAACAACTGCCATGGGAATTTTGGACTCAATTGTGGCCTAATTGTGGACCACTTGCACTTATCTGATATTATTGTTTTTAAATAATTCCTTCCCGATTCTGTTCTGAGATGCACTAGTATGGTAGCATACAGATATTTAACCAGTAATTCAAGAAATACATTCAGGAAACTTTCTTTCTAAGGACCTGTGGACTGAATATAAAGTCAAATAGACTACCTTCCATGGCTGGACATTTGAGATCTTCTTTCCAAGCCTCATCATGGCTGGTTGGGCTCCTGATACATGAATCACATGAAACGCATGTGCCACAGCATAAATGGCATTGTAGATGTTATAACTTTCACCTGTCATGCTCGTTTCAAACATGTGAGCTGGCACATTCTGCAAATTCTCCTTTCCTGTACATTGTTTTTCCTTCTTTCAAGAGAACTTTCCTGGTTTGTAGATCTTGCACTCAAAGACTTTTGCCCACCATACAGGGAGAAAGACGTCCCCTTCTGGGTTCAAAGGGTCTAAAGACAGGAGAAAATGGCTGAATACTGAGACATCCCCTGTGTGGTCCCTTAAGTGCAAAGCCCCATGGAAGGGCTTTATAACGTGCAATGCGTTTTTAGCAGCCCAAACATTATGTTTCCATTGGGAAGTTAAAATCCAAACTTCCGGAAGCAGTGTGTCTGTTAATATTATGTGAGCATGCAGAACTGACTGTATATGTGCATTAGTATGAGGGTCTCCAAAGAGAATAATCACATCAGCTTTACAACCGTTCTTTAAAAAAAGAAGAACAAATTTATTTATTGTAATAAGAAAATTATCTGATTCCAACATTTCAGTGAAGGCCAGGCAGATCTCCTTCTCCTTCAGCATTGGCATCAGAGATGAGATGAAACGTTCTCCACTGTCATCTTCGTTGGCCACCAGTCCAACCCAATTCCAGTGGAAATGCAGGAGCAGTTTGACTAACCCCACATACTGAGGAGATTCCTTGGAATTAATCCGGAAGAAGGAAGGATAAACTCTTCTGTCTCCCTGAGAGAACTCAAAGCCAACACTGAGCTGGAGAAAGTGAGATTCTTGTGTCAAAGGCAAAGTAAAGTTCTATGGTGACTTTAGAGGTCACCATTGTCTGGTTATTGCTCTACCAGTCAGGGTGACGCAGCTAGAGTTGCAAGTTAATGCTTCTTCCCTTCTTATGAAGAGCCACCATTTACATATTTGATCTCGTTAGGACAGATCAGAAGACAAGGGAAGAAGATATCAACCTGATACAGGGAATAATCTGCACTGAAAAGGTGGCTACGTTCACGAAGAATAAGTCAGGAAGGAATTTTTCTTGGCAAGTGTAATATTTCAGAAATATATCATTATCTATCATATCACTTTGGGATTATATAAAATATATCTTGACCCATAAAATATAAGAAAAAAACTTTAGCATGGATTATCTAAATCTCATGCCCCCCTTTCAACATCTTCGGTTTCATCTTGAGCTTCTGGGTGTCCTTCTGTTGTTTGTCTACTCCATATTGTCTCCAGTGGAGCTCCCTTACCTGTGGGACCTTGAAGATGCTGAAGGTGGAGGTCATCAGCCTTGAGGATTTGGAGTTGAGACCTCCAATGACAGAGAGCAGAGGGTCCTGCCTGTCACATTTGTAGCCTGGAACCATTTCACCTCGTGTGGAGACCAAGGAGAGGCTGATTAAGGAAATATTCTTCTCAGTCTGGCGATTGTCATACATGTGGAAGCCAAGGGTGATGTTGGGCAGGAGAACCGGATCCTTGTTGACCTCTCTGACTGCAAACACCAAGGCCAGGAACTGCTGGTAATTCTTGGGTATGAGTCTACAGAAAGAAAAAAATTAGGGATCCGTATAGGAAAGGACACATGTATGGGGAGAGCTTCTTTGGCCATTCGTGGTGTTCTTTGCAGCAACAAGTTCCAGGTATAAGTGGATTTTTTTAAACAAAGAAAGAAGGACAATCAGTTCTGTTTTGTTGAGAGAACTCAAAGCCAACACTGAACTGGAGAAAGTGAGATTCTTCTTTCCAAAGACAAAGATAAGCTTTATGATGACTTTAGTGGTGAACATCATGTGGTTGATTGTCCCACCATTCAGTCTGACTCACTTTGAGTGGCAGGCTTAAGCTTCTTCCCTTCTTAGGAAGAGCCACCAGTTGCATATTTTGCTTCCTTATGACACATCAAAAGGCAAGGAAACAAACAAACCATCCACCTGATACAGAGAATAAAGTACATTGAAAGAGGAGCTACACTTTTATGAAGTATTAACTAGGAAGCAATTCCTATATAAAATATATCTTGACCCATAAATCAAACCAATTTTAGCATGGATACTCTAAGTCTCACACTCTTGATGTGCCCCCCTCAACATCTTTTGTTTTATCTTGAGCTTCTGGGTGCACTTCTGCTGTTTCTTACTCTGTATTGTCTATATTGGCAAGGTCAGCATTTCGGAAATATCTCATTATCTACTTCTATTGTGTTATATAATATTTTATCTTGACAAATCAAACATAAAAATGAATTTAGCTATTGTGTGGATTCCCTAAGTCACATATTCTTGATAGTCCCCTACCTCCCCAAGCACTTCTGCTTTCATCTTTAGTTTCTGCGTGTGCTTCTCTTGTTTGTCTAAACCACACTGTATCTAAAGGAGGCCCCTTACCTGTCGGACCTTGAAGAGGCTGAAGATGGAGGCCATCTGCCTTGAGGACTTGGGGTTGTCACCCCCAATGACAGAGAGCAGAGAGCCCTGCCTGTCACATTTATAACCTGGAACCATTTGGCCTGGTCTGAAGAGCAGGGAGAGGCAGATTATTGAAATTATTATTATTATTATTATTATTATTATTATTATTATTATTATTATTATTATTGTTATTATTATTAGAATTTCTATACCGCCCTTCTCCTTTTGGACTCAGGGCGGTGAACAGCCAAAATAAAAAACATTTATACATAAGTACGATTAAAAATAGATTTAAAATAATTAAATTTGGCCCATAGTTTAAAATTTATCAATTTAAAATCCATATCAAAATTTAAAACCAACCATAAAATCATAAAATCAAGAGAGACCGGCTAACTGAAAGAGATGAGTTTTTAGGGCCCGATGAAAGGTCCGGAGGTCGGAGATCACTCGTATCTCTGGGGGTAGATTGTTCCAAAGGGTAGGTGCCACCACAGAGAAGGCTCTCCTCCTGGGGGTCGCCAGCCGGCATTGTCTAGCTGACGGCACCCTGAGGAGGCCCTCTCTGTGGGAGCGAACTGGCCGTTGGGAGGCTATTGGTGGCAGAAGGCGGTCCTGTAAGTACCCTGGCCCTAAGCCATGGAGCGCTTTAAAGGTGATCACCAACACCTTGAAGCGCACCCGGAAGTCCACCGGAAGCCAATGCAGCTCGCGCAGGAGAGGAGTCACATGGGAGTGCCCAGTCGCTCCCATAATCCCCCGCGCGGCCGCACTCTGCACCAGTTGGAGCCTCCGGGTGTACCCCAAGGGGAGCCCCATGTAGAGAGTGTTACAATAGTCCAGACGAGAGGTGACGAGTGCTTGAGTGACTGTGCGTAGGGAGTCCCGATCCAGAAAGGGGCGCAACTGGCGTATCAGGCGAACCTGATAAAAAGCCCCCCTGGCCACGGCCATCATATGCCCTTCTAAAGACAGCCGTGCGTCCAGGAGGATGCCCAAGTTGCGGGCCCTTTCTGTGGGGGCCAATGATTCACCCCCAATAACCAGCGATGGCGTCAGCTGGCTATACCGGGACGCCGGCAGCCACAGCCACTCGGTCTTGGAAGGGTTGAGTTGAAGCCTGTTTCTCCCCATCCAGACCCGCACGGCCTCCAGGCACTGGGACATCACTTCCAAGGCATCGTTGGGATGGTCTGGGGTGGAGATGCACAGCTGAGTATCATCAGCGTACTGATGGAACTCCACCCCAAAACCACGGATGATCTCACCCAGCGGCTTCACATAAATGTTGAACAGGAGGGGCGAGAGGACCGACCCTTGTGGCACCCCACAAACAAGGCGCCTCGGGATCGACCGCTGCCTCCCTGTCAACACGGATTGCGACCGGTCAGAGAGATAGGAGGAGAACCACCGCAAAACTTGTGAAGGATATTGTGAAGGATAACCAGGTCCTTGTTGACCTCTCTGACTGCAAATATCAAGGCCATGGACTTCTGGCAGCCTTTTGGAATGACTATCGTGAGAAAAGCCATTGGGGAAATTTTCAGAAAAGGTCATCCTGTTGGATTTGCCTTGGTGTTGTTTGGAGTCAGAAGTCCCAAGTTTCATTGGTTTGAGTCCTCAGATGTTTCTTGATGAAAATTTTTTTTAAAATAGTTTTTATTGAATATAAATATTAAAAAAGACATACATAACATGTACACAACAAACGTTTATACAACATATACACAAAAAGAGTGTAATTTCTTCTTAAGCATTTTTTCAGAGTGACGTTCTACAATTCTACTTATAATATATTCCTTCACCTCTCTTTAATCTAATAATATTTTTTATTACATATATATGTATCAATCGGTAATGTATCCCCTATATTTTTTGTATATTTCTGATTTTTAACCAATTATACCAATTATTCCATATTTTATAATAGTCTGATTCTTCTCTTTCTTGTAATTCTTTGGTTAACCTATCCATTTCAGCGCATTCTAAAATTTTCCCTATTACTTCTGTTTCACTTGGTATTTTTTCTTGTTTCCAATTTCTTGTGTAGGTTATTCTTGCAGCAGTTAATATGTGAGTTGTAAGATATTTGATATCCTTAGGGTATGATTTGTTAAAAATTCCTAATAAAAATGTTTCTGGTTCTTCTTCAATCTGTGTTTTTGTTATTTGTTCCAACCATTTTTTGATGTTAGACCAAAATTTCTTTGCTGCCGGGCACGTCCACCATAAATGATAGAAAGTCCCTTGTGCCTTTTTGCACTTCCAACAAATTGGGCTATTTTTAGGTTGTATTTTTGCCAATCTGGTTGGAGACATATGCCACCGATAAAACATTTTCAGTTGATTTTCCTTGTACGCCGTTGCTTTCGTTAACTTTAGGTTTACCTGCCAGAACTTTTCCCATTTTTCCGAAGGTATTGTGTGTTTGATGTTTTGAGCCCACTTGATCATCGTTTCTTTGACTGTCTCTTCTTCCAATTTATAGCATAGGAGAAATTTATAAATTCTACTAATTAATTTATTTTCTGAATCTAATATAATTTTATCTATTTCTTGTTTTTGATTATAAATTTCATATGTTTTTATATGTTCTCTATATTTGGATTGTATTTGAGTGTAAGTCCACCAGTCTATTCCTCTGTGTAAATCTGTCTCCAATTGTTGTTTTGTCTTTAGTTTGCCTTGATAGTCAATTATATCTTTATATCTTGATGAAACTTGGATGACTTTGTGAGAAAGGAGAAAGGCATCTCTCTTCATATCACGGACCATTTTGTACCTTCTAAGGTCCCCCCCTTCTTTCCTGTGCTCCAGTGGCTGTAACCCTTCCCAATTGCTCCACTAGGACCCTAATTAATTAGATTCTCTCTTGGAGCAGCTTCTTCAGTGGGAATCCCAGCCTCTATTGATTAAAGATTGTCAGCCTAAAACTGAAGGGGTTTTATGCAACCCCTGGACACTGGAAAAAGAATTGAAATTCTCTTTGCACTTCCAACCATGACCTTCTGTCGAAATTAATATGATAACTCAACTTCTTCACCAGGCCAGCACAGTTTTGTCTCTTCCCACTTTTTCACCTGATGAAAAATTCTGGAAAGTAGAGAATCCAAACTATTGTAACAGAAGAACCGAGTCAGAAGGGACCTTGGAGATCTTATAGTCCAACCCCCTGCCCAGGCAGGAAACCCTATCCCATTTCAGACAAATGACTTCCCAATCTCTAAAAACGTCCAGTGTTGTAGCGTCCACAACATCTGGAGGCACGTCGTTCCACTGATTAATCGTTCTAACTATCAGGAAATTTCTTCTTAGTTCTAGGTTGCTTCTCACCTTGATTATTTTCCACCCATTGCTTCTTGTCCTGCCCTCAGGTGCTTTGGAGAATAGGCTGACCCCCCTCTTCTTTGGGGCAGCCCCTGAGATATTGGAAGACTGCTATCCTGTCTCCCCTGGTCCTTCTCTTCACTAGACTAGCCAGGCCCAATTCCTGCAACCGATCTTCGTATGTTTTAGCCTCCAGTCCCTTAATCCTCTTGATTGCTCTTCTTTGCATTCTTTCTAGAGTCTCAACATTTTCTATATCATGGTGACCAAAACTTTTTAAAAAGAGTTTTAAATCTTAAAATATTAAGAACTTGGCACTTTACTGAGAAAAAAAGACAAAGCTTTGAACTTCACTGCAAACATGTTATTGCAGGTATTTTTGAAGGAGTCTCTGAATTTAAAAGAAAGCAAACAATTATCCAGATCATATCCCTCCAGGTGAGACTTACGAAGATAACATAGCAAGAATGGGTCTTTTTGAAAGTTTGGGATATTGGAATGAACAGTGGTTCCCAGCTGCAAATTCCCACCAATGATGAGATCACCTGGCCTATAGTAGCTTTCCTGCGACTGGAAATAATTCCTCAATAGACATACAGTTTGTGTCTTCTTAGCAGCAGTTGGAGGCAGGAGCCAGAGGAGGAGGAGCAGCAGCAGGAGGAGAGGCAGCCCAGTCATTCTTGTCACCTCCCCTCCTAGATTATCAAGGTTTGTGCAGAAGCTGAATTGCAGGGAGCACTTGAAATATCACCAGAGCTTTAGCAGAATGTGGATGTCTCCAGGGTAAACGTATATCAAGAATGCTGCCTCTTACCTGTGTTTGGTAAGCTAAACTAGGTATGGAGACATGTTCTGTCCCCATTGGGAGAACATATTTTTTTTAATGAGGAATTTTTTTGTGGGTAGGGATCCATAGGGGATACGTACCTTAAAAATTACTGTCCTTCTGATAGTTGCAAGGAAAAGCAACTGTCATACCCACTTAGCAATAGCTTCTCTTTGTACGCCAGAAGGGGAAAAACATGTTTGTGTGTTCTTTGACAAAGTGACTAAATTAGTGAATTGGTGAAATTCTGTAGTCATAATGTACTTGGACATCAATAAGGCATTTGACAAAGTAGGATACCACCCAGTGGTGGGATTCAGATATATTAACAACCGGTTCTCTACTCGAATGACCGGCTGGGTGGGCATGGCTAATGTGGGTGTGACCAGAGGATGTAGCAGAGAGCACTCAGGAGCAAAAATGGGCTATGGGAGGGGGGTGCACCAGTGGTGAAATATGAACCAGTTTATCACTGGTTCAGCGAACCAGTAGCATTTTTTACTACTGATTTGGGCGAACCGACCCAAACCGGCAACATTTCACCCCTGCCCCACACCCCATTTTGGGCCTAGTAGGCCTCCCTGCAGCCTCCTGGGAGCAGAAACAGGCTGTGGAGGGCCTGTTTTCAACCTCCCCGGACTCTGGAAGCTCTCTGGAGGCAGGAAATAGGCCCATTTTCATCCTCTGGAAGGCCTGTTTTCCACCTCCCTGGGCTCCACATGCCCCCTGAACTTACCTGGGATCCAAAATGGGCCGTGTGGGGACTCCTGTGAGGGGTAGGGTGGGGCGGGGCCAGCCAGTCGTCGGAACTACCAGTTTGCAGAACCAGACGTAAAGTTAACATGCAGTTTGCCTGAACCTGTGTGAACCGGCTGAATCCCACCTCTGCTACCACCTACCTCTTGGTAAGATAGGAAAATGTGGGATAGACAGCAACAGCACCAAACAGATTCATAAGTGGCTGATCAACCACACTCAATGTGTAGCCCTCAATGGAAACAATGCACCTAAATGGAGGGAAGCATGTATTGGGGTTCTCTAAAGTTCTGACTTAGGTCCAGCGCTCTTCGATATCTTCATAAATGATCTCAATGAGGGGAGAGAAGGGGAATTCATTAATTTTCAGATGACACCCAGCTGGGGAGAGTAGCCAAGAGTTTAGAATATAGGCTCAAAATCCAGAAGGCTCTTGACAGACTTGACAACTAAGATGATCAAAGCCCTGGAGACTAAAACATATGAAGAACCTGTTCATATGGATTTGGGTTTGGCTAGTCTAGAGAAAAGAAGAATTAGAGGGGACGTGATAGCAGTAGTCCAGTATTTGAGGGGCTGCCACAAAGAAAAGGGGGGATAATTATTTTCCAAAGCATCTGAAGGCAGGACGAGAAGCAATGGATGGAAACTAATCAAGGAGAGAAGCAACCTGGAATTGAGGAGAAACTTTCTAACAGGGAACACAATTAACCAGTGAAACAGCTTGCCACCAGAAGTTGTGGGTGCTTCATCACTGGAGGTTTTTAAGAAGAGACTGGACCATCATTTATCTGAAATAGTATAGCAGGAGGTTGGACTAGAAGTCCTCCAAGGTTCCTCTCTGCTCTATTCTATTCTATTCTATTCTATTCTATTCTATTCTATTCTATTCTATTCTATTCTATTCTATTCTATTCTATTCCATTCCATTCCATTCCATTCCATTCCATTCCATTCCATTCCATTCCATTCCATTCCCCCAATCTTCTTTAATTCCAGTTCTAGACAAACTACACAAAACATTTAACCCTCCAAATTTGGATGAGAAACTTTCAGTATGAAATGTTAACAATTAATGCTGCAGTGTTAATTTCCATGTTTATTACTACAGTCAACTAGCATTAATGAAAAAATTAAAGGATGGGTGATTATTGTTGATTAACAGATAGTTTGTGATCAGATACATTACTTAATTTCCACAAGCCCTTTTCTCACTTCATCTTTTTTTTAGAAATCAGATCAGCTACAAAAAGTCCACAATCAAAATAAATCTCCCAATCTGAGCAGAAATCAGAGATTTTTGTTTCTTATCATATTTTCTCTACAATTGAGGTGGGGCCTCCATAGGATGATGTAGCATTTGGGGAAAAAGATGCAAGCCAAGAGACCAGCCCCAGAGGCCAAGATGGAGAAGATCTCTACAGCCACCATGGACTTCCCTTTGGTGCTCAGGTAGGTGGGGAGGAATGAGATCCACACACTGCAAAATACCAGCATGCTGAAAGTAATGAACTTGGCTTCGTTAAAGCTGTCGGGCAATTTCCTGGCCATAAAGGCCACCGTGAAACTGATAAAGGCCAAGAAGCCCAGATAGGCCAGGACAGCGTAGAACATTGAAGCTGAGCCTTCGTTACATTCCAAGATGGCCTCTCCTACCAAGGAGTGGAAGTCTGAGTTAGGAAATGGGGGAGAGGTGACCAGCCAGGTGGCACAAAGGACTGTTTGAATCAGGGGACAGGCTAAGATAATGGAGTTGGCCAATGATTTCCCTAAGAATTTCCTTGCCCTGTTCCCTGGTTTGGTAGCCATGAAGGCCAGAACCACCATGACAGTTTTTGCCAACACAGATGAAACCGCAAGGGAAAAGAGAATGGCAAAGGCAGTTTGTCGGAAGAGACAGGTGAGCTTTCCAGGTCGACCAATGAAGAGGAAGGAGCAGAGGAAGCAGAGCAGGAGGGAGACCAGGAGGATGTAGGTGAGATCTTGGTTGTTGGCCTTGACAATCGGTGTGTCACGATGTTTAAGGAAAATCACCAGGACTGCCAATGTGATCATGGAGAGAGAAAGTGCGAGCAAAGCTAAAGCATATCCCAGGGAGTCTTGATAGGCAAGGAAGTGGATCTTCTTGGCAATGCAGTGGTCCTTCTCCTTGCTAGGGAACTGGTCTTCTGGGCAGAGGTCACAGGAAGCTGCATCTGAAATCAAGAATCCCTTTGCATTTCATGGCATATCAAAAAGGACAAATCTTCCTTCAATATTGATTATCCTATTGGTTAGCCTGAGACAAGGATGTTTTCAACTTTTTGGCTTAGGTTTTCTGCTTTGCATTTTGCAACCAGTTATTCAGACTATTTATTCATTTATTTTTGCAGGGAAGGGCAGGCAGATATCAGCCTGCCCTTCCCGAACAATGTAGGCTGGTGACCCCTAGGGGGAGGGCCTTCTCTGTGGGGGCACCTACCCTCTGGAACCAGCTGCCCCCAGAGATAAGGAGAATCCAAGACCTCGGTGCCTTCCGCCGTGCCCTTAAAACTTTCTTTTTTCAGCAAGCCGGGCTGGCTTAACATATTTTTAAATATTTTAATTGGTTTGTCATTTTAAACTGGGGCCAAATTAATATATATTCTTTTAATTGTTTTTAATGTTTGTATTGTATGTTTTTATCTGGCTGTACACCGCCCTGAGTCCCTCGGGAGAAGGTGCGGTATATAAATTTGAAATAAAATAAAATAAAAAAATAAAATAAATATAGCCAGACGGTTCTCCCCCTTCTCTAACAGGCCTGTCAATCTCCTGGGTGACTGATAGTGCTGACAGAAGAAGCACATCCTAAATAATAAAAAACCAAAGCTTGAAGCTCAGGAAAAGTTTGCTAGATGGTTTTCCTGGATGTAGCTGAATGGAAGAGTAGGCACATGAATTGTGCCCTGAAACTACTCTGCATTAATTTCCTGAGGAGCAGGAAAGGTGGCCAGGAGGACAGGAGAATTAAATCCATGAACTCAGAGGTTCTGCTGAAAAGCCTGAATATTTTGAGGAATGATGAATCTATCAGAAATGACAACACAATTGATATTTGTTTCTATGGCTTCCTTGATTCTGGGAGATCTACATTTAAAATTCAGTAAAGTTTTTGATTCAGTGGTACACGACAAATTACTTCTAAAACTAAAATTCTATGGCATTTCTGGACTCCTACATGAATGGATAGCTGCCTTTCTGTCAACAGACAACAAGTGGTCAAAATAGGAAGCGCTCTATCAAATCCTGTACATGCTAATAGCAGTGTTCCCCAAGGCAATGTCTTAGGTCCAACACTCTTCATACTTACATAAATGACCTTTGTGATCATATTAAAAGCAACTGTGTTCTCTTTGTTGATGATGTTAAACTATTCAACACCACCGACAATGCAACTACCCTTCAAAAAGACCTTGACTATGTGTCAGATTGGTCTAACAAGTGGCAACTTCAAATCTCAACCAACAAATGCTCTGTCTTGCACATTGGCAAAAAAAAAAAAAAAATCAAAACATAAAATACAAATTAGATGGACATGACCTTGTAGATGACCCTCACTCTGTCAAGGACCTTGGAGTACTCATTTCTAAAGATCTAAGTGCCCGAGCCCACTGTAACAACATTGCCAAAAAGGCATTAAGAGTTGTTAACCTAATCTTGTCTAGCTTCTTCTCTGGTAATACTAACTAGAGCATACAAAACATTTGCTAGACCAATTCTTGAATACAGCTCATCTGTCTGGAACCCGCACTGCATATCGGACATAAATACAACCGAGAGAGTCCAGAGATATTTTACGAGAAGAGTCCTACATTCTTCTAACCACAATAAAATACTCTATGCCACCAGACTCCAAATTTTGGGTTTAGACAACTTAGAACTACGCCGACTTCAGTCTGACCTAAGTATAGTACATAAAATTATCTACCACAATGTCCTTCCTGTCAATGACTACTTCAGCTTCAACCACAACAATACACAAGCAAATAATAGATACAAACTCAAGGTAAACTGCTCCGAACACGATGGCAGAAAATGTGACTTCAGCAACAGAGTGGTCAATTCCTGGAATGCACTACCTGACTCTGTAGTTTCTTTCCCAAACCCCCAAAACTTTAACCTTAAACTGTCTACTGTTGACCTCACCCCATTCCTAAGAGGTCTCTAAGGGGCGTGACATAAATGCACCAGCGTGCCTTCCGTCCCTGTCCTAATATTCCTTTTTACTTACTCTTTTCATGTATTCAAATTACGTTTATACTTTTACCTGTTATCTTATATATGTTTGACAAAAAAACTTATGATTATGATGATTATGATTAAAATGTGCTCTACCTGTCTGATTAGAGATGGTCCCTTCTGGACAAGGGTCACATTGGTAGCAGCAAACCTCCTCACCCTCTGGAACTCTTCTCCTCTCTCCTGCCTGGCACCTCTTCATGCCACACCTGGCAAAGGGCACCTTCTAAAAGACAAAAGAGAAATGCTTGAGATGGTCTAAGCAATGAACATGCTTCATTGATTCATTTGTACATTTCTATATCCATCATCAGAAGGTCTTCAGAAGATACGGTTGACTAGAATCTATCAGAATTCAGGAAAAGCTATGGGGGATTAAGCCCAGTTCCACTTCAAAACACCAATCGATGCTGGAGATTGGAACTTGGACTTGGCATGCAAAAGAAGATTTATGAATTGAGCGATAGCTTTTTAAAAACAAACAATTATTGGGATCCAACTGAATGGGAATGGTCCATGGAAACCACTGTTGGCTGCTCTAACTGGATCCTGGGCTTCCAGCAGAATTTCTACCTAATCTCAACTTTTTTTGATCTATCACAAATCAGATCTCAAATATGTTACGTGCAAAACAGGTCTGTCATCAAATGGTTGCCAAAGTTTTGATTCAGTAACCTGTTTTCCAGTAAGGAGGATGCTTTGAATCCCCAGAAGAGAATGAGCCCTTTTAACAGAATAACAGAGTTATAGCAGAGTTGGAAGGGACCTTGGAGGTCTTCTAGTCCAACCCCCTGCTCAGAAACCCTATCCCATTCCAGACAGATGGCTTCTTCTTAATCTCTTCTTAAAAACTTCCAGTGATGGAGAGTTCACAACTTCTGGAGGCAAGTTGTTCCACTGATTAATTGCCCACACTGTTACGAAGTTTCTCCTTAGTTCTAGGTTGCTTCTCTCCTTGATTAGTTTCCATCCATTGCTTTTTGCTCAATTTATTTTACCTTCCAGCTCACCTTTCTTGTCCAGACAATTGCATCAGCGTTGATGGTGAAATCCTGTCCTGCAGGAGCCCCGGGATCTATTTGTCCAACTTTCATGGAGACAAAAGATAGATTGGGGAGGAGAACCCAGTTGAGAAGATCATAACGAGCAGATCCCAGTCCATTTTCTGAGAAGGAGACTTCATCTCCGGCATTGTTGTTGAAGTGGACTTTCCTCAAATAGGGAAGAAGCTGAAAGAAAAGAGACCTTCAGAAATTGGAGCTATAGGTTGAAAGATGTCTGTGATTCTCCGTCATCCAGGTCATGGTTGTCTCAAAAGATGCTTTTCCAAAAGGCAAAAGGACTTTGTTTTGCCTTGAAGACATTTTGCTTCTCATCCAAGAAGCTTCTTCAGTTCTGACTGAATGGTGGAGGACGGAAGTCCACATTCTGGACAGAGAGGAACCCTGGTTGGAAAGAGGAGCCCGAGAGGCCATCTACCTTAAGACTGAACAGCCCTCTCACAACAGAGGGGGAGGGATATGACCCCACCTATCTCCTGTTTACCTCACAGTCTTTTCAGCAGTTCTAAGAAGGTTCCACACCCTTTTGTACTATTCAGATGACCCCAAGGACACAGATAAATCTCCAAGTGGCCTCAATGACTCTCAGAATGAGCGCTAACGACCAGATGACTGCAAGGAAGATACAACCTTTCATCCTCCATCATTCAATCAGAACTGAAGAAGTTTCTTGGATAAGAAGCAAAACGTGTTCAAGAGAAAAACCAAAATCCAGTTGCCTTTTGAAAAAGCATTATTGGAACAATAAGCTGAAAGCCACAAATGAGACACCATGGCTTCTATCATTGTGTGATGGCCATCATTGGAATACATTTGAGAATCTAGAGGAACTTCTAGTTGGAGATCTGAGCAATCAGGATTAACATCAAGTTTTTAACAACTTCTCCTGCAAAATGCTCTCTTTTCTGGAGCACCCACAAATTCTGGAGGCTGGCTATTCCAGTGATTAAACTGGATTCTTGGATCCATCACTACAAGGATCACTACAAGGATCACAAGCAGGAAAAAAACAGATCCTAATCCCACTATAAAGGGCTTTAAATATTTGGAATACTGTCTCCAGGTCTGGAGAACTCGCTTAGATGTCCCTCATCTGACAAAAATTAAAAAAAATAAATAAAATCTAACTAAGAATTAAAAGTAATAATAAATACATTAAAAAAGAAAACAAAAAGCAAATAAACTCAAAGGGCAAAGTCAATGGATCACTAGGACTTTTTCTACTGTCAGTTTCCTATGTTTCTTTTCTTTTTTTAAAAAATAATTTTTATTAAACAGTTTTGTTATTTTTTTAAAAAAAACAAAAAAATAATATTTTACAATTTTCTCTTTTCAACAATTTCGCATCGGTAGACATCCATTTTTTCTCCCTTATTTCAATTTATCCTTTATACATATATTTCTAATATTGATTTATTTACATATATACATATAAATAACAGTGTACACAATTTCATTTCTACAATCTGCATCTTTTCTGTTTCCTCTTATTTGTTACTGCATTTCCACTCCTATATCTTCCTCATTTTTTTTTAAAATTTGATTTATATGCCGCCCTTTTTCGAAGACTCAGGGCGGCTTACAATGTGCTCAGCAATAGCCTTCCTCCTTTTGTATATTTATACAAAGTCAGTTTATTGCCCCCACAAACTGGGTCCTCATTTCACCTACCTTAGAAAGGATGGAAGGCTGAGTCGACCTTGAGCCTTGGCGAGATTCGAACCCTGCAGTAATTGCAGGCAGCTGGTCTTAAGCAGCTTAATAACAGGGTGCCTTAAACCCCTGTAGTACCAAGGCTCTTTTTGCTCTTTCCTTGCCTTTTCCCTCTCTCCTCTAACCATTCATACTATTTCTCCCACACTATATAATATTCTGTTTCCTCTTTTTCTTGTATTTCCTTTGTAAATTTGTCCATTTCTGCACATTCTGAAACTTTTCTAATCAAATTATCTTCTCTTGGTATATTGTTATTTTTCTAATTTTGTGCATATATTATTCTTGCTGCTATGATATGTATAATTAAATATTGTATTTTTTTTTCATAAGTCCCTGGGAGTATTCCTAATAAAAATATTTCAGGCTTCATCTCTATATGCTGTTTGATTATCTTTTCTAATTGTAGTCTAATTTTACTCCAATATTGTTTTGCTTTGGGACATGTTTCCTATATTTCTAATTATTTTCTCTATCAGGGATTTTTTTCCTTAATTCTAAGATGGATCTCTCTTTGGTAATCTTCCGCCTGTTACAGAACAGTTAAGCCACGCCCAGGCTCCAAACTGTCTCTTATGGTCCCCTACAACAAATACTATGTTTCAGTTACCAAACAGTCCCCATTGGCTGATTTGTTGTTATGCCCTATTCCAGGTCATGAATATACTAATCTTTCTCTCTCTCTCTTTTTTTTAAATTAAATTTTATTAACATAAACAAACGTAAAACACAAATACATGTAAACACTTATACATTAACAAAGAGTCAATCGACTAACTTCTAGAAAACCTTCGCATCGGTGATTAATTGTCCATTTAACCAATTTTCCTTAATCATACTATTTACAAATTTACTTGCTTATACCTTAATACATTCATTGAAGTTCAGCAGTATCTTTCTACAATCATATTAACCATTTATTTATACAATCCTACGGCTCATCTCATGTATCTATTTCTACAATTCTTGAGTTATGTTCTCCTAATGTCCTATGTTGTTGGCCCTATCCTTCTTTTTAACCATGTGTACCATTTTTGCCAAACTAAATAAAAGTCAGTGTTCTCTTTATCTTGGAGCTCTTTTGTGAGCCTATATACTAATCTTTCTCATTCATTAGACTAGATGCCCAATTCTTGCAACATAGAAAAGTACAAAAATAAATCCCCACGCAAAGAACCACTGAAGGCACAGAGGACGGGTGGAGGAGAGAAAGGACATTGAGGTGGCGAATTAAAGAAGGATGAGGTGTTTGGTGGAGTTAGCACTGGGATGCAGAAGCTACCACAGCTGAGTAAGGTGTAGCTGCTCCTTACAACCTTACAAGACTTCCTCAGATCAATCAATTAATCAGAATAGATTAATTGGAGGTTTTCTAGTCCAACCCCCTGCTCAAGCAGGAGACCCTATCCCATTTCAAACAGGTCACTGTCCAGTCTTTTCTCAAAAACCTCCAGCGATGAATCATTTACAACTTCTGGTGGCAAGCTGTTCCACTGGTTAAGTGTCCTCCCTGTTAGGAAATTTCTCTTAGTCCATTGTTTCTTGTCCTGCCTTCTGGTGCTTTGGAAAATAGGTTGACCCCCTTCTCTTTGTGGCAGCCTCTCAAATACTGGAAGACTGCTATCATGTCCCTTCTACTCCTTTTCTCTAGACTAGCCGTACCCAATTCCTGCAACCGTTTTTCGTATGTTTTAGTTTGCATTATTTTTAAAAAAATATTGCTGTTTTAATCTGCTTTGAGATGCAGTGATATAACGCCATACTGATATTTAATCAGTAATTCAAGAAATCCACATGGAGAACTTCTTCTCTAAGGATCTGTGGACTGGATTAAAAAAAATGAAATTACCTGCCATGACTGGACATTGGAGATCCTCTTTCCAAGCCTCATCATGGCTTGTTGGACTTCCGATCCGTGCATTTCATGTAATGCGTGTGCCACAGCATAAACTGCATTGTAGATGTTGTAACTTTCACCTGTCATGCTTGTTTCAAACACGTAAGATGGCAAATTCTGTAAATTCTCCTTTCCTGTACATGGTTTTCCCCACTTTGGAGGGATTTTGCCTGGTTTGTAGATCCTGCATTCAAAGATCCTTTCCCACCATAGTGGGAGAAAGGTGTACCCTTGTGGTTTCAAAGGATCTAAAGACATGAGAAAATGGCTGAATTCTGAGATATCACCAGTGTGATGCCTAAAATGCAAAGCCCCATGGAAGGGCTTTATAGCTGGCAGTACATATTGAGAGTTCATCGCATTAACTTTCCAGTTGGATGTAAGGATCCAAACTTTGACAAATGGCTCATTTCTCAATTCTTCATAAGCATACATAACTACCTGTACATTTCTAACAGTACTGGGGCCACCAAACAAAATAATCACTTCACCTATAGACCAAGTGTTGAAAATATGGTATACTTTCGAATCTGAACTAGCATGAAAATCAGGTTTTATCATTTCAGTGAAGGCCAGGCAGATCTCCTTCTCCTTCAGCATTGGCACCAGAGATGAGATGAAACTTTCTGCATCATCATCTTGAGGGGCCACCAGCCCAACCCAGTTCCACTGGAAATACAGGAGCAGCTGGACTAAACCCTCATACTGAGAAGATTCCTTGGGATTAATCCGGAAGAAGGAAGGAAAAACTCTTCTGTCTCCCTGAGGGAACTCAAAGCCAACACCGAGCTGGAGAAAGTGAGAATCTTCTTTAAGAGACAACATACATTTTAATGCTGACATTAAGGGTCCCCACTGTGTGGTTGATTGTCCCACCAGTCAGGTTCATCCACTTTGAGTGGCAGGCGTCATCTTCCTCCCTTCTTAGGAAGAGTCACCAGTTACCTATTTTTCCCGGTTGTGATAGATCAGAACTCAAAGGAACAAAACATCTACCTAATGCAGAGAATAAACAAAACATCTAACTAATAAAGAGAATAAATTGCTCTGAAAAGTGCAAAAAGATGATAAACTTTTATGAAAGTCAGGAAGTAGTTTCTCAGAGTTATTGTGAAGTTTCTGAAAGATGCCCTAATTAATTCATGAGCCATGAGCCGAACTTCAAAAGAAATACAGTCATTTATTAGGAGCACCATTTCGGCAATATTCGGATGCAGTTAGAACTAATCCTACGTAGATTTATGTTCCCCTATGACCCTGTCTCTCCCCTCCTCTCTGGCCATGTCATAAATCACATTCTCCAATTAACCACTTTGGCTGGCTGTGAAATCCAACACCCTCCTTCTGATTGTGGTCAGGAAGAATGTATGGAATGCACTTCAGTTAGGGAAATCAATCAGCTCTATCAGTTTTCCCTCCCTCCTGCTCATGGCAACTTGAAAGCTTTGCAAGTTGACAGTTATATCTCTTTGTGGCTATATAAAAACGTATCTTGACATATAAAATATAATTCAGAAAACATGGATTATCAAAATCATATACCCCTGATGTGTCCACCCCAACACCTTTGCTTTCACCTTGGCTCGTGTTCTTTGTGTTTCTGTTCTTTGTGTATTCCATACTGTACCCAGTGCAGCCCCCTTACCTGTGAGACCTTGAAGAGGCTGAAGATGGAGGCCATCTGCCTTGAGAATTTGGGGTTGAGGCTTCCAATGACAGAGAGCAGAGGGTCCCGCCGGTCACATTTGTAAGCTGGAACCATTCGGCCTCGTGTGGAGAGCAGGGAGAGGCTGAATAAAGTATTATTGCTCTCCGTCTGGTGATTTTCGTAGATGTGGAAGCCAAGGGTGATGTTGGGGAGGAGAACTAGATCCTTGTTGACTTCTTTCACTGCAAACATCAAGGCGAGGAACTGCTGGAAGTTCTTGGGGATGAGTCTACAGTGAGAGGAAACATTGGGGAAAATTACAAGGGAACCTGTGGCTGCTGGTGGAATTTGCCTTGCCATAATTTCTTGTTTAGTTTGCAAAAGCAAGCTTCACGTTTCTTTTGACTTTTTAGATGAATATTCCTTGATTAAACTTCTATGGATTAGTGAGAAAGGAGAAGGTTTCTCTCTCTATAAATCATGGGCCATATTTTATGATTCTATCATCCCTCCTTTCTTCAGTGGTGCCAATTGACCCCGGAAAGGTCTGCAAAAAACATCTATGGAGATTCTCAGTCATCCAGGTCACGGTTGTCCCAAAGGTGTTTTTTCAAGAGGCAACTGGACTTTCTGGTTTTTCCTTGAAGAGGTTTCACTTCTCATCCAAGAAGCTTCTTCAGCTCTGACTGGATGGTGGGGAATGGAAGAATTTATACTCCTTGCAGACAGCTGGCCATTTGTATTCTTTTTAGAAGGTCGTTGAGGCCACTTGGAGGTTTGTCTGTGTCCTCAGGGTCACCTGAGAGATGGAAAAGGGTGTGGAGCCTTCTTGGAACTCCTAAAAGGACTGTATTGTAGATTAGAGAGAGGTGATATTGTATCCCTCCCCCTCTGTTGAGAGAGGGCTGTTTAATTTTGATGACATAGATAAACCTCCAGGTGACCTTAACTAAAAGAATGCAAATGACCAGAGAACGTTGGCTCCCTCAGGTTTTCAAGAGGAGATGACCGTCACCTCTAAAATCAGACATGACTGAAAAGGGGAAACCTTTAACATTATTATTCATGAGCAATGCTGATTCCAAAACTGAGGGATTTTGCTAGTACTCCACGTTGGAAAAGGATTGAGCTTTTCTTTCCGTTTTTTTTTTTTAACCACGATTTTATGTCCAAATTAATACTGTAAGAGTGCAGCAGGGTGTCTAAAGTGTTGTAATTTTATGTGGTTTATGATCATCCTGATGAAGACTTCTGGAAAGACTGGGCATTCTAGGAGTGGTGATGCAGTGGTTAGAATGCAGCATTTGCAGGTTAATTTTGCCCATTGCCAGCAGTTCGATCCTGACCAGCTCAAGGTTGACTCAGCCTTCCATCCTTCCGAGGTCGGTAAAATGAGGACCCAGAGTGTTGGGGGCCATTGGCTGACTCTGTAAACTGCTTAGAGAGGGCTGTAAAAGCACTGTGAAGCAGTATATAAGTCTAAGTGGGAAGTGGGAAGGAAGGAAGGAAGAAGGAAGGAAGGAAGGAAGGAAGGAAGGAAGGAAGGAAAAAAGAAAGAAGAGAGAATGGGAGGGGAGGGAGGGAGGGAGGGAGGGAGGAGGAAGGAAGGAAGGAAGGAAGGAAGGAAGGAAGGAAGAAAGGCCATGGTGCTGCAATGGTCAGCATGCAGCATTGCAGGCTATGCCGACTGCCAGCAGTTCGATCCTGATTGGCTCCAGGTTGACTCAGCCTTCCATCCTTCCGAGGTCGGTAAAATGAGGACCCAGAGTGTTGGGGGCCATAGGCTGACTCTGTAAACTGCTTAGAGAGGGTGTAAGGCACTGTGAAGCAGTATATAAGTCTAAGTGGGTGGGAAGGAAGGAAGGAAGGAAGGAAAGAGAAAGAAAGAAAGAAAGAAAGAAAGAAAGAAAAAAGAAAAAAGAAAGAAAGAAAGAAAGAAGAAGAGGGAGGGAGGGAGGGAGGGAGGGAGGGAGGGAGGAAGGAAGGAAGGAAGGAAGGAAGGAAGGAAGGAAGGAAGGAAGGAAGGAAGGAAGGAAGGAAAGGCCATGGTGCTGCAATGGTCAGCATGCAGCATTGCAGGCTATGCCGACTGCCAGCAGTTCGATCATGACTGGCTCCAGGTTGACTCAGCCTTCCATCCTTCTGAGATGGGTAAAATGATAACCCAGATTGTTGGGAGCAACATATTGACTCTGTAAACCTTTTAGAGAGGGCTGCAAAGCATTGTGAAGCGGTATAGAAGACTAAGTGCTATTGCTATTTCTCTTTATTGAGAAAAAGACAAAGTTTTGAGCTACAGGAGGACAGTGCAAACATCCCTAGAACAATTATTCCTGAAAGCAGGCCTTGAATTTTATTTATTTTTTTAAAAATCTGTATCCTTTCCCTCCAGGTGAAACTTACGAGACGTCATATTTAAACACGAATGGCTCATTTTGAAAATCTGGGATCCTGGCGAACATAAAAGCTGCCAGCGGTAAATTCCCCCCAATAATCAGATCACCAGGCCTGTAAAATTCCCACTGACTCTGAAAATCTAAACCTTTTAGCGACACACAAAGAGTTTGAGTCTTCTCAGCAGCAATTGGGGGCAGGAGCCAGAAGACCAGAAGCAGCACGAGAGGCAAATCAGGCATTCTCGTCACCTTCCCTCCTACAACAGAAATCAAGGTTTGTGCAGAAGCCAAATTGCAGGGAGCTCTTGAAATCTCAGCAGGTTTACATAGTTGAGGCTGCCTCGCCATCTGGATGGCCTCAAGGCAAATTTATCTAAAGTCCTTTTGCATTAACCCATTTGTATTTTGTCCCTTTATTTCCTCCTATCTTTCTTATTCAGAAATTAGACTGTGTATTGTATTCTATTCCATTTTAATCATAAGGACGCAAGACTAATCCATCAATAAACTACTATCGTATCCATCATGCCTTCTCTTACCTGTGTCTGGGCTTTGACACAAAGGGCAGCAGAGTCTTATTGAACCCCAGAGTTAGCTCTTTGGAAGACCAGACAAGATTTTCTTCCACCACTGAAAGAACTCAGAGCATCTTTTTTTAAAAAAGCAGGTTTAGCTTGGAAGATTTTTGTGGGTTGAAATCCCCCGAGGATACATTAAGAATTATTGTTCGTTTGGTAATTGCAGGGAAAGGCAATTCATCTACCCACTTAGCTACAGATGTCGTTTGCACACCAGTTAGGGGAAAAAAACATCTTTGTGTCCCTTGTTGCTAATCCACAGAGCAGGTGGACTTGAGAGTCAAAGCGAAGTTGAGTTTTCGACCTACCTGAAAGTGAACACCTGCACACAAGATGGAGTTTGGCCTGTGCCATAGTAGGTTCAAGAAGAGATCGGACTGCCGTTTGTGAGAAATGGTGTAAGGTCTCCTGCTTGGACTAGATGACCTACAACAGGGGTCCCCAACCTTTCGGACCTCAGGGACCACTAAATTCATAATTTTAAATCCCAAGGACCACTAATATGATCTGCCTAATGACCGGCTGGGTGGGCGTGGCTAGGTGGTCATGTGACTGGTTGGGCGTGGCCAACTTGATGTCACTCACATCGAGGGGCGCCTCACCAGCCTCTACTCACCCCTCCCCTCCCAGTCACTCCTTGTCTCCCCGCCCAGGTTCCTTAGGGCCCCAACAGGAAGCAGTTGTTGGAGCTAAGCAGCCACCATGAGAAAGAGTTGGCAAAACAGCTCAGTTCAAATTGGATCTGGCCGAGAAGGAGGCTCAGCAGAAGCACCTCATTGAGGACTAGGAGCATAGGCTTTCCAAGCAGAGGGAAGACCTGCGGGAGTGCAAGGCCAGGTGCCAGCACCTGGAGGCTCAGCAGGCTGAGATGGTCAGCCAGTTCCAGGTCATGATGCAGTCCCACTGGAACGAGGCCCTCCGGCTCTTTGCCACCAGCGATGCTTCCCTCCAGACTTCACCCAAAGCCCCTCACCAGGAGGCTGAAATAGACCCCGAGTCAGAATTTCTGCCCCTCTCCGACCCTCACAAAAAGACCCCGAAGGGGGAAACTCTCTGCAGTAACACAAGCGTTCATTGCACATATTTTAAGGGGTTTTTAACTTATTTTGTGATTTTGTGATTTGTATTATTGATTGTTGTTGTAAGCCGCCCTGAGTCCTTCGGGAGAATGGTGGCATATAAATCGCAAAAATAAATAAATAAATAAATAAATAAATAAATAGATAGATAGATAGATAGATAGATAGATAGATAGATAGATAAATAAATAAAATATCTGTCCCAGGGGTGGTAGTTTGAGCACCCTGATTTAGTGCAATATAAAAAATGCAAATAATTTTTTTGCGGACCACCAAAATTTTCTCACGGACCACCAGTTGATGACCGCTGACCTACAAGGTCTCTTCCAACTCTGTTAATCTAATGTTCAGATAGAATGGGTGCTAATGTGGCATGGTGGCAGTTAGCTGTGCCCTAGTAACTGTGAGCAATCCTACCACAGATGGAGTGACTGGTTTAGTTACTCACAAGACAGGGGATGGAATTGATCGATGATTGGTTGATTAAATTTATATCGCCACCCATCTCATGCAAAGTCGCTCTGTGCAACATTCAACAATCCATTGAAAACTGTAAATAAAGAAGATAATCATTGCTTAAAACTGTTATATAATAATTGTTAGGATATGGTTTGAGCCTAACAAGTTGTCCAGGCAATATATGTGTTCTGTGACTTTAATATGAATATGTATTGTATGACTTTAAAGTTTTACTGCTGATTCATTGTAATGCTGAGTCATGCTGTAATTAGTTGTGAATGTATTTAAGAAAGGTACTGTAACATATTCAGTTGATGATAAGCTACCATAGTGTGAGGAATTGCTATCATTGTTGGATGGATCTGCTACCATCGTGGTTTGTGAACCAGAGTGAGTTCGTTATTCTAACCAACTACTGTTTGTGTGGTAAGAAGAGTTTTTGTATCACTGGACTGATTTAACTGGCAAAGACTTCGATTGATTTAAAGACTGAGATTGTTTTTTCACTATAAAGTAAACTTTTGATAAACCAGTTTGCACATCTCTTATTCATCGCTCTCAGCAACGATTCTCTGTGCTCTACACTCTGCTGGTTGGTAACACAACAACAATATCCTTAATAATAATTATTAAAAATTATTATTAAAGATTAAATTATTAAAAATTAAATTATTAGAAAGATAAAGGAGAACATTTGTAGCTCAGGGTTGTAGCTCTGCTCTTTCGATGCTTACTTGCTCGGCTGCCATGGAAACGGGGGAGGGGGAGCTAGGGGTGATTCTTGGGTGGGGGGGAAGCGTGCTGGAGGAAAACGAAAGTGAATCTTTCCTGCAGTTCTTTCTTTGAAGTTGATATGTTTCAAGGTCAACAGTCGTGGCATACCAGGAGGATGACACTGCCAGATGTATGCTCCCACATGACCCTGGAGGACCTGTGGATTGGATGATTTACGCTGGACAGTTGGGAAGAGATGCTTTCTATAGATGATTTTCGTGCCTATGCTTCAGATCTTGCTTTTCTATGGTTGCATTCAGTTCATACTCAGTAAATGTACCTTTCTCAATGCAAATGGAGTTGGGGTTTTTCTTTCTTGAGTTTTGAAAGGAGGCACGCCTGACATGAGGGGTCCTGGATGCTCCCTGAGCTTGCTTGTTTTCTTGCAAATGTTTCATGACCCAACTAGGTAACATCATCAGTGCTAGTAAGGTTTGCTGTCAATTTATATTTTGATGGCTTGCTCTGTCTATGTGGGGGCAGTCTTAGAGATTCTTTGGTTGGGCTGTTTGCTGTTGGCTCTTTGGCAGTTCCTTGACTGGGGTATTGTTGACTTGATTGTTGGTCTGAAGTTAACCTTGGAGTTAATCTGATCTGATCTGAGTGCTGAGTACTGGTGGAGAGAAGCTGGAGTATTTTGTTCTCTTTTGGGCTGATTTATTGTCTCAAGGGCATGAATACCAAGTGGAAGTCAGAAGACGTGTTGAAAATTCTTTAATTTCACAACACATAAGACAGATTTAACCATGTTTCAGTTGGGAAAATGTGACAATCCTAGACCAAGCCATGTCCAAAAATTTCAGGGAATATCTAGAAGCCTGTGCCACTCTGACGAATCAGCCATCAATTTATTTATTTTATTTTATTTATTATTTTATTTTATTGAATTTCTACACCACCCTTCTCCCGAAGGACTGAGGGTGGTGTACAGCCAAAAATAAAACCATGACAATATAAAAATTAAAAGGAATTTAAAACAATTAAATAAATTGGCCAAAAAACTCTACTAAAACAACCCATTAAAATAGTAAAATATTATTATTATTTAGGCCAGCCCTGCTTGTTGGAATAATAATAATAGACACATAGCCATTAACAACATCTATAGACTATGCAAAAGAGACCCTCAACCAGCCCAAAAGAGAACAAAAAGACTCCAGCACTTCTCCACCAGACCAAGGCTCTCAGGTCCTTCTCAAGGATTAGGTAGATGGCCATGAAGGTCTTTGAAAGCTTCCCTTTGTTAAGCAGGAGGGGATTGAACTGTGGAGAGACTGAATGCCCATGAGAGCAACAGAGAAGACAGAGGCATGAATGGAAACAGGAAGTCTTTTATTGACCCAGCAATGGAACTTCATCCTTGAGACAGGAGGTTGTCAAAAAAGGGACAATGAAGGAAATGAAACAATATGAGAGACATGGGGGGGTGGGGGTGGGGAGAAATTACAGTGGAAAATAAACCACAAAGAAACGCTTGTTAAAAAGAGGATATATTTATATGTTGTATGTTATGTGTTCATCATAATGTGCATTAATAAAACAATAAAACTTTAAAAAAACGAGAGAGAGAGGAGATTGTATCCAATTTTAAACCATCCATTTCACTCACAGAGGGACACTGGGCAGTGTAACAAATAAAACACAAAACACATAAAAGCACAAAAAGTCCAGTTGCCTCCTGAAAAAAGCACCTTTGGGACTTTGGCTGCAAAATTAATAACATGAGTTCATGTTGGTGTTGGTTTGTTCTCTGAGCTGGTTCTTTAGTTTCCGAATGTTTTGTCACCAGGCTAGGAAACGTCATCATCAGAACTTCAGTTCAAGTGTTTCATTTCAGTTCTTTTCTGATTTTATAGGCCTTATGTGGTCAGTTGGTCATGTGACTGGCTGGTCATGCCGTGTGAGGGTCATCTGGTGGAGAGGTCACTCACATCACCTCCAGCCAGGGAGTCCTCCACCACTAGATGACCCTCACATGACATGACTAGCTGGTCACTTGACCAACTGACCCCATAAGACCTATGAAAGCAGAAGAGAACTGAAATGAAGACCCTTCAACTGATGAAGTTCCCTTGTCTGGTGACAAAACATTCAGAAATTAAGCAAGAAGCTCAGAGAACAAACCTCTACCAACATCTACCACCTGAGCTACAAATAGTTTCCACCATTTCTAATATGAGTTCATGTCATCTCCTGAACTATGTTGGAATTTTCACAACAGAGAAGCAATCAAAGTCTCCACTCTGCAGATGGAACAAGTGAATTTAAGAACATTAACACTGAAATCAAAGCCAACACATTTTAGAGACTCCTTTGAGTAAAAGAAAAAATAAATGTTGGAAACTCTGTTGCTGGAAACTAATACTCACATATCAACCTTAATTTCCAAGTTGGGCACTGGACCTCACTGTGGACAACTGACATTTATGAAGAATAAAAATGTGGGTGATTGGTGCTGATTAACAGGTATATTACAATCACATCACTTGTCATATTATTTAATAGAAATCAGATCAAGGACAAAAATACTCCAAAGTGAAAATAGAAGTTTTCAATCCCCCACATAAATCAGAGATTCTTATGCCTCATGATATTTTCTTTACAATTGAGGTGGGGTCTGAATAGGATGATGTAGCATTTGGGGAAAAAGATACAAGCCAAGAGACCAGCCCCAGAGGCCAAGATGGAGAAGATCTCCACGGCCACCATGGACTTCCCTTTGGTGCTCAGGTAGGTGGGGAGGAATGAGATCCAAACACTGCAAAAGACCAGCATGCTGAAAGTAATGAACTTGGCTTCATTAAAACTATCAGGCAATTTCCTAGCCAGAAAGGCCACCGTGAAACTGACAAGGGCCAAAACACCCAGGTAGGCCAGGGCAGCATAAAACATCAAAGCTGAGCCTTCGTTACATTCCAAGATGGCCTCTCCTACCAAAGAGTGGAAGTCCAAGTTGGGAAATGGGGGAGAGGTTATCAGCCAGGTGGCACAAAGGACTGCTTGGATCAGGGGACAGGCTGAGACAATGGAGTTGGTCAGTGGTTTTCCTAAGAGTTTCCTTGTCTTGTTCCCTGGCTTGGTGGCCATGAAGGCCAGAACCACCATGACAGTTTTTGCCAAGACAGAGGAAACCGCGAGGGAAAAGAGAATGGCAAAGGCAGTTTGTCGTAGGAGACAGGTGAACTTCCTGGGTCGACCAATGAAGAGGAAGGAGCAGAGGAAGCAGAACAGGAGGGAGACCAGGAGGATGTAGGTGAGATCTCGGTTGTTGGCCTTGACGATTGGTGTGTCACGATGTTTATGGAAAATCACCAGGACTGCAGATGTGATCACTGAGAGAAAAAGAGTAAGGGAAACTAAAGTGTATCCCAGAGTCTCTTGATAGGAAAGGAAGTGGATCTTCTTGGCAATGCAGTGGTCCTTCTCCTTGCTAGGGAACTGGTCTTCTGGACACAGGTCACAACGAGCTGCATCTGAAATCAAGAGTCTTTGTCTAAGTATTTCAGCTGAACCTGCCATGAACAAGGTCTCTCTCCCACAAGGGACTCCCTACGCACGGTCACTCAAGCACTCGTCACTTCCCGCCTGGACTACTGCAATGCTCTCTACATGGGGCTCCCCTTGGGGTGCACCCGGAGGCTGCAGTTGGACCAGAACGCGGCCGCGCGGGGGATTATGGGAGCGACGGGGTGCTCACATATAACACCTCTCCTGCACGAGCTGCACTGGCTTCCTGTGGTCTTCCGGGTGCGCTTCAAGGTGTTGGTGACCCCCTTTAAAGCGCTCCATGGCTTAGGGCCAGGGTATTTGCGAGACCGCCTTCTGCCACCGATAGCCTCCCACCGACCGGTTCGCTCACACAGAGAGGGCCTCCTCAGGGTGCCATCGGCCAGGCAGTTCCGGCTGGCGACCTCCAAGGGGAGGGCCTTCTCTGTGGTAGCACCTGCCCTCTGGAATGACCTACCCCCTGAGATACGCATGATATCAGACCTCCAGACTTTTCGTCGGGCCCTGAAGACACACTTGTTCCATCTAGCTGGGCTGGCTTGATCCCATCCTCTCAGTTTTAATCGAATTCGGTTTTAATTGGGTTGTTTTAAACTCGGGCCAAAATTATTTAATCATTTTTTTTTTAAATGTTTTTAAATTTTATACGCTATGTTTTATCCTGGCTGTACACTGCCCTGAGTCCCGCAGGAGAAGGGCAGTATAGAAATATAATAAAATAAATAAATAAATAAATAAATAAATAAATAAATAAACAAATAAATAAATAAACAAATAAATAAATAAATAAATAAGGGGTCTCAGGCATGACTCCTTTCTTCAGAAGCCCCCTCCAAACAAAATTGAGGTGAATTTTGAATTAAGTGAATGCAAATTAAGGGAACTACTTCCTTGACTTGGAAAGATATACAGTGGAAGGGAGCATCTGAAGATTGTTTGTGAAGCTGAGCTTCTGGTTTCCGGCACGCGCATGTTCACTGGCCAGCTGGTCTTTGTACGCGCATGCATGCCAGAAACCAGAAGACCAGGTGACTGGTGTGCATGCATGCGCTGAAGACCGGAAGCTCAGCTTCCCAGCATGTACATGCAGGCTGGGGAGCTGCTCTTCCGGTTTCTGTCAGTCCCCTGTGCGTGCATTTTGGCAACACTGCCCTACACCATTTCTGACAAATGGCAGTCTAATTTCTTTTGAAAGCCTCCAGTGATGAAGCTCCCACAACTTCTGAAGGGAACTTCTGTTCCATGGGTGGATTGTTCTCACGGTCACAAAATTTCTCTTTCTTTCTAGGTTGAATCTCTCCTTGTTCAGGTTCCATCCATTATTCCTTCTCTGGCCTTCAGGTGCTTTGGAAAACAGGCTGACCCCCTTCCTCCTCTCTGTGGCAGCCCCTCAAATATTGGAAGACTGCTATCCTGTCTCCTCTCCCCTTCTCTTCACTGGACTAGCCATGACCAGTTCCTGCAACCGTTCTTCATATGTTTTAGCCTCCAGTCCCCTCATCATCCTGGTTGCTCTTCTCTGCACTCTTTCTAGAGTCTCAACCTCTTTTTTATAGTGTGGTCACCAAAACTGGATGCAGTACTCTAGGTGTGGCCTTATTAAGATGTTAGCTGCACTAAGGGAACCATTGCAGATCCTCAGGAATGCCCAGGTGTGATTGTCATAGTTTCCTTCTCCAAGGAAGATCTATAATGGAAGAATGTTCCATATGTTTGCTCTACCTGTCTGATTAGAGATGGTTCCTTCTGGACAAGGGTCACATTGGTAGCAGCAAACCTGCTTCCCCTCTGGAACTCTTCTCCTCTCTCCTGCCTGGCACCTCTTCATGCCACACCTGGCAAAGGGCACATTCTGAAAGAGAAAAGAGAAATTTATTTTATTTATTTATTTTATTAAATTTCTATACCGCCCTTCTCCCAAAGGACTCAGGGCGGTGAACAGCCAGAAGATAAAACACAGAGATACAAAAATTTAAAATAGATTAAAAACGAATTAAATAATTTGGCTGAATTTAAAATACCCCATAATATAAACAGATTAAAATTTGTATTTAAAATTTATATTTAAAAGGGGAGAAGATTTAAGCCAGGCCAGCTTGAAATATATGAGAAGGCCTAAGCAATGAATATGCTTCCTTTATTCATGAACGCAACCACAAATATCAACTAGCAGTCAGAAGACATGACGAAAATTATTTAATTTCACAACATATAGACAGATTTAACCATAGTTTCAACTGGGAAAATGTGACCAGCCTAGACCAAGCCAAGTCCAAAAATGTCAGGGAATTTCTAGAAGCCTGGCACTCGGACAAATCAGTCATCGTTGGTGAGATGGACAAGATATCAATTTGATAAATTGACAACAACAACAAACAACAAATGAACCTACCACAAACAAGATCTCAAATGTGTTACATTTAAAGCAGGTTTTAATGAAATGTCTTCCATATTTTCTATTCCAGCAGACCTGTTTTTCTTTTTTCTTTTTTTTTATAAAAAGTTTTTATTTTTTTTTAAGACAAACAAACATATAATACATCAGTCCTTCCGTGTGTCATCTCGGTATTTCTTCAGTGACTTCTTCTTCTTTTTGTTACTCCTCCTCTTCATATTTCTTCCTTAGTAGATCCCATTTCTCTATTTCAATATTTCCCCCAAAGTACATATTTTTAATGTAAATTTCTCCTGATTGCTTATCAAATTCTTTATCTATATCTCTTTTCTATCCAATCATAAAATTTCCCCCATATCTTAAAATATTCCGTATCCTCTTTCTCCTTAATCATTAAAGTTAATCTGCTCATCTCTGCGCACTCCAAAATTTTTCTAATTACTTCCCCTTCTAAAGGGATTTTCTCTGCTTTCCATCTTTGTGCAAATACTATTCTTGTAGCAGCAGACCTGTTTTTCAACCAGAAGTTCTGCATCCCAAGGAGAGAATAAAACTTTCTCTGAAGTTACGTTTCCTTCCAGCTCACCTCTGTGGCCCAGATGATTCTGTTGGAGTTAATGGTGAAATCGTGGCCTGGGGGAGCCCCCGGATTTATCTGACCAACTTTCGTGGGGACAAAAGATTCATTGGGGAGGAAAACCCAGTTGAGAAGATCATAACGAGCAGATCCCAGTCCATTATCTGAGAAGGAGACTTCCTCTCCAGCACTGTTGTTGAATTGGACGTTCTTCAAATAGGGAAGAATCTGAAAGAAAAGAGGCCTTCAAAAATGGTCATAATTGGCTGAAAGCAGCGGTGGGATTCAGCCGGTCCGGTCCGGTCTGGGTGAACCAGTTGTTAAATTGCTAGCTGGCCCTTCCCCTCCCCTTCCAGGTGTCCCCATATGCCCCATTTTGGTTCCCAGGTAAGTGCAGGGAGGCCTACTAGGCCCAAAATGGGGCATGGAAGGTGCAGTGCGTCCCCCGTGGCCCGTTTTGGCTCCCAGGAGGTGCAGGGAGGCCTACTAGGCCCAAAATGGGGCACGCGGGAGGGGAAAATGTTTCCCCCCTGTGGCCCACTTTTGCTTCAAAGGGGGTCCAGGAGGCTGAGTGCTGCCTGTCATGCCCCCTGGCCACCCCACCATGGCCACCCCCAACCAGCTGGTCATTAGGGCAGAAATTGGTTGTTCAATTATTTGAATCCCACCAATGACTGAAAGCCATAAATGAGATATCATGCCTTCTATCATTCTGTGATGGCCATCATCTTAGGAGACACATGTATGTCTGGGAAGCTAGTGGAGAACCCTTGATGGAGAACTAAGTCGTTGGGAGGGACACTACATATTTGACTCCTTTCTCAACATGGTCAAAGGTTCTCTTTGTTATTGGGCCTTAGAATCATGCCCAATATTTCAATTCCACTGTCAACCCTGAAGATGGTCTGGCTGAAGCTATCTTGGAGCTTCAGAGTTGCCACACTGGAGCTGAGGGATAGGGAGAGGGAATCAGAGATAACTGGGGATGTGTAGTCAAAATAAAATACTTTCTCCTGGGAACCAAGGACATTCTCACACCTGGCTGAGGGGAGGAGGAGTGATGTCACCAGGCAACTGAACGGAGCCATGATTGGACCATGTGACTGATTCTTTGAGACTGGGGGAAAAGTTTTTACTTTTACTTAGGTGAAAACCTAATTAAATTAAGCGACGCTATAGAGCACTGCACACCAGAACAACTAGACACAAGGACAGTTTTTTCCCGAACGCCATCACTCTGCTAAACAAATAATTCCCTCAACACTGTCAAACTATTCACTAAGTCTGCACTACTATTAATCTTCTCATTGTTCCCACCACCCATCTCCTTCCACTTATGACTGTATGACCGTAACCTTGTTGCTGGTATCCTTAAGATTTATATTGACGGTTTCCCTATGAGTATCATTAAGTGTTGTACCTCATGATTCTTGATGAATGTATCTTTTCTTTTATGTACTCTGAGAGCGCACATAATTCCTTGTGTATCCAATCACACTTGGCCAATAAAGAATTCTACTACTACTATTCTACTATTGTTCTACTACTAACCGAGGGGTCCTTCAGAGTTGGTTTTCACCAGATATGTGCCAATTTGATATTTCCAATAAAGCTATTTGAGGAATCCACCTGCCTCAGAGTTTTTGCTTCAATGGATCTATTACTTGGAACCCTGAGATTCAATTTTATCAGCATGTTGCCTACATTCAAAGATCTATGGAGATTCAAAGATCTATGGAGGCTGGACAACCGTTTGTCTGAAATGGTGCAGGGTCTCTTGCTCAATCAGGGGGTTGGACTAGAAGACCTCCGAGGTCCCTTCCAACTCTATTATCCTATGTTCTACATTCTGCCTTTTTTTCAACAAAAAGTTATACTTCATTCATATTGTTTTTATAAATACTGTTTTAACATGGACTGATCTACATGGAGGGAACTATGCAGTGGGAGCTCCAAGGCTCTGTTTTAGGCCCAGTGCTCTTCAACATCTTCATCAATGACTTGACTCGGAGGAAATGGGGATTTTGCAGTAATCTTCCCCTGGAGTGGGGAGGGAATGGAGATTTTGCAGTATCCTTCCCCTTCCACCAAGCCACACGCACAGAACCGGTAGTAAAAAATTTTGAAACCCACCACTGAACTGAGTATGTCTAGTTTAATGAAAAGAAGGACTAGGGGAGATATGATAGCAGTCTTCCAATATCTCAGGGGCTGCCCCAAAGAAGAGGGAGTCAAGCTATTCTCCAAAGTACCCGTGGGCAGGACAAGAAGCAATGGGAGGAAACCAATCAAGGAGAGAAGCAACCTAAAACTAAGGAGAAATTTCCTGACAGTGAGAACAATGAATCAGTGGAACAATTTGCCACTAGAAGTTGTGAACTTCCAACACTGGAAGTTTTTAAGAAGATGTTGGACAGCCATTTGTCTGAAGTGGTGTAGGGTTTCCTGCCTAAGCAGGGGTTGGACTAGAAGACCTCCAAGGTCCCTTCCAACTCTGTTATTATATTATATGGTGGCATACAGATATTTAATCACTAATTGAAGAAATGCAATATGGGAATCTTCCTCTCTAGGCTGAGTCAAAAGTCACAGAGATTACCTGCCATGACTGGACATTTGAGATCCTTTTTCCGAGCCTCATTATGGTTGGTCGCGCACCTGATCCGTGCATTGCATGTAGTGCGTGTGCCACCGCATAAACAGCATTGTAGATCATGTAACTTTCACCTGTCATCCTTGTTTCAAACACGTAAGATGGCAGATCCTGTAAATTCTCTTTTCCTGTACATGGTTTTGCCCTCTTTGGAAGGGTCAATCCTGGTTGGTGGATTTTGCATTTAAAGATTTCTTCCTACCACAATGGGAGGAAGTCATCTCCTTCTGGGTTCAAAGGATCTAAAGAGAGAAGAAAACGGCTGAATTCTGGCACATCCCTGGTCTGGTCCTTAAAATGCAAAGCCCCGTGGAAGTACTTTCGAAATTGCAATACATCTTGAGATCCCACCACGCTAAGATCCCAGTGGGAAGGTACGATCCAAGCTCTCTGAAACGACATGGATCGTCCAAACCGAAGCAGAGTGAACACCACTAACGATATAGTACTGGAGTCTCCAAACAGAATAGTCACTTCCGCTTCCAGCAAAATCTTGAAAACAAGGTGCATTCCTGATGCGTCAATAGCCGGAATATCAGAATCGAATATTTCAGGGAAGGCCAGGCAGATCTCCTTCTCCTCCAGCGTCGGAATCAGGTATGAGACGAAATGTTCTCCACTGTCACCTTTAGAGGCCACAAGCCCAGCCCAGTTCCACTGGAAATGCAGGAACAGCTGGATTAAACCCACAAACTGGGGAAATTTCTTGGGATTAATCCAGAAGAAGGAAGGATAATCTGTTCCGTCTCCATGAAGGAACTCAGAGCCGACACTAAGCTGGAGAAAGTGAGATGTTTTTCTCAAATGCAAAGAACAGTTGTATGGTGACTCTAGGCAGAGGTGGTATTCAGCCGGTTTGTACCAGTTCGGGTGAATCATTAGCATCGACTGCCCGCCTGGATGTACTTCTGTCCTATTTAGCCAGGTTTTTGAGGCTGGGCGAATGCGCTGGAGGCCGAGTGGTAAGAATATTGGAAACCCACATCTGATTCTATGGATCCTAACCAGTAATTAACCAGTGGAACAGCTTGCCACCAGAAGCTGTGGGTGCTCCATCACTGGAGGTTTTTAAGAAGAGACTGGACGGTCACTTGTATGAAATGGTAGAGAGTTTCCTGCTTGAGCAGGGGGTTGGACTAGAAGACCTCCAAGGTCCCTTCCAGCTCTATATTCTGATTGATTGATCATGAGTGGTCAAACTGGCTCACTTTGAATGACAAACCTTAGCTTTCCCCCTTCTTAGGAAGACCAACCAGTTACGATTTTTGCCTGGTTCTGGCAGGTCAACTTACAAGGGAAAGAACTATTATGGTGATAACATGGAATAAATTGCACTAAAGAGGCGGCTAAATAAGTCAGGAAGGAACTCCTCTTGCCAAGTGCAGCATTTCAGAATTTTCTCATATCTATCTCCTGGGGGTTATATAATAGCAATAGAACTTAGGCATATATACCGCTTCATAATGCTTTTACAGCCCTCTCTAAGCTGTTTACAGAGTCAGCCTCTGGCCCCCAACAATCTGGATCCTCATTTTACCCACCTCGGAAGGAAGGAAGGCTGAGTCAACCTTGAGTTGGTCAGGATTGAACTGCTGGCAGTGGAATGCAGAGTTAGCCTGCAATACTGCATCCTAACCACCACAGTCCTTACAAAAATGTATCTTGATAGATAAAATACAAGTTCAAACATAGCATGGATTCTCTAACTCATATATATCCTGATATGCTCACCTCCCAAACACTTTTGATTTCATCTTTGGCTCCTTTTGTTTGTCTACCTCATATTGTCTCCAGGGAAGCCCCCTTACCTGCGGGACCTTGAAGATGCTGAAGATGGAGGCCATCTGCATTGAGGATTTTGGGTTGCCACTTCCGATGACAGAGAGCAGAGGGTTCTGCCCATTACATTTGCAGCCTGGAGCCGTTTGGCCTCGTCTGGAGAGCAGGGAGAGGCTGATCAAAGAACTATTCTTTTCAGTCTGGTGACTGTCATAAATGTGGAAGCCCAGGGAGATGTTGGGGAGGAGAACCCGGTCCTTGTTGACCTCTGTGACTGCAAACTTCAAGGTCAGGAACTGCTGGTAGTTCTTGGGGATGGGCCTACAGTGAGAAAATCATTGGGACTCATTTCAGAAGAACTTCTACGTGCTTCCTTATCTTGCTGTTCTCCAGAGTAGCAAGTCCCATATTTTATCGGGTTTCTGGATTTTTTTTAAAAGGGAAGACCTTGATTAAACTTGAATGGCTTCGCGAGAAAGGAGAAATATGTTCCTCTCCATATCACATTTGCTCCTTTAGCTCCCTAATCAATTGGGTTGTCTCTTTGAGGGTCGATGGAGCTTCTCAGTCCTCCAGGTCACAGTTGTCCAAAATGTGCTTTCTTCAAGAGGACTTTCTGGTTTTTCTCTGAAGACGTTTCCCTTCTCATCCAAGAAGCTTCTTCAGCTCTGAAGAACTGAAGAAGCTTCTTGG
Organism: Pantherophis guttatus; assembly: GCF_029531705.1. The sequence continues at coordinate 250,312 of NW_026844115.1, forward strand.
ATGAGAAGCGAAACGTCAAAGAAAAACCAGAAAGTCCAGTTGCCTCTTGAAAAAGCACCTTTGGGTCTCTTTTCTAGCAGCTTTTTCAGGTCTTCTAACCATTACTGAGCACAAAACTCCAGTGGAGGCCACAGCAAATGTTTCCTGAAGGCCATTATTCCCGAGTACTGCTGATTCAAAAAATGAGTTTTATTTTTGCTTTTGTCGGAATCCCACAATGAGCTTTTATTTGAATTTTCCAACATGACTTTCTGTACAAATTAATATTACAAGTCAACTTCTTCCCTAGGCCAGCGCAGTTTCTGTTGTCCCTCTTCACTTTTTAGACTTACCATTTCCCTGATGACGATGACTTCTGAAAAGATTGAGAACTGCAGCCTATTTTATTTTGTTTAAATTTATTGACTACTTTTACATGCCATCCATGATGCTAACTTTGCGAAAAGATTTGAACTACACTAGGATGTTGCAAAGATAACTAGAAGAAATATTTCTATGTATTTCTATGAAGTAAGTGCCTATAAAGAACTGTTGCAGGAATTAGGTGTGTCTAGTTTAATGAAAAGAAGGACGAGGAGTGATAGGATCGCAGTCTTCCAATATTTGAGGGGCTGCCCCGTAGAAGAGGGGGGTCCACCTATTCTCCAAAGGACCTGAAGTCAGGACAAGAAGCAACGGATGGAAACTCATCAAGGAGAGAAGAAACCTGGAATTAAAAGGAGAAACTTCCTAACAGTGAGGAAAAGTAACCAGTGGAACGTCTTGCCTCCAGAAGTTGTGGGATCTCCAACACTGGAGGTTTTTAAGAAGAGATTGTCTGAAATGGAGTACGGTTTCCTGCTAGAGCAGGGGGTGGACTAGCAGACCTCCAAGGTCCCTTCAAACTCTGTTATTCTGTTATACTAAAAGGAGTCCTTGAGTCTAATCCAAAGCAAGCCATCATCTACATCTTTCTGCTCCAGGTAAAACTTACATGAGTCTGTAAGAAATCTTGGATGGGTCTATTTTAAAATCTGGGTCTTCGAAGTATTGAATTCTTGTCAGGAGCAAATTCCCACCAATAATGAGATCTCCAGGCTTGTAATATTCTTGCAGAATGTGGAAAGTGTTTGCCAGCACAGATACATTTGGCGTGCCCTTAGCAGCAGCTGGAGGCAGGAGCCAGAAGAGGAGCAGGAGGAGGAAGAGAGGCAGCCCAGTCATTCTCACCTTCCCTCGGTCGGAATAATAATTTGGGATTCCAACTTGAGCTGGGGTTGTGCAAGAATAAATAAAAAATGAAATCCAGACAGCTGTGTGGAAAAGGAGAAATATTTATTCCTCAAGGCAAAACGGTTTGCCTTGGGGGCAGCTGCAGAGAAATGGGGTACAAGGAGTTTAACAGATTAAAGAATTGGAAGGGACCTTGGAGGTCATCCAGCCCAACCTCCCTCCCCCAAAGCAGGAGACCCTACACCATTTCTGACAGGTGGCAGTCCAGTCTCTTCTTGAAAGCTTCCAGGGATGAAGCTCCCACAACTTCTGAAGGCAACTTCTGATCCATGGGTTGATTGTTCTCCCTGTCAGAAAGTTCCTCCTTATTTTCCAGGCTGAATCTCTCCTTGATCAGTTTCCATCCATTATTTCTTGTCTGGCCTTCAGGTGCTTTGGAAAATAGCTTGACCCCCTTCCTCCTCTCTGTGGCAGCCCCTCAAATATTGGAAGACTGCTCTCCTGTCTCCCCTGGTCCTTCTCTTCACTAGACTAGCCAGGCCCAGTTCCTGCAACCGTTCTTCGTATGTTTTAGCCTCCAGTCCCCTCATCATCCTGCTTGCTCTCCTGTGCACTTTTTCTAGAGTCCCAACCTCTAGATGCAGTACTCTAGGTGTGGTCTTACTAGGGCTTTAGAGAGCTGTCTTAGTACCTCCCTTGATCTTGATTGTATCCCTCGGTTAATGCAGTTTAGGATTGCATTGGCTTTTTTGGCACTGTTGTTTTATAGAGGAGCTTGTCTTAGGTGTGGAAGTGTCTACGGGCTGATTCTAGAGTGACACTACAGGTGTGGTTATCTGTAGTTATATGTCATCTATAATATTTATTCTTGTGAACACGTTTTAATGACCGTTTTAATGACCGTTCTATTTTTCTTTACAGACCTTCTCCTTTGATATGTGGATGAGGTCTAGGTAACTTCTTTGCAGGTTTGAGTAAAAAAAATTCCTTCAATTGCTGTTTTTACTTGATTAACTTAGTTTCAGCTTGACTGTCAATTATATAGTGGAGCCACTAATTCTCAGACCATTGTGGATTCTGTTAATGTTTTAAAGAAAGGTGAAGACAGTATATAGAATAAATGTATCTTTTGAGATAAAACTTCCCAACCTCCTAGATGAGAAATCAAAGCATGTGTAGAAGCTGAATAAGCAGGCAACACTGCTAGTCTCACAAGAGCTTTAGCAGACTACAGACTGGCCGTACAAACTAGATGATCTTTGGGTACATTTCTATCAACCATGTTTCCTCTTACCTGGGCTTGGCTTGTCACCAAAGGGAAACTAAGGCCAGCTGAGCTACACCAAACCCAGGAGTCGGCTCTTTTCAAGACATGCTAAGGTCACCTGTCCAGCCCTCACCTGGAGAACTAAAAGCTTATTGTTTAAAGTATGTTTTATCTTGGAAGATTTTTGTGGGTAGAAATCCACAGGGGAGACATTGAGAATTACCGTTCTTCTGATAATTGCAAGGAACAGCAATATCCTACCTACGTAATATTAGATTTTGTTTGTGCACCAGATGGGGAATAAAATGTTTACGTCTCTTGTATTCCATGGAGTAGGTGGACTTGAGAGTCAAGGGGATGTTGGTTATTTGACCTATATGAAACTGAGTACCTGCAAACAAGGTGGAGTTTGGCCTGAGCCAATGTTTGTGTTCTGTCCTGACTACACATTAGTCTGTGCACACCTCGACATGCAGTTAAACCCTCCTATCCTCCAATGAAGCAAACCACGTGCCTAGATCTGGAAGCTTTATTGAAAGAAAAGGATATGGTGAAACTGGGGAAAATAGGGATACATACAAGGAGAACCAAATACAAGATAGACAGTATTGAGTTATTGCTGAACATAACAATTCATAAATACAAGCAATTTAAATCTCACCAGCAATGCTCTGTGTGTGGGATGTGGGTTTGTGCTTGGATGACCATGTGCCACAGATTAAGACGGATGTTTCCTTGTGCTTCTGCCTCCTCCAAATGCTAAAGGAAGTGGAGTCTGGCTTCCCAGCATGCACTTGTTTTGAGAGTGCGGGCTGATAGGTAAACGGTTGGGTCAGCTTCAAACAATATAATTGGCATTTGTCTCTCCGGCCACTAGATGGGGCTAGAGAGCAACATCAGCAGTGGTGGGTTTCTACTGGCTCGCCCCAGTTCGGGCGAATCGGTAGTGGCGGTGGTGAGAGGCTCCGCCCACCCACCCAGACGTTATCACAGATGCTCTGTGCATGCGCAGAAGTTTCTGCATATGCGCAGAAGCAAGCACGCATGTGCGCAGAATGAGTGCACACGTGTGCATGCTCCCGGTTCCAAACCCACTACTGAACAACAGTATATAAAGATTGTATGTTGGGACAGTTTGCTTGGATAGTATTGAGAGCTAATGGGGCCTGGTGGCACATGAGAATCAGTCACATCATAGTAAGCGTGAGCCATCAAAGCAACGCTTGGATGGAGTAACTGGTTTGATTATCAACACAAGGCAGGAGATGAATCCAGAAACCAAGTTCTCCAACAGATCTTACAAATAGACAAGAGGGTCCCTGAAGATGTCGGGCACATTTAAACGCTAAGGGACTATTGTTTAACAACTAATTGAAGCCTGAAAACTTGTGTTGTGTGTTGTGTGTTTTTCTTTCATTTATTTGTACCATCTTTTCCAAATATTATGGCCAAAAGAGAAGAGAGTAATAGTGCACAGGCCATGCCTTTCTGCTAACTTCACCCCAGAAATGGGATCTTCTCCCACGTCCCACAGGCTATTCAAACAGAATTATTCTGGAATGGATTTGGTGTCTGAAGTCTTGCTGTCAATTGTACTGGTTTTATAATTATTTATCTAGTTAACTGCAGTTAGTTAGTTAGTTAGTTAGTTAGTTTACTTTATTGTCATTGCACCTTGTACAACGAAATTAAACGCCATCTTCACGGCACTGTACATTATAACTATAAAAATAAAACACATGCACACATCCTTCGCATTCTGTACAATTGAATTGAAAACCCCTGATATTGCATTAATATTGCACTATAAAGTAGAGTTCAAAATAGTTACTTCCTTGTATCCTGAAGCTATGTTTCAGCCTCTTTGTCCTTGTTTTTATTGTCCTGTACCGTCTGCCAGATGGTAATAGTTCAAAAAAAAAAAGGCGCCCAGGATGAGATGGATCTTTAAGGATGTTTTGAACTTTCTTAAGGTAGCGGGAGCTATCAAGCTCTTCCAAGGAGGGGAGAGGGCAACCCATGATCCTCTGGGCAATGACGTTGACCCTCTGAAGTGCTGTCCTATCTGCCACAGACTCCTTTTCATGAGGGAACATAGCCAAAATTAGTTTCCAAAAAAACTAGGGCTTCTTGTGATTTGTTCATTCCATTTCCTCATCAAATTTAACTATCTTTGTGTTTGATATCATATATAAAAATTCCATTCTCACTCCTCTGGATGGTCTGTATCTTCCTCAATCTCAGGCCTTCTACCAGAGGCCTGGCAGTTGGAGGGTTCTTAGCTCATCCCAGCATTGCCTTCATCTGGACAGGGACAGTGGTGAAATCCAAATTTTTTTTACTACCAGTTCTGTGGGCGTGGCTTGGTGGGCGTAGCAGGGGAAGGATACTGCAAAATCTCCATTCCCATCCCAATCCAGGGAAAGGATACTGCAAAATCCCCATTCCCTCCCCACTCCCAGGGAAAGGATATTGCAAAATCTCCCTTCCCACCCCACTCTGGGGCCAGCCAGAAGTGGTGTTTGCCACTCTCCGAACTTCTCAAAATTTCTGCTACCGGTTCTCCAGAACTTGTTAGAACCTGCTTGGATTTCACCCCTGGACAGAGAGTTCTGCTGTTGTTCTTGGGATCTGTTAGAGACACTCTCCCAACGTAGTCATAGATCCAAATGTTTCTACCACAACTGAAACCACTTTGGCCTTGACTTTTCATATTTTCTCTAGTTCCTCCTTCAAGGCCTGGTCCTTCTCCAGCGTCCCATTCTCCTTCTTCTTGATGTTGCTGTCTTTTGGCATGGCTACATCTATCACCACCCATGTCTTCTTCTCTATGATCTCTGTGTCTGGTTGATTGGCCAAGGCCTGCCTGTCTGCTTGGATTTGCAAGTCCCAAAGGATCTCAGCCCTGTTATTCTTCAAAGCTTTGTGTGGAATTATCACATCTGGGTTTGAGAAGGTCTAGCCCATACACTCTGCATATGTTCCTGTACACCACAACAGTGTTTTGACCCAGCCATTGCAAATAATGGTCGCAAGTTCAAGGTTGACTCAGCCTTCCATCCTTCCGAGGTAGGTAAAATGAGGACCCGGATTGTAGGGGTAATAAACTGACTTTGTATAAAAAAGAACACCGCTTAGGGGCCCCCGAAAGCCCTACTAAGCAGGTATACACAAAAGTATGAAGGCTGTTGCTTAACGCATTGTAAGCCGCCCCGAGTCTCTGGAGAAGGGCGGCATATAAATCGAACCAATAAATAAATAAATAAATAAATAAATAAATAAATAAATAAATAAATAAATACCATTTACTCGTGAGTAAAACACACCCCTTTTTATAACAGGGCAAAAACAGTCTTTTACTCACATGGATAAAAAAAAAAATGAAACATAATTAGTCCCAACAAACCTGGTTCTGGCCAAGGAATCCAAATTGCTTGCTGTATACTGGAAAATGAATGCTTGTCTGTGACAACTGGCCACTCCCAAACCATTACTATTTATTTCCCAGCCAGGGAAGGGCTGGCTAGTGTCTATGTCTTCTTTTCCTGGAGAGCCGGCTTATTGTTTTCCTTTGCTCTCCTCTCCTTTCCTCTCTGTGCATACGCACATCTGGGATGGGCCCCATCTGTTCTTCCCCCTCACTCAGCTCAGGCCCCGTAGACAGCTGCCCCTCCACCTGGGGGAGGACCGAAGGCCCCAGCTCTGCCTCTGTCTTTGATGCTGTTTCCTTATCAGAGCCTTCTAAGGGCTCCAACGCTGGCCCAGCGTCCCTCCCTCCCTCCCTCCCTCCACCCCCTCCTCATTGCCCCTCCCTGCATTTACACCCTGTCACTATCTGTTGGTCTGTCTCTGATGCTGGATGCAATATTCAGGTGTGGTCTAACCAATGTTGAGTATGTAGGAGCCATTTTATTTTTTATTTTTATTTTTATTTATATGCCGCCTTTCTCCGGAGACTCAGGGCGGCTTACAATGCGTTAAGCAATAGCCTTCACACTTTTGTATATTTTATACAAAGTCAGCTTATTGCCCCCACAAACTGGGTCCTCATTTCACCTACCTTAGAAAGGATGGAAGGCTGAGTCAACCTTGAGCCTGGTGAGATTTGAACTCGCAGTAACTGCAGGCAGCTGGAAGCTAAATACTACCTTTTAACAGTAGCATTAGTCTGCTGTGCCACTGATTCTTATTGTTGTTGTCACTCTTTACAGCAAGGTGCATCAGCGTCATCAACAGACACAGAGTGTCAGTAACAAGATGCTCATCTTGTCTCATGTTCAGCTTGTGATTCATGAAGACCTAGAGATCCTTTTCCCATGTGCTGCTGACCAGGATGCTCTCTTCAATCCTAAACACATGGCCTTGATTTTTCCTGCACAAAAGAAGGACTTTGATCTGCTAATGTTGAATTGATCTGACTGGGGTCTGATTATTAATCGAGCTTGTTGAGAGCTTGTTGAATCCTGATCCACTCCTTTAGGATGATGTTTCTCAACCATGGGAATTTTAAGATATGCGGAGAAATATTTTAATATACTTTAAGTTGTGTTGTACCAAATCTCAAAGGCAAATAGAAAGAATTTCAAACAGTACATCTTTGGATAGAGATGATTACATAATATTTATATGATTTCTAATCATTTACTGAACAAGCCCTTCTCTTCTTTCGGAGATTCTTGTGCCTCATTATATTTTCTCTCTGATTCAGATCCGGCCTGAATAGGATAATGTAGCATTTGGGGAAAAAGATGCAAGCCAAGAGACCAGCCCCAGAGGCCAAGATGGAGAAGATTTCCACGGCCACCATGGACTTCCCTTTGGTGCTCAGGTAGGTGGGGAGGAAGCTGATCCAAACACTGCAAAAGATCAGCATGCTAAAAGTAATGAACTTGGCTTCATTAAAGCTGTCAGGCAATTTCCTAGCTAGAAAGGCCGTGATAAAACTGACAAAGGCCAGAAAACTCAGATAGGCGAGGACAGTGTAAAACATTGAAGTTGAGCCTTCGTTACATTCCAAGATGGCCTCTCCTACCAAGGAGTGGAAGTCCATGTTGAGAAATGGGGGAGAGGTTGCCAGCCAGGTGGCACAAAGAAGTGCTTGGACCAGGGGACAGGCTAAGACAATGGAGTTGGTCAGAGATTTTCCTAAGAGTTTCTTAGTCCTATTTCCAGGTTTGGTAGCCATGAAGGCCAGAACCACCATGACAGTTTTTGCCAAGACAGAAGAAACCGCAAGGGAAAAGAGGATGGCAAAGGCAGTTTGTCGGAAGAGACAGGTGAGCTTCCCAGGTCGACCAATGAAGAGGAAGGAGCAGAGGAAGCAGAGCAGGAGGGAGACCAGGAGGATGTAGGTGAGATCTCGGTTGTTGGCCTTGACAATTGGTGTGTCACGATGTTTAAGGAAGATTTCCAGCACTCCCAATGTGATGGTGGAGAGAGAAAGTGTGAGCAAAGCTAAAGCATATCCCAGGGGGTCTTGATAGGCAAGGAAGTGGATCTTCTTGGCAATGCACTGGTCCTTATCCTTGTTGGGATATTGGTCTTCTGAGCAGGGATCACAGTGAGGTGCATCTGAAATCAAGAGCCAGTGTGCATTTCATGGTGTATCAAAAAGGGCAAATAATCTTTTAATACTGAAAACCCTGTGGATACATTAGCCAAAGGAAAGGATGATTTCAGCTCTTTGGCTCAACTTCTCTGCTTTGTATTTTACATCTATTAATTCAGACTTTCTTTTGAAGAAAAGGGCAGGCAGACATAGCTAGATCGATGTTCTCTTTCTCCAATGGGTCTATCAATTTCCTGGGAGACTGAGAGGGCTGACAGAAGAACCACACCTGAAATAATGAACATTAAACCTTGAACCTCACACTCCTCTCCTTCCTGAAGAAATTGGCAGCTGGATTTCCCAATGGGTTGTAAAGAGAAGGAGTAGAAAGTCTAGTAGGGAATCCATGAATTCTGCCCTGAAACTATCCTGCATTAAATTGCTGAGGAGCAGGAAAGGTGGGGCGGGGGTGGGTGGGGTGGGGGAGGACAGTTTTGATCTATAAACTCAGAGTTTCTGCTGAAAAGTATGAATATGTTGAAAAATGTAATCTGCCAAAAAAGGCAGATAAGTCGATATTTGTTTCTACTGAATGGCTTCCCTCATCCTGGAAGATCAACGTTTGAAGTGTGCTCTACCTGTCTGATTAGAAATGGTCCCTTCTGGACAAGGGGCACATTGGTAGCAGCAAACCTGCTCGCCCTCTGGAACTCTCCTCCTCTCTCCTGCCTGGCACCTCTTCATGCCACACCTGGCAAAGGGCACCTTCTAAGAGAGAAAAGAAAATTCGTTGATATGGTCTAAGCCAGTGGTCCCCAACCTTTTTAACGCTGCGGCCCGCTGAGCGCGCGCAGGGGTGGGGCCACGGCCCAGGAGCTTTTGCGCATGGCCCAGTGTGCAAAAGCGGCCGGGGGACATGAACGCTGCAGCGCAAAGGCTCCTGGGCCGTGCGCTGCAGCGTTCATGTCCCCCGGCCGCTGCGCGGCCCGGTGCCAGGTACTCCACGGCCCGGCACCGGTCCGCAGACCGGGGGTTGGGGACCACTGGTCTAAGCAATGAGTGTGCTTCATTTGTGCATTTCTGTTTCCAATATCAGAATGACTTCAAACGACATGGTTAACTAGACTACTAGAGTCTATCAGAATCCAGGAATAGTTAAGGCCAGTTTCACTTCAAACTACCAATGGATGCTGGAGATCGGAACTGGGACTTGGCATGCAAAAGCAGCACATGAATTTATTGGACCTTCCAGCTCACCTTTCTTGCCCAGACAATTGCATCAGAATTGAGGGTGAAATCCTGGCCTGGGGGAGCCCCAAGATCTATTTGTCCAACTTTCACAGGGTCAAAAGATAAATTGGGGAAGAGAACCCAGTTGAGAAGATCATAGCGACCAGATCCAAGTCCATTTTCTGAGAAGGAGATTTCATCTCCAGCACTGTTGTTGAACTGGACTTTCCCCAAATAGGGAAGAAGCTGAAAGAAAAGAGAGAAATTCAGAAATTGGAGTAATAGGTTGAAAGACTGAAATGAGACATCATGCCTTCTATCCTTTTGTGATGGCCATCAGGGGATTTGTTTATATCTGGGACTCTTGAACAATTTCCTTGGTAGAGATCTGAACAATCAGAAGTATCACCCGATTTTTAAATATTTCCCCAAAACTTCAAATTATTCTCTTTCACTCTTTCAATTTTCTCTGTTTCTAATTTTTCTACCTGTCAGGAAATATTTCCTTAATTCTACGTTGGATCTCTCTTTGATAATCTTCCACCCGTTACTTCTTGTCTTGCCTTTGGGTGCTGTGCAGAGGGGTCACCAACCTTTTGGACCTCAGGGACCACTAAATTCATAATTTTAAATCCCATGGACCACTAATATAATCTGCCTAATGACTGGCTGGGTGGGCGTGGCTAGGTGGTCATGTGACTGGGAGGGTGTGGCCAACTCCTTGCCTCCCCGTCCCGGCTCCTTAGGGCCCCAACAGGAAGCAGTTGTTGGAGCTAAGCAGCCACTGCGAGAAAGAATTGGCAAAAGAGCTCAGTTCAAATTGGATCTGACCGAGAAGGAGGGTCAGTAGAAGCACCTCACTGAGGACTAGGAGCATAGGCTTTCCAAGCAGAGGGAAGACCTGTGGGAGCGCAAGGCCAGGTACCGGCGCCTGGAGGCTCAGCGGGCTGAGATGGTCAGCCAGTTCCAGACCAGGATGCAGTCCCACTGGAACGAGGCCCTCCAGCTCTTTGCCACCAGTGGCACTTCCCTTCAACCTTCACCCAAAGCCCCCCACCAGGAGGCTGAAGCAGACCCCAAGTCAGAATTTCTGCCCCCCTCTGCCCCACACCAAAAGACCCTGAAGGGGGAGACTCTCTGCAGCAACACAAACATTAATTGCATGTATCCGTTCCAGGGGCCATAGTTTGAGGACCCCTGATTTAGTGCAATATTAAAAATGCAAATAATTTTTCTGTAGATCACCAAAATTTTCTCACGGACCACCGTTTGGTGACCACTGCTTTGGAGTATAGGTGGACCCCGTCTTCTCTGTGACATTACCTGCCACGACTGGACATTTGAGATCCTCTTTCCAAGTCTTAGCATGGCTGGTCGCCCTCTGGATCCATGCATGGCATGTAATGCGTGTGCCACAGCATAAATGGCATTGTAGATATTGTAACTTTCTCCTGTCATGCTTGTTTCAAAAATGTAAGAAGGCAGATTCTGTAAATTCTCCTTTCCTGTACATGGTTTTTCCCCCTTTGGAGGGTTGTCGCCTGGTTTGTGGATCCTGCAGCGAAAGACCTTTTCCCACCATATTGGGAGGAAAACATCCCCTCGTGGGTTCAAAGGGTCTAAAGACATGAGGAAACGGCTGAATTCTGAGATATCCCCGGTGTGGTCCTTAAAGTGCAAAGCCCCATGGAAGGGCTTTATAACAAGCAATATGTATTCAGAGTTCATCACATTAAGTTTCCAACTGGATGTAAAGATCCAGACTTTCAGAAATGATGTATTTCTCCGGGCTTCATAAGCCAACACAACCACTTGTACATTTGCAAAAGTGCTGGTGTCTCCAAACACAATAATCACTTCACCTTTAGACCAAATGTTGAAAATATGAAGCAATTTCTTCCCTGGCAGAGCATAAAAATCAGATCTCATCATTTCAGTGAAGGCCAAACAGATCTCCTTCTCCTTCAGCATTGGCATCAGAGATGAGATGAAACGTTCTCCATTGTCATCTTCAGAGGCCACCAGCCCAACCCAGTTCCACTGGAAATACAGGAGAAGCTGGACTAACCCCACATACTGGGTAAATTCCTTGGGATTAATTTGGAAGAAGGAAGGATAAACTCTTCTGTCTCCCTGAAGGAACTCAAAGCCAACACCAAGCTGGAGAAAGTGAGAATCTTCTTTCAAAGACAAACATTATATGGTGGATTGTCCTACCAGTCAGGCTGACTCAACTTGAGGGGCAAGCTTATATTTCACCCCTTCTTAGGAAGAGGCACCAGTTCCCTGATTTGCCTGGTTGTGATAGATCAGAGGCCAAAGGAACAAAACATCAACCTTGATACAGAAAATACCATATTTTTCGGAGTATAAGATACTCCAGACTGTAAGATGCACCTACCTTTTTTGGTGAGGAAAACAAGAAAAAGAAATCTGCCTCTGCCTCCCAGCAATTTTGCCTCATTGCAGCAAACAGCAAACAGCCTGCTTTACTTTCATTTTCGTTTTCAGCATAGCTTGATTAGCACAAGAAAGAAAAAATCTCCTCCCAGCAATTTACCTCCTTGCAGCAAGCAGCAGAGGCCCACGCAAAACAGCTGAGAGCAAAATAGCTGAGGGTCGGGAGGCCAATCCAACCAACAATCAACTTGTGCTAATTAGGTTGTATTGAAGCTGAAATGGGCTGTTTCTTCTTGCTGCTTGCTGCAAGGAGGTAAATTGCTGGGAGGCAGAGGCCAAAGGATGGGGGCCAGTGGGTGAGTGGGGCTACATTGGTGTATAAGACACACCCAAATTTTCACGCCCTTTTAGGGGGGGAAAGTGCATCTGATATTCTAAAAAATACGGAAAACTGCACTTAAAGTTGCAGAAAGATGATAAACTTCTATGAAAGTCAGGAAGTAATTTCTGTCAAGGAATGGCAAAGCAGCTGTCCATATGAAATCGGAGACACTGACACAAACTTGTAGTCTTTTATATAAATATATTTAATGTTCAAATTTACAGCAGTCTTTGTCATCATCCAGAAAGAAAAAAACATAAGATTGTCAGGAATACAGGAACATCGTGAGGTAAATCGAACAGTATACAGAACACATAGAAGAAAAAGGCAGGGAAAAAAGGGAAACTCCCCCTTCACACCCACCGCAACCAATCACCGCATAGATTGCCTCAAGCATGAGCAGACAAGATAGCCAGAAACACAGGAACATCATGAGGTAAATTAAACACTATACAGAATGCACAGAAGAAAAAGGCGGGAAAAAGGGAAATGCCCCCTTTATACTTACGGCAACCAATCATAGTGCAGATTGCCTCATGCATGAGTCAGCACTCTCTAACTAATCAACTACAACTGTGGTTTCCGGCCCATTGTACACTTTACTGTTTAAACTACTAAATTCAATATCCTAACAATTTCTCTTTCACAAGTATATCAATATCTCTTTCTGGCTATATAAAAATGTATCTTGATATGTAAACTATAAAAATAAATCCAACTATAGGAAGGATTATCAAAGTTATTTTGTCAGACCTTTCCTTTCATCCTTGGCTTCTGTGTCTCTTTCTGTTGTCTGACCTATTCCATATTGAATTCCCCTTACCTGGGGGACCTTCAAGATGCTGAAGATGGAGGCCATCAGCCTTGAGGATTTGGCATTGTCACCTCCAATGACAGAGAGCAGAAGGTCCTCCTGGTCACATTTATAACCTGGAACCATTTGACCTCGTGTGGAGAGCAAGAAGAGGCTGAATAAAGAACTATTCCTCTCCGTCTGGTGATTTTCATAGATGTGGAAGCCAAGGGTGATGTTGGGAAGAAGAACCAGATCCTTGTTGATTTGTTTAACGGCAAACATCAAGGCCAGGACCTGCTGGAAGTTCTTGGGTATGACTCTACAATGAGAGAAAAAAAACCCACACCATTGGGGAACATTACAAGGAAGCTAGAGTCTGCTGGTAGAGTTTGAGTTGCCATATTTTTGGTTTAGTCTGCAACAGCAAGTCCCAAGTTTCATTGAGTCCTTGATTAAACTTCTATGGCTTGGTGAGGAAGGAGAAAGGCTCTTTCTCCATATCATGGACCATTTTATACGATTCCATCACCCTCCATTCTGAACTTTGCTTTAGTGAGTGTAATTGAGTCATTCTTGGAGCAGCTTCTTCAGGTCAGGTAACCATTGCTGACCACAAGAGTCCAGTGGGTGGATCACAGCACAGATTTACTGAAGTCCATTATTCATGAGAGAAATGCTGATTTCTAAAGTGAGGGATTTTGGCAGTACCCATCACTGGAAAAGGACTGAGCTTGTACGTTTCTTTAACCATGATTTTAAGTCCAAATTAGTATTATATGACAACTTCTTCACTAGGCCAGCAGAGTCTCTAAGGTGTTTTCCCTCCCCACTTTTATATGCATGATAATCATCCCGATGAAGACTTCTGCAAAGATGGGAATTCTTGAGTTGGGCTCCTTATTGAGAGAAGGACAAAGATCCAAACTACACAAGGACATTGCAAACATCCCCAGAACAATTATTTCTGAAAGAAAGAACCCTGAACCCAAAACAAAGAAAACAGTCATCTAAATATTTCCCCTCCAGGTGAAACTTACAAGAATTTATGACTAAGCAGGAACGGGTCATTTTGAAAATCTGGGGGAGCGAATAACATAGGAGCTGCCAGCGGTAAATTCCCCCCAATAATCAGGACACCAGGCCTGTAATATTCCCACTGATTCTGAAAGTTTAAACCCTTTTGGGACGCACACATGCTTTGAGTCTTCTTAGCAATAGTTGGAGGCAGGAGCCAGAAAAGCAACAGCAGAAGCAGGAGAGGCAACCCAGCCATTCTCCTTCTCACCTTCCCTGCTTCTGCAAAATCAAGGTTTGCAGAAGCTGAATTGCAGGGAGCTCTTGAAACCTCTGCAGATTTACATAGTTTAGGCTGCCTTGCCAGCTGGATGGCCTCAGGGCAATTTTATCTGAAGTCCTTTTGTATTAAGATATCTGTATCCCCCTATCTAGCCTATTCTGAAGTTAGACAGTTGTATTTTAATTTATTTTAATGATAGTCTCAAGAATAATCAAGCAACAAAATACTATTATATCAATCACGCCTTCTCTTACCAGTGTTTTGGCATTGACGCAAAGGGCAGCTGAGCCTCACCAAAGCTCAGAGTTAGCTCTTTGGAAGACCAGACAAGATTCTCCACCAGTGACAGAATTCAGGGCATATTTTTGAAAATAGGTTTTTCCTTGGAAGGTTTTTGTGGGTTGAAATCCACAGGGGACCCATTGTGAACTACTGTTCTTCTGATAATTGCAGGGAAAAGCAATTGTACTACCCACTCAGCAATAGATGTTTGCACATCAGGTGGGGAAAAACATGTTTCTGTCCCTTGTAGCTAATCCACAGAGCAAATGGTCTTGAGAATCAAGCTGAATTTGACTTTTTGACCTATCTGAAAGTGAACACCTGCGCAGAAAATGGAGTTTGGCCTGTGTCCTAGTAGGTTCAGATAGGATGGGTGCTGATGGGGCATGGTGGCAGTCAGGTGTCCTCCAGGAAGCGTGAGCAACCATGTCAATATTTAGATGGAATAATTGGTGTAGTCATATGCACAAGACAGGGGATGGAGTGGATAGATTGATAAAATTTATATGGCCACCCATCTCACGCAAAGTGGTTCTGAGCAGCATACAAGAGTCCAATGAAAACTGTAAAAAGCCCCATATAGAACTCATTGCAATAGTCCGACCAGGAGGTGACCAGAGCATCCTTCATCCAGGAATGGGTGCAACTGGCACGTAATCAAAGGTGTGAAAAGACCCTCCTAGCCACAACTGTCATCTAATCCTCAAGCAGGAGTTATGAACCCAAGAGGACCTCAAATTTCTCACAGGGTCTTTTTGGGGCAATGCAGCCTAACCCAGCACCATTGATTGTGTAGTCCTCAAACTAGAGGACTTTAAAACCGTAAGCCACTCAGCCTTGCTGGTGTTCAATTGACGCCTGTTCTTCCCCAGGCAGATACTCATAGCCTCCAGACAGCAGGACAGGACATGCACAGCGCTGCGTATTTTACCCGAAGCAAAGATGCGCAATTAGTATTGGATGTCATCAGCATATCTTGGATACATCACTACATGGAGATGGATGAGCTTACCCCACCGTCTCATGCAGATGTGAAATAAGAGAGGGACAGCAATGACCTCTGTGGCACATTAAGAAGGTCCAGGCTGGAGTTTCTCCTTCCCGATCCCAATTGAGTCAAGTAAGACGAGGATGGACATAGTATCTTAGCTGTTCCTAGCACTTCACTCTTCTGGACCCAGAGCTCTCCTGTTGTTCCTGGAATCTGCTGGAGCCCCTCTAACAGTTTAGGAACCACAGCTCAAATTGTCCCTATCACTATAACCATTTTGGCCTTGACTTTCCACATCCTCTCCAGTTCCTCCTTTAGTCCCTGGAACTTCTCCAGCTTCCCATCCTCCTTCTTCCTGATGTTGCTGTCATTTGACGTGGCTTCATCTATCACCACCCCGTCTTCTTCTCTATGACCTCTTCGTCTGGTTGATTGGCCAGGACCTGCCAGCCTGCTTTGATCTGGAAGTCCCACAGGATCTTCGCCCTTATTCTTCTCCACAACTTTGTGTGAAATATCACAACTGGGCTTTGGAAAGTTTAGCCCATACACGGTGCATATGTTCCTGTTCCAACTGCTTGGTAGTGTCATTCAGTGTATGCTATCCCTGCCTGCATCTTACACCCTGCCATTGTGTGTTGGTCTGTCTCTGAGGCTGGATGCAATATTCAGGTGTGATCAAACCAATGTAGAATATGTAGGAGCCATGATTCCTTTTGTTGCTGACACTCTATGTATGTTGCTACAGCAAGGACTAGTGGGATTGAGGTTCAGGTATATCAACCGATGCAGAGTGTCAGCTCATCTTCAGCTTGTGATTCATGAAGACCTAGAGATCCTTCTCACATGTGCTATTGCCCATGAAGCTCTTCTCAATCCTAAACATGTGCCTTTGATTTTCCCTCCACAAAAGAAGGACTTGGATAGGTCCATGTTGAATTGATCTGTTTGGATTCTGATTATTAATCCAGCTTGTTGAGAGCTTCTTGATTCCGATTCAATCCTCTGTGACGATGTTTCTCAAGCATGGGAATTTTAAGATATGTGGACTTTGACTCCCAGATTTTCCTAACCAGCAAGCTGGATGGAAAATTCTGGGGGTTGAAGTGCACAATTGTTAATGTTGCCAAAGTTGAGAAATATTACTCTAAGATATTATTTCCTTCCCATAATTTTTTGTTAACTGCCAATATAATAAACGTATGTTTTAATTTATCGTCCAAGTCGTTTTTAATATGTTGAAAAGCACAGGGCTTAGGAAGAAACCTTCAACGTTGAAGTCTCCCTCTAGCTTCAAGTATGCTGTATTTCAGAACATTTATTCAACTAGCTCATAGCCTCATCATTCAGCCCCCATTTTGCTCTCTTCTCTACTGGGATGAGATGGAAGATACTGCCCAATGCTTTGCTGGAGTCCAGGTACAAAATGGTCATTGTATTCCCATGGTCAAGTCACCTGATTATTTTATCCCCCAACCCCCCCCCAAAGGTCCAAATTGTTTTGACATGACTTATTGAAAAACTCCTGCTGGCTCCTTTCAAACATTGCAGGGATAATAAAGTAAGAAGCACAGAAAGGATAAGAAACACACAGTAATATCTACATGATCTTGTTTATTAATAAAGCATCTTTCACAATTAATAGAGAGTAAATTAATGTACCACATGTAAGTTCTAGATTTTTTTAATGAAAAAAAAATCTAATACTTCATTGAATGTAAAATTTAGTAGGAACTCAACAAAATCTCAGAGATCTAAAGAAATGAGCATGCTTAAAAACACTTGCAGCGAACCTAACCCAAAATATATTTAAAGATTTTTTTGATGAAAATAAAGTGGGAAACTGTTGTGGTAGAAACGAATATCCACATCCTTAAAATATCTGTTTATTTCCAAGTTGATCTCTGGGGCCTCAGAGGGGATAAATGAAACTAATGAAAACTAAAAATTGGTTGCTGGGTGATGGTTGCTGATTAAGAGATAGCTTGAGATTAGTTACTTCATTTGATTTCTAACTATTTAATGGACAAGACCCTCTCTCATTTTATCACTTTTTAGAAATCAGATCAAATACAAAAAATAAAAATAAAAATCCCAAAATCAAAACAAAAGTTCCCAATTTCCATATAAATCAGAGATTCGTCTGCCTCATTAAGTTCTTTCTACAATTCAGATCAGGCCTCAATATGATAATATAACATTTGGGGAGAAAGATGCAAGCCAAGAGACCAGCCCCAGAGGCCAAGATGGAGAAGATCTCCACGGCCACCATGGACTTCCCTTTGGTGCTCAGGTAGGTGGGAAGGAATGAGATCCACACACTACAAAAGACCAACATGCTAAAAGTAATGAATTTGGCTTCATTAAAGCTGTCAGGCAATTTCCTAGCCAGAAAGGCCACTGTGAAACTGATGAGGGCTAGAACACTTAGATAGGCGAGGACAGCATAAAACATTGAAGCTGAGCCTTCATTACATTCCAAGATGGCCTCTCCTACCAAGGAATGGAAGTCCATGTTGGGAAATGGGGGAGAGGTTACCAGCCAGGTGCCACAAAGAACTGCTTGGACCAGGGGACAGGCTAAGACAATGGAGTTGGTCAGTGGTTTTCCTAAGAGTTTCCTTGCATTGTTCCCTGGCTTGGTGGCCATGAAGGCCAGAACCACCATGGCAGTTTTTGCCAAGACAGAGGAAACTGCAAGGGAAAAGAGAATGGCAAAGGCAGATTGTCGGAAGAGACAGGTGAACTTTCCAGGTCGACCGATGAAGAGGAAGGAGCAGAGGAAACAAAGCAGGAGGGAGACCAGGAGGATGTAGGTGAGATCTCGGTTGTTGGCCTTGACGATGGGTGTGTTGTGATGTTTACGGAAAATAATCAGAACTGAAGATGTGATCAGAGAAAGGAAAAGTGCCAGAGAAGCTAAAATGTATCCAAGGGTCTCTTGATAGCTGAGGAAGTGGATCTTCTTGGCAATGCAGTGCTCCTTGTCCTTGTTCGGATACTGGTTTTCTTGACAGGGGTCACAGTGGGCTGCATCTGAAATCAAGAGCCTTTGTCAAAGGATTTCTGGGGCATCTGCCATGAATATTATCATTTCCACATGTTAACACAATTTTTCCCTTTCTGTCACAGACAACACACAAAGCTCCTGATGGAATGACTCACTGTACACTTTATGATGCACCAAAAAGGGTAAATCGCTTAAAAATTTAAAATTAACTATGGCAACCTCTTATAAAGAGAATATTTATAAGATAGTTTATCGATGGCACCTACCTCCAGCAAGATTAGCTAAAATGTTCCCCGGGACATCTTCAGTGCTGGAAATGTGGGCATAGCAATGGAACTTACTTCCACCAATGGTGGACATGCCCGCTGGCAGCTAAATATTGGATGAAAATACGACGATGGTTGTTTGAAATTACACACTGTAGAGTGGAACTGAAACTGGAAACTTTTTTGTTGGGGCTTAGACCCGCAAATATTGGATTGACTAAATGGTATTTGATGCTGCATATAATTACTGCAGGGAGACTGGCATTCACACAAGAATGGAAGAATGAGGATTTACCAACAGACGCAAAAATAATTTATAAAATCATGGAATGTGCAGAGTCTGACAGACTTACAAAACTGATCAAGGGTAAAAGAGACTCAGACTTTTATGGTCTGAGTCTCTTTGGAATATGTGGTATGACTGCACCCAGAAACGATGGGAGAGAGACAAAGGATAATGTTGGATTATAATTATAGATGATTGTATTGTATTTTTATGGTAATCAATAAGTATTGGAAAGGTAAATTTGTACACAAGAATCTGTAAATATTTTCTATTTTTACTCTGATTACTGGTGTATATATATATGGATATTTTGGCGATGTTACACCGTGATAGAAAAATTATTATACATTTGTTTTTGATTTTTCTTTTTGATTCTTTAAAAAAAATTTATTAAAAAAAAAGGGGGGGAAGTCATCCTTCATGACTCTGGGGATAGCTTACCTAGAGATCAAGAATATCAAGATTTGAATAATGTTCTACCTATCTGATTAGAAATGGTCCCTTCTGGACAAGGGTCACATTTGTAGCAGCAAACCTCTTCACCCTCTGGAACTCTCCTCCTCTCTCCTGCCTGGCACCTCTTCTTGCCACACCTGGCAAAGGGCACCTTCTAAAAGAGAAAAGGGAAATGCTTGAGGTACATGGAGTCCATCATACTACGTAACAGTAACAGAGTTGGAAGGGACCTTGGAGACCTGCTCACACAGGAGACCTGTACTAGGGATTCGAACTGATGAACTGCCAACCTTTCTGATCAACAAGCTCAGTGTCTTAGTCACTGAGCCACCAGCAATGAACATGCTTCACGTATCCATTTCCACATTCCCATTTTCCTATTCAGAATGTCTTCATAAGAAATGGTTCACTTGGGTCCAAGAGAAACCAGGAAAAGCTCCTGGGGGTACTCAGACCTCTGGCACTCTTGACTCATCGATGGAGGCTGAATGCGAATCTTGAAGCTCAGCATGCAAAGAAAGACTTGTGACATTGAGCTACAACTTTTCTAAACCAAAGAATGATGACGATTCAGTTGAACACGAATGGTCCATGGGAATCTCTGCCTGATTTAACTGCATCCTGGGTTTCATGCAGAAGTATTTCTCATTCCCACCCATTGTTGACCTGTGAGCTCTGGTGATACAGTGGTTAGAATGCAATATTGCAGGCTTATTCTGCCAACTGCCAATAGTTTGATCCTGATCCTGAGTCAAGGTTTATTCAGGCTTCCATCCCTCCGAGGTTGATAAAATGAGGATCCAGATTCTTGGGGGCAAGAGACTGACTCTGTAAACTGCTTAGGGAGGGCCGTAAAGCACTGTGAAACTGTATATAAGTGCTATTGCTATTGCAATTGTTGGACCTTTCACAAAGAATCTATTAACATCAGATTTTTTAAAATCAAAATTTGAAAATATTTTCTCATTCTATAGGCCTGCTTTCAGCTAAGAAGGGTATTCAGCATCATCAGGAGAGACTGATTCTTTCCCCAAATTTACAACACTTCCTTCCAACTTACCTCTCTGACCCAGATGATGACATTGGAGTTAATGGTGAAATCCTGGCCTGGGGGAGCCCTGGGATCTATTTGTCCAACTTCCACTGAGACAAAAGATTGATTGGGGAAGAGAACCCAGTTGAGAAGATCGTAACGAGGAGATCCCAGTCCATTCTCTGAGAAGGAGATTTCCTCTCCAGCACTGTTGTTGAATTGGATGCTCCTCAAATAGGGAAGAATCTGAAAGAAGAGAGACCTTCATAAATTGGATTAATCGGCTGAAAGGCAGAAACAGACATTATGGCTTCTATCATTCCGTGATGTCCACCATCTTGTAGGTCTGAGAAGCAAGAGACATTCTTTGGTTGAGATATGAGCAATCAGCAGTCACACCAAGGATTTGACCCATTTCCCAAGAGTACAAAGGATTCTCTGGGCATTTTTATTTAGGCTTCTTCAACTCCATTTTTAACCCAAAGTCAGAATTACCTACATATAAAGATTTTAAAAACACACCTCAAATTTTATTCCATAATTTTGCTCCTGTGATACTTCGCTAAATATATATTTTTAAATGATTATTTTGGCCCAATGTCTGGTGCATGAAAAATACATTTTTTGAATGATTAAATCATTTATATCAGTATAATATATAGATCTGCTGAATTCTTTTTATCTCTTTTATTCATTAAACCTGAAACTCAGTCAACTGTGCATTTAAACAGTTTGAATGCATTCAAAAATGCATCACAAATACCATTGACTGGTGTTAATGGTTGATTACGGGTTGCTGCCAGCATCCTAGGTATCAACCAAGTATCTTCTTAAAATATATGATGTTTTTTGCAGTTCCGCTGGTGTTATTGCAGGAAGCTGCAATTTCTTGATGTGTTTTGTAAAATTCTTGGACATGGTACCAAGTGCCCCAATGACAATGGGTATCACTGTTACATGTTTCATCCATCGTTGTGTAGTTTTGATGGCCAGGTCATGATATTTCGTGATTTTTTCCAGTTCTTTTTCTTCAACTCTGGCATTTCGTGGTACAGCGACATCAATAAACTGTATGCTTTGGCCCTCAACAACCATGATATCTGTCTTCTTCTTCTTCTTCTTCTTCTTCTTCTTCTTCTTCTTCTTCTTCTTCTTCTTCTTCTTCTTCTTCTTCTTCTTCTTCTTCTTCTTCTTCTTTCTTCTTCTTCTTCTTCTTCTTCTTCTCTTCTTCTTCTCTCCTCCTCCTCCTCCTCCTCCTCCTCCTCTCCTCCTCCTCCTCCTCCTCCTCCTCCTCCTCCTCCTCCTCCTCCTCCTTCTAGTTTTTTATTAATTTATAATATGGCATAGAAAGAGAATACAAAAGTAAATATTAGGGAAATTCGGAAAAGGAAAGGGGGAGTGGGTAGTGGATGAAAGCAAAGGAAACAGAAAAAAAAAGGCATTGACTTCCGACTCCTTTGGTGCAGTAAAATAAGGCATTAACATCTATCCTCAACTTTTTACTTTTTCATAGTAATGGAAACTAGCCTCTTCTATAACAACAAATCTATCTAAATGGTAAAACCCAAAATCAAAGTTTCATTTTTTTCCACCTTAAGCACAAAGTCCGGAAGTGGTTTCCAAGTAGAAATAAAAGTATTTGTATTTTTTTCCTTGATCAAAACAGTCAATTTAGCCATCTCTGCTAACTCCACTAGTGTTTGCAGCCATTCATCCATTGTGGGAGCGAGGTGACCTTCCATTTCTGTGCGTAGAGTAGTCAACATGTATAACATCAGAGTTCTGAATTTTGTTTCCAAGTCTTGTTCCATTAAACCCAAAAGAAAAGTCTCTGGTTTTCTTTCTATATTCACTTTAAGAATTTTCTGTATTAAGATATGAATCCTATTCCAATATTTCTTTGCTTTATCACACATCCACCATAGGCAATAAAAAGTTCCTTCTTTCCATTTACATTTCCAACATTCATTTGAAGTACCTTTATACATTCTTGACAACGTATCTGGAGTTAAACACCAATGATGCATCATCTTATAGAAATGTTATTCTGGGCCCATAACCAATGTTAAGGATATTGTTGTGTTAACAACCAGCAGAGTGTAGAGCACATGGAAACGGTGCTGAGAGCAATAATGAATAAAATACATACAAACTGGTTTATCAAAGTTTTTACTTTGTAGTGAAAAACAATCTCATAGCCTTTAATCAATCCAAGTCTTTGCCAGTCAAATCAGTCCAGTGATACAAAAGTCTTCTTACCATACAAAACAGCAGTAGATAATAAATAGCAGTACATTCATGCTGGTAACAGGTCACGATGGTAGCATATCCACCCACGATGATAGCATATCCACACACGATGGTAGCATATCCACACACGATGATAGCATATCATCAATGACTACATTTCAGCTCCCTTCTTAAATACAGTTACAACAGAGCTTATCCAATCAGGATACAATGATTCAGCATTACAATGACTCAGCATTACAATGACTCAGCAGTACTTCTTAAAGTCATACAATACATATTCATGTTAAATCATAGAACACATATATTGTCCATATATTGCCTGTACAACCTGTTAGGCTTACACCATATCCTAACATATTCTATTCTATTCTATTCTATTCTATTCTATTCTATTCTATTCTATTCTATTCTATTCTATTCTATTCTATTCTATTCTATTCTATTCTATTCTATTCTATTCTATTCTAATTTCACCTTTTTCTCAGCCCTAAAATCAGACTTTTAATCAATGTATCCCCATCTTGTGTGGTCATATTCTTAATCAGCATTGATGTTTTTCTGCTTATTTATTTTGAAACCTGCTAAAGACCCAAACTCCTTTAATTTCCTCTTCAAATATTTTATGTTTTTTGGGGGGGTCTTACAGAAATATCACCAAGTCATCAGCAAAAGCCCTCAGCTTATAAACTTAATACTTATACCTCTTATTTTCTCATCTTGCCTGATATCTCTATTCAAGACTTCCAACACCAGGATAAGCAGTAAAGGAGACTAAGGACATCCTTGTCTTGTACCCTTTCAGATTTCGCATGTGTTAGTTAAGTCTCCATTAATAACAATTTTTGCTTGCTGTGATGTATAAACAGCTTTGACCCCTTGGATAAGATTCCCACCAAAGTCCATTTCTTCCAGGACTTTAAACATTTTAAAACATTTTAAACATTTCTTTCAGGACTTTAAACATAAAGGCCCAATTTAAGTTGTCAAAGGCCTTCTCTGCATCTAAGAATATTAAAGCTGCCTGTTCTTCATTATGATACTGTAAGTATTCTATAATATTCTAGACAGTTCTCACATTATTCCTTAGCTGTCTTTTTGGCAGAAATCCAGATTGATCATCATGAAACCTGTAAACCGTTTTTTAAATCTTTCTGCCAAAACAGCAGCAAATAATTTATAAACCTTATTTAATAGTGAAATTGGTCTATAATTCTTTATCATCGTGACATTTATTTATTTATTTATTTATTTATTTATTTATTTATTTATTTATTTATTTATTTATTTATTTTATTCAATTTGTATCTCGCCCTTCTCCTAGTGGACTCAGGGCGGTGCACAGCCAGAACTAAAACATCCTGACCCTCCTTACAATATTAGCTTCTTTCCAAGTTGTGGGAATCCTTCCCCCCTGTAAAATATCATTCATTATATCCTTTAATGGCTGAAGAAATTTGTCTTCAAAACATTTATAATATTTACTTGTAAGCCCACCTGGGCCAGGAGCTCTACCTGTTTTCATTTTTCTTATAGCTTCTAATATTCCAAAGGTAGCTATTGGTTTTCTCTGAGTTTGTTCATAAGTTGTCTCTGAGTTTGTGAAAGTTTCAGCAAGTGTTGTCTTAGCAAATACTCATCTATTTTTTACTTATCTGACTCCTGCATTTTATACAAGTTAGAGTAAAAGTTATGAAACAATTTTTTAATTTGCTCATTATCAGTTATTACATTATTGCCTTCACGAATTTTTTCAATCATTCTCTTTTCCCTTTCCTTTCTTAGTCTACATGCCAACCATCTTCCTGCTTTTATTTCCAAACTCAAATGTCTTTGCTTCACATCATTCAATTTCTTAAACTGTTAGCATAGACAGTTGTTGGTGTAACAAATTAATTATTAGCACTAAATTATCTATCTTCTCAAAAAAATGAGGGTTTGATCCCCTTAGTAGATGTTTTATCCCAAAGTGGCAAAGTCATTCCAATCCCCCAACATAAACCAATTTTCATATGAAAAAGGCAGAAGTTGGTCCATAAGATACTCAAAAAGACCAATTACTATTGATTTTATTCCATGACATTCAGTTTCCACTATTACAAATCTGCCATAGTCATCTAATAAAAGTAACTTAGGTTTAAATTGGGGTTTTATATATAAAACCACTCCAAACTTTGCTCATGATATATAAGTATCACTGATTTCTTAGCTGATTCTCAAGGAGACAAATAATGCAGGAACCAGGTCTGGCCAGGCGGATGGAAGTGCCTGGCTTGAGTTCCCTCTTCACTGTCCAGACAGGTCCAGTGTGGAGGCTTCAAGGCAGGAAGTTTGAGGAGTTTCAGGCCAGGAACCCTTTACAACCACTTTGCTCCCTGCTCTGTCAGCTGAGGTTGATGAAGTCTCCAGTCCCCAAGAAGATGAACAGGAGAAGAAAGAGCAAAGTAAAGAAATGGGGTGGGCTCACACGGGATGCCAACTCACAGAATGTTCTGCCCCAGCTCCGAATCCCAAGGAGTGTGAAACACACCAAGCTCCAAAAACTCCGTTTATTACAAACAAACCCCTTTCAAAATGCAGGCTTTCAGTGCAAATGTCCTTATCAGCCTGCTATAAAGTACAAAGAATAAACAAAGTCCGACAAAGGTTGGCAACCAGCCCAGAAACCAAGGTGTGATAAGAAACTCACTCTCCAAAATGCTCTGCGTAATAATTAAAATGTTGTTTCCAGCAACAATTGCTAACTGCGTGCAACTTAAATAGGCTAAGGGAGTGGCCAATTAGCCCCAGCCTTACTCTCGAGGAGACCTCCTCCTCCTGAGTAGCCACTCCTGCCTTTTGGCAGCCCTGCGTGCTCGAGCATTGAGGAGAGGCTCCTCCACTTCACTCTCTGCACTTGAAGGAGCCTCTGGAGGTTCTGAAGGCCCTGGCTGAGTCTCTGCCTCTGGCACCACATCCTCTTCAGCCTCCTCGCTGTCCGACGTGAGCGCCGGCTGCGCAGGCTGCTGGAGGGCCACAACACAGAAACATCAACCAGGGTTGAAATGAACTGAGCTGAGTGTCTTTGTATCACTTTGATTCAGGCTAAACACTGAGGGAAAATGAGGAGATTCTACCAAAATGCCTACCAGGACTTCAGCTGACTTGTTGAAGCATCCTGAATAAAAGGCACGCAGATTATCATCCTGCTCAGAGCTGACCCCTCTACCCTGAAACTTGGGGAATTGTTGAAAACCTATCAGGACTGTATATGAAGATCTTTCCTCCAAGGAAATTGAGCCTTGGTGGCGCAGCAGACTAAAGTGCTCTTAAGTAGCACCAACTGCCTGCAATTACTGCAAGTTCAAATCTCACCAGGCTCAAGGTTGACTCAGCCTTCCATCCTTCCGAGGTAGGTAAAATGAGGACCCGGATTGTGGGGGCAATAAGATGACTTTGTATAAAAAAGAATACCGCTTAGGAGGGGCCAAAAAAGCCCTACTAAGCAGGTATATGCAAAAGTATGAAGGCTATTGCTTAACACATTGTAAGCCGCCCTGAGTCTCCAGAGAAGGGCGGCATATAAATCGAACCAATAAATAAATAAATAAATAAATAAATAAATAAATAAATAAATAAATAATCAACAACTGATTTAGGTTACTTCTCTTTTGCCCTCTCTATCCATTTTCAACAAAACATTCATATTATTATTTATATCACATCATATTATAAATTCATATTATTCGTATTAATTTAATTCATATTATTTTTAACAAGTGCTGTTTTAATCTGTTCCGAGATGCAGTGATATGGTAGTATCAGTAATTGAAAAAAAAAATATATGGAATCATCCTCTCTAAGGATCTGCAGACTAGATAAAATGTCCCAGAGATTACCTGCCATGATTGGACATCTGAGATTCTCCTTCCAAGCCTCATCATGGCTGGTCGAGGTCCTGATCCAAATGTTGCATGCAGTGCATGAGCCACAGCATAAATGGCATTGTAGATGTTGTAAGTTTCACCTGTCATGCTCATTTCAAAAACTAAAGCTGGAACATGCTGTACTTTTTCCTTTCCTGTACATGGTTCGAACAATTTTGAAGGGGGCATGCCTGGTTCTAGGGTAATGCAGCCAAAGATCCGATACCAAAATTCCCGGAAAAAGACATCCCCTCGGTGGTTCAAGGGGTCTAAAGACTGGAGGAAATGGGTAAATTCTGAGACGTCACCAGTGTGGTCCTTAAATTGCAAAGCTCCATGCAAGGTCTTTACACCTGTAAGTAGGTTTCCAGTCGTAGTAAATTTCCAATGAGAAGTCAGGATCCAAACATTCCGACATAACATCTCTTCATACCTTTTCATATAATAGAGAGCTGTAATTAAATTTGTCATGGTAGAGGACTCTCCAAATAGAATCCAAACTTCAGCTTTAACACAAATTTTGAAAAATACTGTCATCATCATCACCTCATAATTCTCCTCTTCCAACATTTCAGTGAAGGCCAGGCAGATCTCCTTCTCCTCCAGCATTGGCATCAGAGATGAGATGAAACGTTCTCCAGTGTCATCTTCAGAGGTCACCAGCCCAACCCAGTTCCACTGGAAATGCAGGAGCAGCTGGACTAACCCCACACACTCAGGGAATTCACTGGGATTAATCCGGAAGAAGGAAGGGTAAACTCGTCTGTCTTCCTGAGAGAACTCAAAGCCAACCCCAAGCTGCAGAAAGGGAGATTCCTCTTTCAAAGACAAAGTAAAGGTTTGATGGTGACTTCAAGGGGGGTCACCATTGTCACCAATAAATCATTGTCTGGTTTATTGCCCCACCAGCCATAAAATCTAGGATCTTCCATTCCTAGGAAGAACCACAAGTTACATGTTTTTCCTGGTTGTGACATGTTGGACACTAAAGAAGAAATCATCAGTCTGATGCAGGGAATAATTGCACTGAAATGATGACTATACTTTTATGAAAGTCAGGAATTTATTCTTCTTGGAGAGTATAGACGTTCAGAATTCTCTCACGTATCTCTTTGGCATTATATAAAAATGTATCATGAAACATAAAATATAAAAATGAGTTCAACTATACTCCTGATGTTTCCCCCAAAGCACTTTTGGCTTCTGGGTGTGCTTCAGTTGTTTTTGTACTTTATACTGAGTCCAGAGAAGCCCCCTTACCTGTGGGACCTTGAAGGTGCTGAAGATGGTGGCCATCTGCTTTGAGAATCTGGGGTTGTCACCTCCAATGACAGAGAGCAGAGTGTCCTGCCTGTCACATTTATAACCTGGAACCATTCGGTCACGAGTGGAGAGGAGGGAGAGGCAGATTATGGAATTCTCCCTCTCAATATGACGATTGTCATAGATCTGGAAGCCCAAGGTGATGTTGGGCAGGAGATCCGGATCCTTGTTGATCTCTCTGACTGCAAACGCCAAGACCAGGAACTGCTGGTAATTCTTGGGTATGGGCCTGTAGTGAGAAAAGCATTGGAGACCCTTATGGGGAAGTTCATATGTTCTGGTGGAACTTATTTTTGTGTGTGTGTTCTGTGGAAGTTCCTAGATTAGACTTTTTTTATTTTTATTTTTTTATTTTTTTATTTATTTTTATTTGATTTATATGCCGCCCTTCTCCGGAGACTCAGGGCGGCTTACAATGCGCTAAGCAATAGCCTTCATACTTTTGTATATTTATACAAAGTCAGTTTATTGCCCCCCCACAAACCGGGTCCTCAATTTACCTACCTTAGAAAGGATGGAAGGCTGAGTCAACCTTGAGCCTGGCGAGATTCGAATTTACTTTAATTGCAGACAGCTGGTGTTAAATTACAATGCCTTGTCTGCAGAGCTATCCAGGCTCTGGATTTAAAGTCATTCAGACTTGAATGACTTTGTGGGAAAGGAAAAAATCCTTCTACATATCACAAACTATTTTTATCCCTGTATCATCCCTCCCTTCTTCACTTCACTTCACTTCCAATTTCTACTCTAGCATCAATTTGTTTCTCTCTCAGAGCAGCTTCTTCTGATCTGGGAATCATTGCTGAGCACAAGACTCCAGTGGGGGTCACAGCACAGATTTACTGAAGGCCATTAGAAATAAACAGAATTCAGCCTTGTTTTTACCTTGTAAAAGTTGGTGTCCCATTCTGGAAAAGGACGGAGCTTTTATTTGAGTTTTTCCCCATGGCCTTCTGACCGGATTAATATTACAAGTCAGCTTCTTTCTTAGAGCAGCACAATTTCTAAAGTGTTGCCCCTCCTTACGTTTTATATTACCTCCTTCCTGATGAAGAGTTTTGGAAAGAATCCTAGTCTATTTTACGAGTTTAGAGTTTAGATCTTTATTAAGAAAAGCACAAAAATATGAGAACACTGCAAACTTCACTACAACAAATATTTTTAAAAGGAGTTCCTGAATCCAGAAACAAAGCAAACAATTATTTAAACCTTTTCCCACCAGGCGAAACATACATAGCTTTAAATGGAAGGCTGGCTGGGTGTTCTTTAAAATCTGGGAATTTGAGCCTAAGAATGGGTATCAGGGGCAAGTTCCCACCAATAACCAGATCACCAGGCCCGAAAGATCTGTCCAGACTCCAGAAATGGTTTTCCAACAGACATTGGATTGGAATTTTCCTAGCAGAAGTTGGAGTCAGGAGCCAGATAAGTAGCAGCAGCAGTAGATGAGGCAGCCCAGCCATTCGGGTCACCTTCTCTGCTAGGTGAGAAATCAAGGTTTGCACAGAAGCTGAACTGCAGGTGGCACTTGGAATCTCAGCAGAGCCTTAGCACAATGGAGACAGTCCATGCCACCTGGATGACCTCGGGGCAAATTTATATCCTCCATGCTTTCTTTGGGCTGTGACCAAAGAGAAAACGAAGACCAGCTGAACCTCACCAAACCCAGGAGTTGCTCTTTGCAAGATAAGACAAGGTGGCATGTCCTGCCTCCACTGGGAGAACTAAGAGCATATTTTTTTTTATCTTGTGAAGGTAGACATCTCCAGGGGATGCATTAAGAATTACTGTTCTTCTGGCAATTGCAAAGAAAAGAAATTGTCCTAACACTAGATTATTTCTTTGCATCAGAAGAGGGAAAACGTGTTTATTTGTCTCTTGTTTCTAATCCACAGAGCAAATGGATTTGAGAGTGAAGGTGAAGTTGGGTATTTGAAGGTCATGAAACTGAGCACCTGTGGCATAGTTTGTTCAGGTAGAGAGTGTGCTAATGGGGCATGGTGGCACCTGACAAATAGCTGTATCTTAGTAAGTGTGAGCAATCATACAAATGTTATTTATTTATTTATTTATTTATTTATTTATTTATTTATTTATTTATTTATTTATTATTACATTTCTATACCACCCTTCTCCCGAAGGACTCAGGGCGGTGTACAGTCATGATAAAATAATACCAACACAAAAATTAAAAAACAATTTAAAATAATTTAAAGCATTGGCCGTATTTAAAACCCCTAACTAAACCTCTTTAAAACCATTAAAACCCACTTAAATTAATTCATTCGGTCAGTCCGGCTTGCTAAAACAATAGAGTCTTCAGCGCATGACAGAAGATGCGGAGGTTGGGGATCCTCCTTATGTCTGGGGGCAGCTCATTCCATAGGGCAGGAGCCCCCACAGAGAAGGCTCTCCCCCTGGGGGTCGCAGCTGACATTGTTTGGCCGACGGCACCCTGAGGAGGCCCTCTCTGTGGGAGTGTATCGGGCGGTGGGAGGCATGTGGTGTCAGAAGGCGGTCCTGTAAGTATCCCAGTCCTAAGCCATTTGAAGATGGTGACTAGCACCTTGAAACGCACCCGGAAGACCACTGGGAGCCAGTGCAGCTCACGCAAGAGAGGTGTTACATGGGAGCGACAAGTCGCCCCCATAACCACTCGCGCGGCCACATTCTGGACCAGTTGGAGCCTCCAGGTGCTCCTCAAGGGGAGCCCCATGTAGAGTGTGTTACAGTAGTCCAGACAGGAAGTGACAAGGGCGTGAGTGACTGTGCGTAAGGCATCCTGATCCAGAAAGGGACACAACTGGTGGATCAGGCAAACCTGATAAAAAGCCCCCCTGGCCACGGCCGTCATATCATTGTCTAAAGAGAGCCGCGTATCCAGGAGGACACCCAAGTTGAGAACCCTCTCTGAGGGGGGTAAGATCTCATCCCCAATAGCCAGCGATGATACCAGCTGGCTATATCGGGGCGCCAGAGACCACAGCCACTCAGTCTTGGAGGGGTTGAGTCTGAGCCTATTCCTCCCCATCCAGATCCGCAGGGCCTCCAGGCATAGGGACATCACGTCAAGGGCATCATTGGGGTGGTCCGGGGTAGAAATGTACAACTGCATATTGTCGGCATACAGTTGACATTTCACCCCAAAACCACGGATGATCTCACCCAGTGGCTTCACATAAATGTTGAACAGGAGGGGCGAGAGGACTGACCCTTGCAGCACCCCACAAGTAAGGTGCCTCGAGGTCGACCTCTGCCCTCCCCGTCAACACAGACTGCGTACGGTCGGAGAGAAAGGAGGAGAACCACCGCAACACTGTGCCTCCCACTCCCAATCCCCCCAACCGACGCAACATGATACCATGATCGATGGTATCAAAAGCCACTGAGAGATCTAGGAGGACCAGGACTGAGGAGCATCCCCTGTCCGAGCCCTCCAGAGATCATCAACCAATGCGATCAATGCCGTTTTCATGCTGTAACCCGTCCTGAAGCCCGACTGGCACGGATCTAGATAGACAGCTTCATCCAGGTATTGAGAAAGGTGTCGCGCCACCATACTCTCAACAACCTTCGCCGCGAAGCGGAGGTTGGAGACCGGATGGTAATTAGCCAATACAGCCGGATCCAGGGAGGGCTTCTTGAAGAGAGGCCTCACTACCGCTTCTTTCAAAGCGGCTGGGAAGACACCCTCACTTAAAGAAGCATTAATAATCCCCTGAAACCAGCCTCGTGTAACCTCCCGGGAGGCCAGCACCAACCAGGAGGGACATGGGTCCAATAAACATGTGGTAGCATTGAGTCTCCCCAAAATCCTGTCCATGTCCTCAGGAGCCACAGGGTCAAATCCTCCCAGATAACATTCTCAAGATCCACCCCTATCATCCCATCCGAGGCTACCCAATCGGAGTCCAGGCCGGCCCGAATCTGAGCGATTTTATCATGCAGATATTGCACAAAATCCTCAGCTCTACCCTGCAAGGGATCATCCCGCGCTCCCATCTGAAGTAGGGAGCGGGTCACCCTAAACAGGGCAGCTGGGCGGTTCTCTGCAGATGCAACAAGAGAATTAGATTTCGCCACTCTTATTGCCACTAGGTAGGTCTTGATATAAGACCTCACCAGTGTCCAGTTGGATTCGGTGCGGCTGGCCCTCCAATCACTCTCTAGGCATCTTTTCTGGCGCTTCATCTCTCTCAGCTCCTCGGAGAACCGAGTCTTCCCATCTGCCCTGAAAGAGGCAGTGGTGAGGCCCCTCCTCAAGAAGCCTTCCCTGGACCTGGCTGTATTAACTAACTATCGTCCTGTCTCCAACCTCTGCTTTGCGGTGAAGGTTGTTGAGAGTGTGGTGGCTTGACAACTTCCTCGATTCCTGGATGAACCTGTCTATCTAGTTCCATGCCAGTCGGGCTTCAGGGTGGGTTACAGCACAGAAACAGCATTGATCGCATTGGTTGATGATCTCTGGAGGGCCCGGGACAGGGGCTGCTCCTCTGTCCTGGTCCTCCTAGATCTCTCAGCAGCTTTTGATACCGTCGATCACGGTATCATGCTGCGTCGGCTAGAGGGGGTGGGAGTGGGGGGCACCATGCTACGGTGGTTCTCCTCCTTCCTCTCTGACTGTACGCAGTTTGTGTTGACCGGGGGGGGGGGGCAGAGGTCGACCTCGAGGTTCCTCACTTGTGGGGTGCCACAAGGGTCAGTCCTCTTGCCTCTTCTGTTTAACATTGATGTGAAGCCGCTGGGCGAGATCATCCGTGGCTTTGGGTGAAGTGTCAACTGTATGCCGATGACACGCAGTTGTATATTTCTACCCAGGCCACCCCAATGATGCCCTTGACATGATGTCCCTATGCCTGGAGGCCGTGCGGATCTGGATGGGGAGGAACAGGCTCAGACTCAACCCCTCCAAGACTGAGTGGCTGTGGCTCCCGACAGCCCAATATAGCCAGCTGACACCATCATTGGCTATTGGGGATGAGATCTTACCCCCCTCAGAGAGGGCTCGCAACTTGGGCGTCCTCCTGGACTCACGGCTGTCCTTGGAGGATCATATGATGGCTGTGGCCAGGGGGGGCTTTTATCAGGTTCGCCTGATACGCCAGTTGCGCCCCTTTCTGGATCGGGACTCCTTATTCACGGTCACTCATGCCCTCATTACTTCCCGCCTGGACTATTGTAATGCTCTCTACATGGGGTTCCCCTTGAGGAGCACCTGGAGGCTCCAGCTGGTCCAGAATTCAGCCACGCGAGTAATAATGGGGGCGACTCATCGCTCCCATGTAACACCCATCTTGCGCGAGCTGTACTGGCTCCCAGTGGTCTTCCGGGTGCACTTCAAGGTGTTGGTTACCACCTTTAAAGCACTCCATGTCTTAGGACCTGGTTATCTACAGGACCGCATTCTGCCACCGATAGCCTCCCACCGAGCAGTACGCTCCCACAGAGAGGGCCTCCTCAGGGTGCCGTCAGCCAAACAGTGTAGGCTGGCGACCCCCAGGGCGAGAGTCTTCTCTGTGGGGGCCCTATGGAATGAACTGCCCCTGGACATAGAAAGGATCCCCGACCTCCGTGCCTTCCGTCGCGCTCTGAAGACCCTATTATTCCAGCAAGCTGGATTGACAGGATAACGGTTTTTAAATTGGGTTTTGATAGGGGTTTTAAAATGATCTTAGTTGGATGTTTTAAATTTGGCTGAATGATTGAATTATATTTTTTTTAAAAAAAATTATTGAAAATTATTAAAAATTACAGAAAAAAAATATAGCAATATGGATAGAATCTCCTCCATACCTCCTTCTATTATTTGGTTGGCGAAAACAGCCAAATAATAGAAGGA
This sequence comes from Pantherophis guttatus, assembly GCF_029531705.1. Next base: position 284,085 of record NW_026844115.1, read on the forward strand.
GGTATGGAGGAGATTATGCTGGTAATCAGCCTAAATAAAGCATGTTTTTGTGATAAATCTGTGTTACATGAAATGTGTAAAAAATGATGAGCGGGATAAAATTAAAGATAAATTGATACAGTTCAAGATATCAAGATTTGATGAAAAGGGTCAAGAGACTAAGAAATATAGATAGAATCTTGTCTTATAAATTGTAAGAAAAATTGAGTTGTATTGATTTTGAAATTAAGATCTGAGGTGATAAAATTGTAAGGTAAATAATTAGAATAAGAGATTAGAATATTGTTAAAAATTATTTTGACATTGATGGTAAAAGATATAATAAAAGCAATGTGGAGAAGAACTAGATATAATCAGGACTGATATATAGATATAAAAATGAGCTAAATTTAATTTGAAATTAAAGTTCTATTGATCTAATAGATTTACTTAGATGAAGATGCTAGAATTTATGTTAAAATTTGTTCTTTTTATGTTTTGAATCTTTACCTTTAAAATATGTAATTTGAAATTGTGAATGGAGCTTGTTAAAGGAATGTAAGCATGATAACCATCTATGACTGGATCGAGACTTTGCTCTTGAAAGTTATATTTTATGTTTATGTTTGAAAAAAAAATAAAAAAATATTTACAAAAAAAAAAGTGCTGAGTGGGTGATTCCATCAACATATTTGTGGACTGGCCACAAGAGAATGTGGACAGTCACGTCACCCCTGAGGGAATCAGGGTATATCTGATAAAGTTTTGGTTTGGGGAGTACAAAGTTCCTGAGTGTGCTTACTTTTGTTGAGTTTCTAGTTGGACTGTTGACATGCAGTTCAAGTTATTTCAGATTTTAAAGTTTCTCCAGATTTTAGTTCAGGTTATTTTAGATTTAGATCAGGCACCCACAACTTCTGAAGGGAAGTCATTCCACTAGTTAATTATTTTTGCTGTTAGGAAATTCCTCCTTAGGTCCAGGTTGCTCCTTTCCTTGGTTAGTTTCCATCCATTGCTTCTTGTCCTGCCTTCTGGTGCTTTGGAGAATAGCTTGACTCCCTCTCCCCTGGTGGCAGTCCTTCAAATATTGGAAGACTGCTATCATGTCACTCCTAGTCCTTCCCTTCTCTAGACATACCCAATGGATAATCATTGCTCTGAAATGGTATAGATTCTCTTACTTGAGCAGGGAGTTGGAGTACTAGAAGATCACCAAGATCTCTTCCTGCTCTGTTATTCTGTTATTTGCACCACCCGAATAAACTGTGGCACAGGCCAAATGCCATCTCTCTGCTTCATTGGCTCCCATGCCCAACTCCACCCTGATTCTCAAGTCCATTTGCTCTGTGGATGAACAGAAAGAGGCAGAAACCTGTTTTTCCCTTTCTGACATATGAAGAAGAGCCACTGTTCAGTAGATAAGGGAATGGCTTTTTCTTTCAATGATCAGGAGAACAGTAATTCTTGGTGTATCCCCTGTGGATTTCCTCCTCCTCCTCCTCCTCCTCCTCCTCCTCCTCTTCCTGGTGTTTTCCTCACATGTGCAGAGCCAGCTATTCCAAGATAAAACCTGCTATAAAAATAGGCTCTTAATTCTCCCAGTGGGGGCAGGACATGTCACCTTCTCTTGTCTTGCAAAGAGCAAACTCCTGGCTTTGGGGAGGCTCAGCTGGTCTTCGATTTCTCAAAGACTTTCGAGATTTCTTATTTCTTATTTGTGGTTGGTCACAGCCCAACCACCAATAAGAGCAAGCACAGTTGATTCATCTATGGGACCTTCCAGGTAGCACAGCCTATTTCTATTGTGCTAAAGCTGTGGTGAGATTTCAAGGGCTCCCTGCCATTCACCTTCTGCACAAGCCTTGATTTCTGATCCAGGAGGGAAGGTGAGAAGAAGAATGACTGGGCTGCCTCTCCTTCTGCTGCTGCTGCTCTTCTGGCTCCTGCCTCCAACTTCTGCTAAGAGGAAGCAAAGTGTATGTGTGTTGACAAACCCTTTCCAGACTCCGGAACAATGGGACTATTACAGGTCTGGTGACTTCATCATTGGTGGGAATTTGAACCTGCAGACCTTTGATCCCTTCAGTTTTCAAGACTATGAAAACACCTTATTCTCACGTCTTTTTGGAAAGGAGTAAGTTTCACCTGGAAAGAAGTAGATCGTTATTTGCTTTGTTTGGGGCTCAGGGACCCGTCTAGGAAGCCCTTCCTCTAGAGAGGTTTGCAATGTCCCAGTGTAGTTGAGATCTTTCTACTTTTCTCAGTAAAAAGCCAAATTCATAAAATAGGCTAGAATTCCCAACCTTTCCAGAACTCTTCCCCAGGAAGAGGAGAACATAAGATATAAAGGAGGAAAACGCCTGAGATCTTGTGTTGGTCTAATTCAGTAGTTGACTTATAATATTAACCTGGACTGAAAGTCGTGCTGGAAAGCTCAAGGAGAAGCTCACAGCTTTTCCAGGGTGGGGTATTGTAAAAATGATAAAACTCAGTGTTGGAATCAGCAGAGCTGATGAAGAATGGCTTTCAGGACGTCTGTGCAGCCTTGTGCTCAGCAATGGTTAGCAGACCTGAAGACGCTGCTCCAAGAGAGGCTCAGATTGAGTAGGGTGGAAAAGGAGCAACTGGGAAGGATGAGAGCCACCGGAGCAGAGTGAAGAAGGGAGGGAGGACAGAAGGGCATAACATGGTCCCGGATTTGGATGGAGAGACGTTTCTGCTTTCTTATAAATCATTTTTTTTTAAATCAAGAAAAATCCTTAATAAACAAACCTTATGAAACCTGGGACTTGCTGCTCCACAGAACACACACACACACACACACGACAAGACAAACCCCACCAACACACACAAGCTGTCCTGTAATGTTCCCCAATGTTTATGTATTCTGTTGTTTAGAAATCTATCCCATTCCGTTCCATAAGACAAGTTTTTTTCTCACAATAGCATCATCAGCAAGAACTACCAGCAGTTCCTGGCTTTGATGTTTGCAGTCAGAGAGGTCAACAAGGATCTGGTTCTCCTGCCCAACATCACCCTTGGCTTCCACATCTACGACAATCACAAGTTGGAGAGGAGGATTGTCTTATTCAGCCTCTCCCTGCTCTCCACACGAGGACAAATGGTTCCAGGTTACAAATGTGACCGGCGGGACCCTTTGCTCTCTGTCATTGGAGGTGTCAACTCCAGATCCTCAAGGCTGATGGCCTCCATCTTCAGCATCTTCAAGGTCTCGCAGGTAAGGGGGCTCCATTGGAGGCAGTAGACAAACAAGAGAAGCACATGGTGTCCATGGAGAGTCTCAATGCAGGTCATGGTTGGCCCAAAGGTGCTTTTCAAAAAGTAACTGGAGTTTCTTGGTTTTTTCCTTGAATATGTTTGACTTCTCATCTAAGAAGCCACAAGTTTTGAGGGCTTCCTTGGTGTGCTTAGGAATCAAGGAAGCCCACACAGCTTGTGGCTATCCCCACTGGGCTTTCTTGAAACTCAGAAAAAGAACCAGTAGGAGCTTCTCCATAACAGACAAATATGAGAACAACCAACAGATGCCATGTTGTCATCCCATACAAGAATATCTGAAAAACTCAGGAGAATTTTCAACCAACACAAGATACATGCAGGCCTTAAGCCCAATAATACATTAAGGCAGAAACATATCCACCTGAAGGATAAAACAAGACACAAATTGAGCAAATTGGTATATGCAGTAGAGACATGTGCATATCTGTACATTGGAGAAACAAAACAACCACATCACAAACACATGGTACATCAAACCCATCAGGACAAGATTCAGCAGTCCATCTGCATTTGAAAGACAAAGGTCACTCTTTTGAAGACAGCAAAGTCCACATTCTGGACAGAGAGGACCATTCGTTTGAAAGAGGGGTCCAAGAGGCAATCAATGACTCCCAGAAAAATTGCTAATGACCAGATGACTGCAAGGAATATAAGCCCTTCTATTTTCCACCATACAGTCAGAACTGAAGAAGCTTCTTGGACGACAAGTGAAGCATTTTCATTCAAGGAAAAAAAACCCAAGGAAGTCCAGTTGCCTTTTGGAAAAAGCATCTTTGGCACAACAGAAGCCAATTTTGGGGCACATCAGGATTATATGACTTAGAGAAGCCATCATTTAGTTGAATTGATTTTTATATTTTGTGTATGAAGATACATTTTAATCTAACCTGAAGAGATAGATAATGAAATAATTCTGAATGCTATACTTTCCAAGAGGAGTGCCACCCTAAACTATTCTTCATAAAAGTGTAGCTATCTGTTTTTGCACAATTTCTTCTTTTTATCAGGTGGATGGTTTGTTCTCTTATCTTCTGACTTGTCACAGGCAGGCAAAATATGTTAACTGGTGGCTCTTCCTAAGAATAATAATAATAACTTTATTGTCATTGTACTTATATACACAGTATACCCATACAACGAAATTCACTTAACACCCAAAGACCAGGTTCAACACACATAACAATCCCCAAACACACTCCCACCCACCACAAATTCCCCACCCCTAAACCACCCAAACATCCACACAACAGACCAAGTAATGCTGTCCAACAGCTCATTGATGGTGGCCCTTTAGTTCATTGTTGAGTGCAATTATAGCTCTGGGATAAAAACTATTCAGAAAATGTGTGGTCCAAGTTTTAATTGTTCTGTATCTTCTGCCAGAAGGCAACAGTCCAAAAAGATTGTAAGCAGGATGGGAAGAGTCACTCAGAATGTTCTGAGATGGGAAGAAGCTTAAGGTTGCTACTCAAAGGGAGTCAGGTTGATTGGTGGGACAAGAAACCAAGAAAGCAAAGACTAGTGACCCCTAAAATCACCATAAATTCTTACGTTGATAGAAGAATCTCATTTTCTCCAGCTCGGTGTTGGCTTTGAGGTCTCTCAGGGAGACAGAAGAGTTTATCCTTCCTTCTTCCGGATTAATCCCAAGGAATTTCCCCAGTATGAGGGTTTGGTCCAGCTGCTCCTGTATTTCCAGTGGAACTGGGTTGGGCTGGTGGCCCCTGAAGATGATGATGCAGAGCATTTCGTCTCATCTCTGGTGCCAATGCTGAAGGAGAAGGAGATCTGCCTGGCCTTCAGCAATCTGTTCATTTCTGATAATATTGCAAAGTTGGATTTATATGCCCTTCTCAAAACTTTATTTAAAGCTGAAGTAGTTATTCTCTTTGGAGGGTTCAGTAATGTTTCAAAATTCTTGCTCTATTTGTATGATGATTTACTCTCTAGAATGTCACCATTTTGGAAAGTTTGGATAATAACTTCCCATTGGACATTTGGTGCGATAGGATATCCATACAGTTTGAGAACTTTAAAGCTCTTGCATGGAGCTTTGCATTTTAGGGACCACGCCGGGAATGTCCCCGAATTCAGCCGTTTCCTCCTGTCTTTAGACCCTTTGAAGCCCCAAGGGGACGTCTTTCTCCCACTATGGTGGCAAAGGGTCTTTAGCTGCAGGTTCCATAAACCAACTAGGTCCTACAAACAATGCACAGGAAAGGAGAATTTACAGAATCTGCCGTCTTACGTGTTTGAAACAAGCATGACGGGTGAAAGTTACAACATCTACAATGCTGTTTATGCTGTGGCACACGCGTTACATGCAATGCATGGATCAGGAATGCGACCAGCCATGATGAGGCTTGGAAAGAGGATCTCCAATGTCCAGTCATGGAAGGTAATCTCTGGCACTTTTAATCGAATCCACCTAATCTGCCCTTGGAGTGTTTTTTAAAAATTAATTTTCTATTGTTTACATTGTGTTAGTGCTTAATAAACATCGTGTTGTCTGGGTTAATTTATTTGCTTAGCAGTACAGATTGGGTTCTTAATCTGCACCCCTCTTCTCCCACCACTGGTAGAATAAGTTCCATGTTTGATAATGTTCTGTATCTTCTTTCTGTTTAATCTTCAGTGTAATCTTCTGTCCATTTCTGAGCAATCCAGTATCTTCCTAATTATCTCTTTGTCTTGTGATATTTCTTCATTTTTCCAATATTGTGCAAATATAATCCTCACTGCAGTTAATACATGCAATATTAAATATAGGTATATATTTTATTTATCATTTTTTTCCGGTGCTCTACCTAATAGAAAAAATTCAGGTTTAAAATCTACATGTTTTCCTATCATCTTTTCTAACCACTTATGTATTTTTGCCCAAAATCTTTTTGCTTTAAGGCAGGTCCACCACATATGGTAATATGTGCCCATTTTTTGATTACATTTCCAACATTTGCTAGACATATTAAACATTTTGAGTGTTTTGTTTTTGTTTTCTTTTTAAGTTACTTTTTAATTTATTTTTTATCAGCTTATTTTTTTAAAATTTTGTTAGATGATTGGCATGTGTTTATTCCAACCATGCTTAAACTCAGTTAATGATGAGACTAATGATAAATGGTTTCCTGGTCTGAAATTTATTTATTTGTTTGTTTGGTTATTTGTATTCCTCCTTTATTATTTCCACAAATAATCCAAAATGGCAAACATATCCCATATACTTTCCTCCTCCTATTTTCCCCACAATAACAACCCTGTGAGTTGGGCCGAGAGAGATGGACTGGCCCAAGATCACCCAGCAGCTTTCATGGCTAAAGTGGGACTTGAACCCACAGTCTCTTGCTTTCTAGCCTGGTGTGAAACTGGTTCTCATTATACTTTCCTGCCTCATTGAGTGACAAACCAGGGCAGGAACTCACTTCTGCACGGCTTCATTTGCTCAGACTCGGTACCTGTTTTCTCCATTCTTTGAATGTAGTTAGAGAGAACCAGTAGAATTGTACCCTGTTGTGGTACAAATGGTTTAATCATTCCTAAAAGGAAGCTATTCTCGATTCCCAGATATATTATGCATCCCTTTAGGATGAAGGCCATCCCAGAATGATAGAAGCCATCATGTCTCATTTGTGGCTTTCAGCCAATTACTTCCATTTCTGAATGTTCCTTTTTCCCCCAGATTCTTCCCTATCTGAGGAAGGTCCAGTTCAACAACAGTGCTGGAGAGGAAATTTCCTTCTCAGAAAATGGACTGGGATCTGCTCGTTATGATCTTATCAACTGGGTTCTCTGCCCCAATCGATCTTTTGTGCCTGTGAAGGTTGGGGAAATAGATCCTGGGTCTCCCTCAAGAAAGGATTTCACCATTGCCTCCAATGCAATCACCTGGGCCTCAAAGGTGAGCTGGAAGGAAACGGTGTAACTTCAGGGAAAGGCTCATTCTCTCCTGAGGATACAGAATTCCCTTCTAACTCAAAACAGGACGACTGAAATAGAAAATGTGGCATCCGTTGGTGGAAAACCTGCCTTGCATGTAACTCAGTTGGCGATCGAAGAGAAGGGATGGGATTGGGAAAACCATTTGATTGAAACCCAGATGCAATTGGAACAGGCAACAGTGATCTCCATGGACCATTCAGTTGGATCTTCATGATACCAAATTTGCGGATGATACTAAACTGGCAGGAATAGCCAACACTCTAGAAATTAGGCTCAAGATCCAAATGGATCTTGACAGACTTGAACATTGGGCCCTATCTAACAAAATGAAATTCAATGTAGAGAAAAATAAAGTCTTACACTTAGGCAAGAAAAACCAGAACTATAAATATAGACTCGGTGAAACCAGACTTAATAGCAGCAACTGTGAGAGGGATCTTGGAGTCTTAGTGGACAACCAATTAAATATGAACCAACAGTGTGCAGTGGTAGCCAAAAAAGCCAATGCAATCCTAATCCAATTGCATTAACAGAGGGATAAGCTCAAGTGAGGTACTATTACCATTCTATAAAGCCTTAGGAAGACCCCACCTAGAGTATTGCATCTAGTTTTGGTCACCACACTATAGAAAAGATGTTGAGACTCTAGAAAAAGTGCAGAGGAGAGCAACCAGGATGATTAGGGGAGGCTAAAACATGCGATGAACGGTTACAGGAACTGGGCATGGCTAGTCTAGTGAAGAGAAGGACCAGGGGAGACATGAGAGAAGTCTTCCAATATTTGAGGGGCTGCCCCAGAGAGGAAGGGGTCAAGCTATTTTCCAAAGCACCTGAAGGCCAGGCAAGGAATAATGGATGGAAACTGAATAAGGAGAGATTCAACCTGGAAATAAGGATGAATTTTCTGATAGTGAGAACCATCAAGCCATGGAACAGAAGTTGCCTTCAGAAGTTGTGGGAGCTTCATCACTGGAGGTTTTCAAGAAGAGACTGGACTGCCATCTGTCAGAAATGGAGTAGGGTCTCTTGCTTGGGAGAGGGGGTTGGACTAGATGACCTACAAGGTCCATTTCAACTCTGTTAATCTGTTAAACTGTTTTAGAAAATACGTAGCTCAATGTTAGAAGACAATGAAGTATCATTTCTAACCTCCAATACACATTGTGGGTGAAGAGTGGCTTGGCCTGAACCTCCCAGAAATTTCCCCCAATTTTTCTGGTAGACAATGGTGAATCATTCCTTTGGAAGAAATTCTGGAAAGGGAAACAGGACAATGGAAACAAATAAATGAAGCAAGTTCATTGCTTAGACGATCACAAATATTTCTCTTTCAGAAGGTGCCCTTTGCCAGATGTGGCACGAAGAGGTGTCAGGCAGGAGAGAGGAGAAGAGTTCCAGAGGCTGAGCAAGTTTGCTGCTACCAATGTGACCTTTGTCCAGAAGGGACCATTTCTAACCAGACAGGTAGGTCACACTTCAAATGCAGATCTTTGAGGATCATGTAAACCATTCAGTACATCAAAATATTGATTTTTAAAATCAGCTTTGGTATGATTGACATGTCTCAAAGGATTCATAGTTTTTCAGCAGAACCTCTCAGTTTATGTATTTAAATTGTCCTGTCCCCACAAGCCACCTTTCCCACTCATGAGCAATGAGCAGGCCATCTTGATAAAGTAGGGAAAAAGTTGGCAATCTCTCTGGCAATGAAAGCCACAGTAGGCATGGAAGTGCCTGGTGATTGGAGAGGACTTCATTTTTTTTTCAGAAGCAAACCGATACTTGTTTCTGACTGACTTATGCTCAGGGTCATCCTAAATGAAAGTTGATTTGCTCTTTTTGATGCACCTTAAAGTGCTGAGTGGCTCACTCCATCAACACATTTATGGATTGGCCACAAGAGACAGTCATGTCACCCCTGAGGGAAGGGCAGGGGTGAAATCCAGCAGGTTCTGACAGGTTCTGGAGAACCGGTAGCGGAAATTTTGAGCAGTTTGAAGAACCGGCAAATACCACTTCTGGCTGGCCCCAGAGCAGGGTGGGAATGGAGATTTTGCAATATCCTTCCCCTGCCATGCCCACCACGCCACACCCACCAAGCCACACCATGCCCACAGAATCGGTAGTAAAAAAATTTGGATTTCACCACTGGGGAAAGGTAATATTCATGAGAAATCCCTCTGAAATCCTTAGACAAAGACTTTCATCTTATCGTTTTATCTTGATTTCAGATGCAACTCTCTGTGACCCCTGTCCAGAAGACCAATATCCCAACAAGGACAAGGACCACTGCATTGTGAAGAAGATCCACTTTCTTGCCTATCAAGAGACCCTCGGATACACTTTAGTTTCTCTCACTCTTTCTCTCTCTGTGATCACATCTGCAGTCCTGGTGATATTCCATAAACATCGTGACACACCAATTGTCAAGGCCAACAACCGAGATCTCACCTACATCCTCCTGGTCTCCCTCCTGCTCTGCTTCCTCTGCTCCTTCCTCTTCATTGGTCGACCCAGGAAGTTCACCTGTCTCTTCCGACAAACTGCCTTTGCCATTCTCTTTTCCCTCGCAGTTTCTTCTGTCTTGGCAAAAACTGTCACGGTGGTTCTGGCCTTCATGGCCACCAAACCAGGGAACAGGGCAAGGAAATTCTTAGGAAAATCACTGACTAACTCCATTATTGCAACCTGTCCCCTGGTCCAAGCCGTTCTTTGTGCCACCTGGCTGATAACCTCTCCCCCATTTCCCAACATGGACTTCCACTCCTTGGTAGGAGAGGCCATTTTGGAATGTCAGGAAGGCTCAGCTTTGATGTTTTATGCTGTCCTTGGTTATCTGGGTTTCCTGGCCCTCGTGAGTTTCACTGTGGCCTTTTTGGCTAGGAATTTGCCTGACAGTTTTAACGAAGCCAAGTTCATTACTTTTAGCATGCTGGTCTTTTGCAGTGTTTGGATCTCCTTCCTCCCCACCTACCTGAGCACCAAAGGGAAGTCCATGGTGGCTGTGGAGATCTTCTCCATTTTGGCCTCTGGGGCTGGTCTCTTGGCTTGCATCTTTTTCCCCAAATGCTTCATTATCCTATTCAGGCCAGATCTTAATTGTAAAGAAAATATGAGAAGAAACAAGAATCTCTAGCTATAATCTCTAACTTTCTGCTTTTCCTGCTCTTTTTGTCTCTGGGAGGGCATCTGCAGTCCTGGTGCTTTTCCTTAAAAATCATGTCATATCTATTGTTGAGGCTCAGTCTCTACCCTCCAACCAACACCGACTAGGATCAGCTTCAAAGAACCACCCAGAACCACGTACCTTTCCCTATTAGTCCAGATGGTCCCAAGGTTTACTACGGCCGATGGTATCCTATGCACACCAGCTGATAATTGTGAAGATACACTTCACAAAACAAACACAGCAGACAAACTTTTCTGGCTCCAACTAGTTGTTAGGCAACACTCCTGTAGAGCTTAGCTTAGCCTAACATCTTGAGAGATCCTTCATCTTATTTTTAAGATTTATGGAGAACTTAGTTTCTAATTTCATCCCCTGCCATGGGGGTTTAAATAAAGCAGTCATTCCATCCAACAGTCGTTGGTACGATTGTTCACACTTATTTGGGTACAACTGATTGTCATGTGTCACCGTGCCTCATTAACATCCACAAACAATGCAAATGAACTTTGGGTCAGGCCGGACTCCATCTTGGGTGCAGGTGCTCAGTTTCAGGGAGGCCGAAGGCCACCTGCTTCCTGATTCTTGAGTCTTGTTGTTGCTCCTTGGAACAACAACAAGAGACACAAACAGGGTTTCTTTTTCCTGGTGTATGAAGACAAGCTACACCTATGGAGGTTCTCAGTCCTCCAGGTCATGGTTGTCCCAAAGGTGCTTTTTCAAGAGGCAACTGGACTTTCTGGTTTTTCTTTGAAGACGTTTCTCTTCTTGGATGAGAAGCAAAACTTCAAAGGAAAACCAGAAAGTCCAGTTGCCTCTTGAAAAAGCACCTTTGGGACATGAAGACACTGGGTGAGACCTTCCATCTACGCGCGTGTGTGTGTGGGAGGTATTATTATGTGCTGAAGATATTCTACATCTCTGGCCCTGGTGAGCATAGCAGTGCTGTTGATACCCTGACTCAGGACCTGGTGGCTTTGAGGTTCTGGAGAGGAAAATCAGGCTTCAACTCAACCCTGGAAAAATTAAGTGGATTTGGGGTTTAGACCCTTCTGAATGTGGGGTTTTATCATCTCTGGTACTGGATGAGGTTGCATTGCTCCAAACAGGCCTGATGCATAATCTGGGGTGTTAGGAAATGGGGGTGAGGGGTACCCCAGACCGTGAATCAGCTCATGAGCAAACACACTAGGACTGAAATAAATCTGACAGAGGCGTCTTGTGTAAAAATATAATTTACTTTAAAATGTTTAAAAAGCACTATGTCTTTAAGAAAGCACATTAAAAACAAAGTCTTATCTTGTTATGTGAAGCAAGGCTATCTCCCTAGATTCCTCTCCACAATACCGAAACAGTTCACAAGAGAGTAAAGCTAAGATGAAGATAAGCAGCTTCGGTGTCGATACATCATCGAGGTAATAGAAGGGGGGCAGCACAAACTTCACAGCTAAAAGTCACCTGAAGTAAAAACAGTTCAAAGAGCAAACGTAGCTTGAAGTGTGTGGGAGGAAGAATGTCCAGCAACAGCAGTCCCGATGATAGCTTTCACGCTTCAAAACAGCAAAAAGCAAGCATCCGTAGGAGTTTCTCTGCAACAGCGTCCGGAGTCCTTATCTGTGCTTCTCCTCCCATCTGCGACGTTGCACTGAGCTCTGCTTGCAGCTTCCAGCAAGAGCTCTTGCATCTAGGCCTAAAACAGGTTTAGGCCCGAGCAGCAAGCGAAAAGGTCCTTGCTTATATGGGGAATAAACCTGCAATTAACTAGGGCGGGGAAGGCTTGCAGGTAATTGCAAACAGGAGATGGCTTGATTGAAGCCATACTGTTTGTGACTGATCAAATAGCCACAGCAATCCTGAAAACACTCGTGACATGGGGGTTCTTCATAACACCTGACCCCTCCTCAAAAAAGGAGAAGGCAGTTGTAGCTAGGAGATCTTTCGCTGAGCTTTTGTGTGTTGTGTGCCAGTTGCACACATCCCTCATTCATGGGGCTTGGTTCACAGTTATTCATGCCTCGGTCACCTCCTGAATGGTCTGTTATAAGGCAGTTTTCATGGGACTGACCTTGAACAGCATTTGGACATGTGAACAAGTGCAAAATGCATCCGTCTGGGCAGTTATGTCTGTTTCTAGAACAGCAAGTTACCTCTCTGCTCCACAAAGGGCATATGTTGCTGGTTTGCTTCCACATTGAATTAAACGTACGGTTTGATCTTTCATGCCCTACATGCAGTGGTGCGATTCAAGTAATTTACTGTGTTTTTCGGAGTATAAGACGCACCTTAGTTTTTGGGGAGGAAAATAAGAGAAAAGCTGATTGGCAGGTGGATCGGCCTCCCGGAATATCCCCAATCAGCTGTTCCCAGAGGTGAATTTTAGCAACAGGTTCCTTGGTTGTGAGCTCTGTGCCTTGCTTTTTTTTTTGCTTTCTTTCCTGCCTCTGAAACTTCTGAAACTCTGTTTCAGAAAAAAAAACTTTTGTTCCTGCCTCTGAAAGCCTCTAAAACAGAGCTTCAGAAAAAAAAGCCTCTGAAGCTCTGTTTGGAGAGGCTTCTTTTCTTTTTCTTTTTTTCTTTTTTAATTTAGAAAAACAAACTTTATTAGATTTAAAAAAAATAAAATTGTATAAAACATTCACAACCTTAAAATACAATCAACAGTATCAACAAACAACAAAGTATATGTAATGTATATAAGTACACATATATACAACAACTTATTTTCCTTTTTTTCCTTAATGACGGTGTATAATTATTACTTTTAATTTCTTATTAAATTTTGACTTTACCTTCTTTTCCATTGATTTATCCACTCATACCAACTGTCCCATATCTTAAAATACTGTGAGTCTTCCTTATCTTTCAATTTCAACATTAGTCTATCCATTTCTGCACATGTGTAAATTTTTTGAATTATTTGCTGCTCCATTGGCAATTGATCTGTTTTCCAGAGTTGTGCTAGGGCTAACCTAGCTGCCGTGATTATATGTAATATTAGGTACTTTTTTTCCTTTCTAATGTTCTTCTTGGAGCGGCGGGAGACCGCACGTCTCCTCACCAGCTCCGCTAAAGTCACCTTCTATTTACCGGTCTACCCAAGACCGATTTTTCCCATAACGGGCACCGTAACACTGGAAATTCGACACGGGATACGGAGCTCTCCTTCCTCGTGTCGCCTTGATCCACGCCTCAACCGGAAGTCCTGGAGGCTTCTTTTCTAAAGCTTCCTTTTCTGATGCTTTTTTCAACCTCTGAAACATCCATTTGAGAAGCTGGGAGGGTCTGCATTCGGAGTATAAGACGCACCCAGATTTTCACCCTCTTTTTTGGGGGAAAAAGGTGCATTTTATACTCCGAAAAATACAGTAACAACTGGTTCTCTGCCCTAATGATTTCTTCCAACAACCAGTTTACCAAACTGCTTATAAAGTTAACAACCGGTTCTCCTGAAGTGGAGCGAACTGGCTGAATCCCATCACTGCTTAAGTGGTTGGGGCAGGTTATTTTAAGGGACCAATTTATTCTGGAAAATATTTTGGGGAGTTTGGAAAGCTGAGTGATGAAACTGGTTTAAGTCAGAAAGGTCACACTGGTTCAAAGTGCGGCATTGTGAGCAGTAACAGGCGCATCTCCCTGTGTCCCTGTGTCCTTGTTGCCCTGGAAATTGCATTGGCTACCAGTCGGGACGAATTGAAAGCAAGAAATTCCAGGCAAGCTCTGAGGCAAAGCGCGTGAAAACAGCAACTTGAAACAAACTGGACAGCCCAAACCCCTTGTAGCTAGGCAACCAGATGGCTACTGCATACCAATGCTAGAAGAACTGACGTTGGAGAGATAAGCAAAGTTCAAGCTGTAGTTGCAAAGCTGCAATGAAAAATTCTCCACTGACCCTCCCCGTTTTTTATGGCAGCGAGCTTTCCAGGTGCAATTCAAGGTGCTGGTTGTCACTTACACAGCCCTTCAAAAGGCCTGATGGTTATTTGAGGGGTCGCCTGTCTCCAGATGTTTCTGCCCATCCAGTCCTTTTGGGCAGGGAAGATGAGCCTCAGTGAAATGAGTGGTCCCCTCAATAAAATGCTGCCATTTTGGGGGGCCAACTTTCAGCCCTAAGAGCAGGATAGGAACCCAAAGCCACATGGGTCTAAGGCTATTTTTAATAGAGCACTTTGCAAGTCTGAATGTGCTTCCCTTTTTCCTCAGTTTACCTTTCTGGGAATTAGGATGAAGACAGTTTGAAGCTTTTTCTAAAGTTAGCTTTTAGGAATGAACTATAAATATCAAAGCAATAGAACATTTATTGCAAATCATTTGAGATCATAGACAACATATTGTCATCTGAATATAAAAATATAAAGAAATTTGCCTTCCCAAATAACCAGTTTCCTGCAAACTGTCACGGTGGAAACAAATATCCACATCCTTAAAACGTCTATGTTTATTTTCAGATTGATCAATGGGGCCTCAGTGAGGAGAAAGGAATGAATGAAAAATAAAAGTGTGAGGGATAGTTGCTGATAAGAGATAACTTGTGATTAGTCACGTCACTTGGTTTCCAATTATTTAATGGACAAGCTCATCCTCCATTTCACTTTTTTCGTAACTTGGTGACCAAAACCTGATGTAGAATTCCAGGTGTGACCTTACTCAGGATTTACAAAGAAGAAATTTAGAGACGGCATCTGATTTCTTGTCTCAAACCGTGAGTCTGGTTCATGAGGACTAGAATCTCGGCCAAGACCTTGCTTTGCCAGCCAGAGGCCTGGGGTACAATGTCCTGGGCAATAACAAAGCCAGTCGGGAGCAGACAGAGGCCTGTCTTGACCTGGGAGAAGGTCTGGAAGGAGGATCCACCCAACATCAAATCCTTGATTCCTTGTGCCGGGTAGGAAGTCCTCCTTTCTGGCCATTAGCCTCAAAGCCCCAACGGCACCAGGTTTAACAGTTTGGAAGGGACCTTGTAGGTCATCTAGTCCAACCCCCTGCACAAGCAGGAGACCCTCCACCATTTCTGACAGATGGCAGCCCAGTCTCTTCTTGAAGGCTTCCAGTGATGAAGCTCCCACAACTTCTGAAGGCAACTTCTGTTCCACTGGTTGATGGCTCTCAGAAAATTTCTCCTTATTTCCAGGTTGAATCTCTCCTTGATCAGTTTCCATCCATTGTTCCTTGTCTTCGGGTGCCTTGGAAAACAGCTTGACCCCCTTCCTCCTCTCTGTGGCAGCCCCTCAAATATTGGAAGATGCTATCCTGTCTCCCCTGGTCCTTCTCTTCACTTAGACAGCCATGCCCAGTTTCTGCAACCGTTCCTCGCATGTTTTATTCCCAGTTATCCTCTTTTTGCTCTTCTCTGCACTTTTTCTAGAGTCTCAACATCTTTTTTATAGTGTGGGGACCAAAACTGGATGCAGGACTCTAGGTGTGGTCTTACTACGGCTTTATAGAGTGGAATTAGTAGCTCCCTTGATCTTGATTGTATCCCCCTGTTAATGCAATTTAGAACTGCGTTGGCTTTTTTAGCTGCCGCTGCATACGGCTGACTCCTATTTAGCTGGTTGCCCACTAAGACTCCCAGTTCCCTTTCACTGTAGCGTCTCCTGCTTGAGCAGAGGGTTGGGCTAGATGACCTCCAAGAGCCCTGCACACTCTGTTCTTCTCTTACTGTTGATGTGGTGTTGCAAATGCTTGCCTGGAGGTAATAACAACCACAAGCGAGGCTTAAATGTGCGGTATTGCAAACCCAGCTTTAGTCACCCCTGGGATGATTGATGATTCGAGCCAGCTGTGGCACGCCACTGCAGTCCAGAGGTTAAAAAAGCTGCGCCTTAGAAACCACATCCTGAAACCACCTCCTGAGTGTCTGGACAGGTGTGTGTGTGTTTCTTATCCCATTCAAATTGTCGCATCCCGGTGCCGTGCCCCTTTGCATCTCTTCCCCGGCCCTCAAAGGGAAGCCGAGATGGCGGATGGCAGCCAGACTTACTTTGACCCTTTCTCGAAGTACCCCAAGAAGACCCCAAGGGAAGCAGGACCCACCTCTGCCCAGGCAGCCCCACATGTCTGGACCACCCTGGAGGGGGTGGTGGTGGAGAGAAGACCTCCTTCCCCCTTGAATTACCCAGCTATCGACTCAAAAAAGCCAAGATGGCTGTTGCAGCTACGATTGCAATCCGTTGCCAGAGCTATTAGGAAAGCAGCCTTTGCAATATTATTTTGGTGTCAAAAGAGAGTTTCCTCTCCTCCCGCAGGCAGGTTGTCAGAGAGAGAGAGAGAGAGAGAGAGAGGAGAGAGAGAGAGAGAGAGAGAGAGAGAGAGAGAGAGAGAGAGGTGAGGAGGACTAGAAACATCCTGGAAGAAGCACATGTGTGCGTGTGCACAAAACACACACAGAAAGACAGCAACTTTTTCCACAACTCATTCTAGGAGAGCGGGGAGAATGTTTTACCTCCCTGCTTAAAAACTGTATTTGTTGAAAAAACGTTCTTTCTCTTTTTCTTTCTTTTTTCTTTCTTTCTTTCTTTCTTTCTTTCTTTCTTTCTTTCTTTCTTTCTTTCTTTCTTTTTTATTTGATTTATATGCCGCCCTTCTCTGGAGACTCAGGGTGGCTTACAATGCGTTAAGCTTTCTTCTTTTTTCTTTCTTCTTTCTTTCTTTCTTTCTTTCTTTCTTTCTTTCTTTCTTTCTTTCTTTCTTTCTTTCTCTCTCTCTCTCTCTCTCTCTCTCTTTCTTTCTTTCTTTCTTCTTTCTTTCTCTTCCTCTCTCTCTTTCATTTTCCTTCCTCTCATTTTTCCTCCCTCCCTCTCTCCTTCCCCTTTTCCTTTCCTCTCCTCTCCTCTCCTCTCCTCCCCTCCCCTCCCCTCCCCTACTAATACCACTTTATAATATCTTGGTAAGGCCACACTTGGAATCCTGCATCCAGTTTTGGTCACCACACTATAAGAAAGGATGTTGAGACTCTAGGAAAAGTGCAGAGAAGAGCAACCAGGATGATGAGGGGACTGGAGGGCTAAAATTATATGAAGGAACGGTTGCAGGAACTGGGTAGGTCTTGTTCCAGGGGTGTCATACTCGGTCTGCGGGCCAGATGCATCATGTGCTGGCCACGCGCACCCCCAGTTTAGCGAAGGGGGGAAAAGTCACAATATATCACATGATGACAATGTGATGACGCTAATTTGACAGCCCTGGCCTAGTTTAATGAAAAGAAGGATTATGGGGGACATGATATTCCAGTACTTGAGGGGCTGCCCCAAAGAAGAGGGGGTCAACCTATTTTCCAAGGCACCTGAAGGCCGGAGAAGGAACAATGGATGGAAACTGATCAAGGAGAGATTCAACCTGGAAATAAGGAGAAATTTTTCTGACCGTGAGAGCCATCAACCCATGGAACAGAAGTTGCCTTCGGAAGTTGTGGGAGCTTCATCCCTGGAAGCTGTCAAGAAGAGACCGGACTGTCATCGGTCAGAAATGGTGTAGAGTCTCCTGCTTGGGAAGGGAGGGTTGGACTAGATGACCTACAAGATCCCTTCCAACTCTGTTAATCTGCATGTATCTGTATAATTACCCTGTGGAACTCATGGCCACCAGATGTGGGGATGCTGCCAAAGGCAGATTAAATCAAGAATTCGAAGAATTAGTCATTAATCAGGCATCTAAATAATATAGTTAATTTGACATGCATCCGGCAAAGCAGACGATAATGTGGGCTCAGCGCTTGTGCCGCGTGGGCCGAGCACTATAAAAGGGAGCCAGAAAAGCTGGACGGGCAACTTTGCTTCACTTCTTCCCTCTTCTTTCCTTCGCAGACTTTTTTTTTTTTTTCCCGCGCTCTCCTTGAAGGCAGCATCGTTGGAGGCATCAGGATGTTGCAAGTCTTCTCCTATCTCAGCTCCGAGGTCGACTGGTGCGAAGCCAACTTCGAACACTCCGAATATATTGCTGAATATTACAACTCGGTAATTCCTCCGGTTATTGTGGGAGAATTGGTGGATGCTCCATTTCCCCCCCCTTCCTCCTCCTCCTGCCCAGCCATTGGTGTGGGGGGGGGGGGAAATTAGGGTGCTGGGTGGATGCTCCATCACGGGAGGTTTTCAGGAGGAATAGAGTGGGTTGGGATGAAGGGCTCCTTAAGGTCTTCCAATAGCTCAGGGGCTGCCCTAGAGAAGCATGGGGGGGGGGTTCAAGCTATTCTCCAAAGGACCTGAGGGCAGGACAAGAAGCAACGGCTGGAAACTAATCAAGGAGAGAAGCAACCTGGAACTAAGGAGAAACTTCCTGACAGGGAGAACAATTAATCAGTGGAACAGAGGTTGCCTCCAGAAGTTGTGGATGCTAAAAAAAAAGAGATTGGACAGCTATTTGTCTGAAATGGTAGAAGGTTTCCTGCCTGAGCAGGGGGTTGGACTAGAAGACCTCCAAGGACCCTTCCAACTCTGATTCTATTCTATTCTATTCTATTCTATTCTATTCTATTTTACTCTATTCTATTCTACTCTATTCCTTATTCTATTCTATTCTATTCTATTCTACTCTATTCTATTCTTCATTCCAGTATTGTATGCTATGCTATGCTATGCTATCCTTATTCTCTATTCTATTCTTCATTCCACTATTCTATTCTATTCTATTCTATTCTATTCTATTCTATTCTATTCTATTCTATTCTATTCTATTCTATTCTATTCTATTCTATTCCATTCCATTCTATTAGTCTCTTCTCTTCTCTTCCCTTCCCTTCTCTTCCTATATTCTCTTCTCTTCTCTTCTCTTCTCTTCTCTTCTCTTCTCTTCTCTTCTCTTCTCTTCTCTTCTCTTCTCTTCTCTTCTCCTCTTCTCTTCTCTTCTCTTCTCTTCTCTTTCTCTTCCCCTTCCCCTTCCCCTTCCCTCTCCCACTCCACTCTATTCCACTCCATTCTATAATTTCTACTCTTCCTGCCTTGAGCAAGGGTTGGACTAGATGACCTCTGGGGCGCCTTCCACCCTAGGATTCTAGGAATATTCTACTAATTGGCTGTGGGCACAGGTCACCAAGGGATGACCTCAAAGCAGTCAGGATGACTTGCTGCATATGGCTCCATTCGTGCCCACCCATCAGTCAACAGCATCCCCCACCTCCCTCAAGGACAAACGAGTTACCCCATCGCCTTGGACATGTGGGATTGCCCAGCTACTGAAAAAGTTGCCTCTGCTACTTTCAGCTGACTCTCCCTCACGTGCCGGCAGGATTTTCCCAGTCAAATCAGAAGCCAGCCCTGTCCTGAGGTCTAGAATCTTGAATTTTCACAGCATCAGGCCTTCACTCGGCAGCAAGGGGCAACTTGAACGCGGTGGGTTTCCTTTTCTGTGCCAACCATACATTTCTCAACCTTTAAACCTTGGCCACTTTAAGATGTGTGGACTTCAATTCCCTTAGCCTCAATTAAAGCCTTAGGAAGACCACGCCTAGAGTCCTGCACCCAGTTTTGGTCACCACACTATAAAAAAGATGTTGAGACTCTAGAAAGAGTGCAGAGAAGAGCAACCAGGATGATGAGGGGACTGGAGGCTAAAAATAAATGAAGAACGGTGGCAGGAACTGGGCCTGGCTAGTCTAGGGAAGAGAAGGACCCGGGGAGACAGGATAGCATCTTCCAATATTTGAGGGGCTGCCCCAGAGAAGAGGAAGGGGGTCAAGCTGTTTTCCAAAGCACCTCATGGCAGGACAAGAAGCAATGGGTGGAAGCTAATCAAGGAGAGATTCAGCCTAGAAATAAGGAGACATATTCTGACCGTGAGAATCATTTTCAACCCATGGAACAGAAGATGCCTTTGGAAGTGGTGGGAGCTTCATTACTGGAGACTTTCAAGATGAGATTGGACTGCCATTTGCCCAAAATGGTGTAGGATCTCCTGCTTGGGTGGGGGGTTGGACTAGATGACCCACAAGGTCCCTTCCAATTCCCTTAATCTGGTATTTATCCCAGAACTCCCTAGCCAGCACACTCTTAATAGGCCGAGGTTGAGAAACGGTGGTTGGGATACACTTTAATCAAGAACTGGACCGAGAAGTCGAAACTCTGCTTCCTGATGTCCCAGCTTGGCTCCCAATGGGATCAGCAAAGCTAGCTGGAAAATGAGAGCTCGGCCTGTGAGCAAAGCCTGAGCAATTAAAGCAAGGAACAAGGAAGAAGAATACGCTTAATAATTGGTTTATGGTCATTGGCTAGACCATTTCTCTGCAGTTTCGTTTCCTTGCAACCTATTGAACCATTTCGCCAAAGCCCCTGAAGGCAGAACGAGAAACAATGATGGGAAACGAACCAAGGACAGAAGCAACCTGGAACTAAAGAGAAATTTCCTGATAGAGAGAACAATTAACCAGCGGAACAGCTTGCCTCTGGAAGTTGTGGATGCTCCATCACTGGAAGTTTTTTAAGGAGAGACTGGACAACCGTTTGTCTGGAATTGTTCTGGCCCAGCCTTAGCAGAAGCAAGAAATGGACTCCCGGTCACGAAAAATGCCTCCTTATTTACCTCTTGTGAATTAATTGCACTCACCCACCCAAAAGTCCAAGCAAGAGCCCTGCAAGGAATTAATGGCAGCAACAGACCTTATCAGTTCCTTGCGATAATTGCCAGGCCGTGAGCTCCCAGCCGAAAGGCTGCAAATTAAGTTCTGGCAAGCAGTCGTCGTGGCACGAAACACCATGAGCAAAATCTCCAGCAATACGAACGGTTGTCTCCTACGACCACCACTCCCTTTTCCTTTTCCTTATTCCCCAGCCAGGGAGGGGCCATTCAGTGTCCACATGTGCTTTGCTTCCCAAGTTGACTCCTTGTCCTCCGTTGCTCACCTCTCCTAAGTGCTCTGCGCATACGTGCATCTGGAACAGGCCCCAGCTCTTCTTCCTCCTCACTCATCTCAGCCTCCGAAGGCAACTGCCTCTCCGGTGGATGGGAAATGTCAGATGGCCCTGGCTCTATCTTTGCATCCGACGCAGAGCATCCATCAGAGCCTTCCCCAGACTCCAGATCTGGCCCAAGTTCCTCCCCAGCCTCCTCATCGTCCGAGTCTGCCGCCAGCTCCACTGGTAGCTGGTGGGCCACAACAGGAATGCTTGAGCAGGGGGCTGGACTAGAAGACCTCCAAGGTCCCTTCTAACTCTGTCATTCTTGCAAACCGGTTTTGCTTCCATTCAGTGGTATCCGTCAGAAGTCAAATCTATTCAGGTTAACCAGACTGTGACACGGAGCAGGTTTCCAATGAGTACATCTTGTAACTAGGTTTTTATTTTTATTTTATTTATTTTATTTTATTAGATTTATATACCACCCTACTCCCGAAGGACTCAGGGCGGTGAACAGGCACAAAAATAAAATACATAAATACAAAAATTTAAAAGCAAAAATAAAACCAGATTAAACAATTTAGCCCGAGACAAATTTAAAACATCCCAATAATTTAAAAACAGATTTAAAATTTTCAATTTAAAAGAAAAGGGGGGAAAAGGTTAGGCCAGGCCAGCTTGCTGGAATAGGAAGGTCTTAAAAGCGCGGTGGAAAGTGTGCAGGTCCGGGATCCTCCGTATCTCCGGGGGGAGCTCGTTCCAGATAGTGGGTGCCCCCACAGAGAAGGCCCTCCCCCTGGGGACTGCCAGTCGACACTGTTTGGCCGATGGCACCTGGAGGAACCCCTCTCTATGAGAGCGTACCGGCGGTGGGAGGCTGTTTGTGGTAGTAAGCGGTCCCGTAAGTAGCCAGGTCCTAAGCCATGGAGCGCTCTAAAGGTGGTAACCAAAACCTTGAAGCGCACCGGAAGACCACCGGGAGCCAGTGCAGCTCGCGCAGGAGGGGTGTTACATGGAAACGCCATGTTGCTCCCATTACCACCCGTGCGGCCGCACTCTGCGCCAGTTGGAGCCTCCGGGTGCTCCCCATGTAGAGAGCGTTGCAATAGTCCAGGCAGGAAGTGACAAGGGCATGAGTGACTGTGTGTAGGGAGTCCCCAATCCAGAAAGGGGCGCAACTGGCGAATCAGGCAAACCTGATAAAACGTCCTCCTGGCCACAGCCGTCAAGTGCTCTTCTAAAGGCAGCTGTGAGTCCAGGAGGACCCCCAAATTGTGAGCCCTCTCCGTGGGGGCCAGTGATTCGCCCCCAATAGTCAGCGATGGCATCAACTGACTATATTGGGACGTCGGAAACCACAGCCACTCGGTCTTGGATGGGTGGAGCCTGAGCCTGGCAGAAGGTGAGGCAAGAATCTGATTTCATCCTTTAGATTGAGAACATCTTCAGTTGCAATGCCTCGCTGATTATAGAGTAGGCTTACAGGTGCTAAGCCTTCAAAATAGATCACTTGAACTGGAACAGAAGGTTCTGGAAATGCTGCCAAGCACTGGGCCCTACCTAACAAAATGAAGTGTAGAAACAAGTCAAGTCTTACACTTAGGCAAGAAAAACCAAAAGTACACATAGAGACTGGGGAAACCAGGCTTAATAGCAGGGACTGTGAGAGGGATCTGGGAGTCTTAGTGGACAACCAGCTAAATAGGAGCCAGCCGTGTGCAGCGGCAGCCAAAAAAGCCAAGGCAATCCTAAATTGCATTAACAGAGGGATACAATCAAGATCAAGGGAGGAACTAAGACCACTCTTTAAAGCCTTAGTAAGACTACATTTAGAATACAGTTTCCAGTTTTGGTCACCACACTATAAAAAAGAAGTTGAGACTCTGGAAAGAGTGCAGAGAAGAGCAACCAGGAGGATGAAGGGACTGGAGGCTAAAACATATGAAGAACGGTTGCAGGAACTGCTGCCTAGTCTAGTGAAGAGAAGGACCAGGGGAGACAGGAGACCATCTTCCAATACTTGAGGGGCTGCCACAGAGAGGAGGAAGGGGGTCAAGCTATTTTCCAAGGCACCCGAAGACAAGGAACAATGGATGGAAACTGATCAAGGAGAGATTCAACCTGGAAATGAGGAGAAATTTTCCGACAGTGAGAATAATCAACTGATGGAACAGAAGTTGCCTTCAGAAGTTGTGAGAGCTTCATCAAAAGATCCCTTCCAACTCTGTTAATCGGTTAAATTGGTGTCGGGTAGAAATTAAGAGTCTGCGTGGGGTGTGAATTGTAGAATCCAAGGTCGGGAGGGCCCTTGAGGTCTTCTAGTCGAGCCCCCCTCCCAGGGCACCAGCAACCCTCAAGTCATCCAATCCTTTCTGGAGAACTTCCCATTGATGGAGCACCGTGACTTCCGGAGACAGGTGAGAGAGGCCTAAGATTCACGTTTCTTGCGGTCAGGAAATTGCTCTCAATTTTGAGGCTGGCCATTCCTTCTGTGTGGGTCACCCTTCGAATACAGATCCCAATCAGGACACATTCCTGCGGGCTTAGTCTATTAATAGCCAGCTCATCAGGAGAAGGAGTCCCGTGCCGTGAAAACAGAAGTGGTTTGCCCTCCATTTCTCCCTTCTTCTCCCTTCTAGAGTTGAGGAGGCTTGATAGGCACAGGTGACCCAACTAGCTTCGTGCCCAAGGCAGGACTTCAACCCACAGTTTCCGGTTTCTGGCCTGGTGCCAGCAACACTATGCCAAGCTGACTCTTCAAATAAAATAAGATAAGATAAGATAGGATAGGATAGGATAGGATAGGATAAGGGTAAGGATTAGGATAGGATAATAGGATAATAGGATAATAGGATAAGGTAAGGTAAGGTAAGGATAGGATAGGATAGGATAGGATAGGATAGGATAGGATAGGATAGGATAGGATAGGATAGGATATTATTTTATTATTTTTATTAGTTCAATTTATATGCCGCCTTTCTCCGGAGACTCAGGGCGGCTTACAGTGCATTTTAAAAAAAACCATTATAAACACATTTAAAAATTAAAACATTAAAACCCATCCACACCATTCATGGCCGGTTCTCACAAGATCGCAACAGCGAGATCAACGGATAAGATAGGATAGGATAGGATAAGGTAAGGTAAGGTAGGTAAGGTAAGGTAGCGTAGCGTAGCGTAGCGTAGCGTAGCGTAGCGTAACGTAACGTAATGTAACATAAAACATAACATAACATAACATAGCATAGCATAGCATAGCATAGCATAACATAACATAACATAACATAACATAACACATAACATAACATAACATAACATAACAATAATATTGAACAGACGTTGAGATTTTGGAAAAAGTGCAGAGAGGAGCGACTAAGATGATGAAAGGCCTGGAGACTAAAACGTATGAAGAACGGTTGGAAGATTTGGGTTTGGCTACTCTAGAGAAAAGAAGGACGAGGGGGGACATGATAGCAGGATTTCAAGTATTTGAGGGGCTGCCCCCAAAGAAGAGGGTGGGTCGGCCTATTTTCCAAAGCACCAGAAGGCAGGACGAGAAGCAACAGATGGAAACCAGCCAAGGAGAGAAGCAACCTGGAATGAAGGAGAAACTGCCTAACAGCGAGGACAATTAGCCAGGGGAACTTCTTGCCACCAGAAGTTGTGGGGCCTCCATCATTGGAGGTCTTTAAGAAGAGACTGGACAGCCATCGGTCTGAAATAGTATAGGGTCTCCTGCTTGAGCAGGGGGCTGGACTAGAAGACCTCCAGGGTCCCTTCCAGCTCTCTTCTATTCAAGTCTTCAGGTGTCTTCAGGTTGAGAAACGCTGTCTTAGACCAGGGCTCTCCAAACTTGGCAACTTTAAGATTTGCGGACTTCAATTCCCAAAATTCCCCAGCCAGCCACGTAAGACTGAGGAATTCTGGGAATCGAAATCCAGAAGTTTGAAAATTGCCAAGCTTGGAGATCACACACACACACACACACACACACAACACACACACACACAACACACACACACACACACAAATAGGAAAAATGAGGGAGAATTCAGAGGCAATCCTAACTCTCTCTGCAGCCCCCCATCCCTCCTTCTGCCCCGGTGGGCTCAATAGCTCCCCGGGGGTCAAAGACTTTGCCCCCTCTGGCAGATTTGCCCCACGTGGGTTTCTAACATTGTTAATTTTTTTGTCTCTTTCTCTTCTCCCTCCCTCCCTCCCTTTCTTTCCTTTCCTTTTTCCTTTTTTCCTTTTCCTTCCTCTTTTTTCTTCCTCCCTCCTCCCCCCCCCTTTCACCTCCCTTTTCTTTCTTCCTTCCTTCCTTTTTTCCTCCTTCCCTCCATTTTCCTCCCTCCCTCCCCCTCTCTTTCTCCTTGCCTCCATTTTTCTTCCTTCCTTCCTTCTTTCCTCTCTCCCTCTCTCCCTCCCTCCCTCCATTTTCCTTCCTTTTTCCCTCCCTTCCTCTTTTTTCTTTCTTTTTCTTCCTTCCTTCTTCCCTCCCTTTCTCTCTCCCTCCCTCCATTTTCCTTCCTTCCTCTCCTCTCTCTCCCTCCCTTTTTCTTTCTTTCTTCCTTCCATCTTCCTTCCCTCCCTTCCCCTCTCTCCCTACCTCCATTTTCCTTCCTCCCTCCCTCTTTCTTTTTTCTTTCTTTTTCTTCCTTCCTTCCTTCTTTCCTCCCTCCCTCCCTCCATTTTCCTTCCTTCCTCTCCTCTCCCTCCCTCCATTTTCCTTCCTTTCTCCCTCCCCCCTTTCTTTTTTCTTTCTTTTTCTTCCTTCCTTCTTCCCTCCCTTTCTCTCTCCCTTCCTCCATTTTCCTTCCTTCCTCTCCTCTCCTCTCCCTCCCTTTTTCTTTCTTTCTTCCTTCCATCTTCCTTCCCTCCCTTCCCCTCTCTCCCTACCTCCATTTTCCTTCCTTCCTCTCCTCTTCCTCCCTCCCTTTTTCTTTCTTTCTTCCTTCCATCTTCCTTCCCTCCCTTCCCCTCTCTCCCTACCTCCATTTTCCTTCCTTCCTCTCCTCTCCTCTCCCTCCCTCCCTTTTTCTTTCTTTCTTCCTTCCATCTCCCTTCCCTCCCTTCCCCTCTCTCCCTACCTCCATTTTCCTTCCTCCCTTCCTCCCTCCCTTTCTTTTTTCTTTCTTTTTTCCTTCCTTCCTTCTTTCCTCCCTCCCTCCCTCCATTTTCCTTCCTTCCTCTCCTCTCCCTCCCTCCCTCCCTTTTTCTTTCTTTCTTCCTTCCTTCCTTCCTTCCTTCCTTCCTTCCTTCTTCCTTCCTTCCTTCCTTCCTTCCTTCCTTCCTTCCTTCCTTCCTCCAGTTCAGCAACGTGGCCTTTTTCATCCTGGCCCCCATGATGTTGTGGCTCAACACCGATTATATCGGCTATCGTCCGGTGCCAATTCGGGGTTTCGTCATCTTGCAGCTGTTTATTGGTAGGTTACCATGAAGGCTCCTGCTATCAGCCCTGCGCGGTAGACCCCCCAAGCCTCAGCATCAAGAGGACTAGTTCCATCTTTATTTTAAGGCTATATTATCTCCGTAAAGTCCAAAATTTCCGTTGCCAAGTGAGACAGGTGAGTTTTGCCCCATTTTACGGCCCTTTCTTGACACCGCTGTTAAGCGAATCACTGCCTTTGTTCAGTGAGTCACACGGTTGTTAAGCGAATCTGGCTTCCCCGATGGATTTTGCTTGCTAGAAGGTCACAAAAGGGGGAAATCACGTGACCCGGGACACTGCGACTGTCATAAATATGAGTCAATTGCCAAGCGTCGTAAAATGAAGCGAAGCTTCACCGTCTCCCTTAGCAACACAACTTTGGGGCTCAATTGTGGTCGTACGTCGAGGAAGGACACTTTGGAGAAAGCACAGTCCTCGTCTTATGACCGTAATGGAGTAACCCTGACAGTTACGCTCGTCAGTCACGATGGTCGTAAAGCAGGTCATCAGGCCGTTGATCTGATTTGATGACATTTTTTCCCAATGGTCGTTAAGGGGTTCTGAAGCGCGCACAGGATGGGCCTCATTGGCAGCCCAGAGGCTTTGCTGGTGAGGAGATGGCCTGTTTGAGCAGGGGGTTGGACTAGAAGACCTCCAGGGTCCCTTCCAACTCTGTTACTCCACTAAGTCGCCCCTCTTCCTCCCCAGGTGTCTTCTCCTTCTATTTCCACATGACCCTGAGTTACGCCGGGCAGCTCCTGGACGAACTGTCCATCCTCTGGACTCTCTGCGTCTCTTACGGCTTCTGGTTCCCAATCCGCTATTTCCCTTCCTTCATCAAAAACAGGTAAGGTTTCACCCCCGCCCCCTCCCCCCCCCCGGGCAGCTGTTCCCTTCCACCTGAAGGGCAGAGGGGCGGAGGGGGGGGAGGGGGGCCCCAAAGGTGCCTGCTGGCGTGGCAGAGGGAGGCCGAAAGCTATTGGACTGGGCAGGCAGCCGGCACCAAGGCCTAAGAGGGTCCTTCAGTTTGGGGGCAGGGAATCAAAATTGCAGCAACCTAGAACTAAGAAGAAAATTCCTGACTGTGTGAACAATTAATCAGCGGAACTGCCTGCCACCAGAAGTTGTGGGTGGCTCCAACACCGGAAGTTTTTAAGAAGAGACTGGACAGCTATTTGTCTGAAATGATGTAGGATCTCCTGCCTGAGTAGGGGGTTGAAGTCCCTTCCAACTCAGCTGTTCTGTTCTATTCTATTCTATTCTATTCTATTCTATTCTATTCTATTCTATTCTATTCTATTCCATTCCATTCCATTCCATTCCATTCCATATTTTCTATTCTATTCTATTCTATTCTATTCCATTCCATTCCATTCCATTCCATTCCATTCCATTCCATTCCATATTTTCTATTCTATTCTATTCTATTCTATTCTATTCTATTCTATTCTATTCTATTCTATTCTATTCTATTCTATTCCATTCCATTCCATATTTTCTATTCTATTCTATTCTATTCTATTCTATTCCATTCCATTCCATTCCATTCCATTCCATATTTTCTATTCTATTCTATTCTATTCTATTCTATTCTATTCTATTCTATTCTATTCCATTCCATTCCATTCCATATTTTCTATTCTATTCTATTCTATTCCATTCCATTCCATTCCATTCCATTCCATTCCATTCCATTCCATTCCATATTTTCTATTCTATTCTATTTATTCTATTCTATTCTATTCTATTCTATTCTATTCTATTCTATTCTATTCTATTCTATTCCATTCCATTCCATTCCATATTTTCTATTCTATTCTATTCTATTCTATTCTATTCCATTCCATTCCATTCCATTCCATTCCATATTTTCTATTCTATTCTATTCTATTCTATTCTATTCTATTCTATTCTATTCTATTCCATTCCATTCCATATTTTCTATTCTATTCTATTCTATTCTATTCTATTCTATTCTATTCTATTCTATTCCATTCCATTCCATATTTTCTATTCTATTCTATTCTATTCTATTCTATTCTATTCTATTCTATTCTATTCTATTCTATTCTATTCCATTCCATTCCATATTTTCTATTCTATTCTATTCTATTCTATTCCATTCCATTCCATTCCATTCCATTCCATTCCATTCCATTCCATTCCATATTTTCTATTCTATTCTATTCTATTCTATCCTATCCTATCCTATCCTATCCTATTCTAATTTTCTATTCTATTCTCTCTGCGGGACGTGTTGGATGGTGGGGAAACATCTGGAGCCAGAGGTGGGCAAAGAGGTTTCTCAAACGTTTAGGTGGGAACAGCGTTTCTCAAGTCTTGGCAACATTAAGAGGTGAGGACTTCAGCTCGGGATTCTGGGAGTTGAAGTCCGCTCACCTTAAAGTGGCCAAGATTGAGAAATGAGAACTGGGTCCTCCGAGAACGTGGAGAGAAGCCAGCAGAATTCTGGGAGCTGAAGTCCACTTGCCTGAAGGCAGCCAAGGGGGAGCAATGCTGGCCAAGCAGTTCAACAAACCCCAAACACAACAAAAAGGAGGGATTGGCAGAGAAAGCTTAGCCCCTCCCCACACCCCCAAAGAAGTTCGCACTAACAGAGTTTGGGGTCTCCTTCCAATGTGCTGCACCACCTCAGCATCGGATAACGCACGAAGGGAGGTTGGGGGTGGTGGTTGGGGGGCTGAGCATTGCCCACTCCCACGGCTGCACTCCAAGTCCAGCGGACGGCCAAAATGGAGTTATTCAGCCTGTGTTTTACAGGCATTGCCAACTTTTGGGGATGTTGCCCTGCAGACTGGCTGCAGCAAGTCACTTGCCTGGGGGTGGGGGAGGAGGAGGAGGAGGAAGGAAGAAGGACAGAAGAGGAAAGGAGGAGGGAGAAGGGGAAGGAGGAGAGGAGGAGGAGGAGGAAGGAAGAAGAAGGAGAGGAGGAAAAGGAAAGAGGAGGAGAGGAAAGAGATGGGGAGGAGAAGAGGAGCAGGAGGAAGAGGAGGAAGAAGAAGGAAATGAAAAAGAGGAGAAGGAGGAGGGGAGGAGGGGGCGAAAGAAAGAAAGAAGAAAGAGAAAGAAAGAAGATTGAGGGGGAGGAGAGGAGGAAGAATGAAATGAAAAAGAGGAGGGGAGTGGGAGGAGGAGAAGAAAGAAAGAAAGTAAGTAAGAAAGAAGATTGAGGGAGAGGAGGAGGAGGAGGAAGGAAGAAGAAGGTGAGGAGCAAAAGGAAAGAGGAGGAGGAGGAGGTGAGAGATGGGGAGGAGGGGGAGAAAGAAGGAAATGAGGAAGAGGAGGAGAGGGAGGAGGAGGAGAAGAAAGAAAGAAAGAAGGTTGAGGGGGAGGAGAGGAGGAGGGAGGAGGAGGAAGAAGGAAATGAAAAAGAGGAGGAGGGGAGGAGACGGAGAATGCGAAAGAAAGAAGAAAGAAAGAAAGAAAGAAAGAAAGAAAGAAAGAAAGAAGAGGAGGGGGAGAAGGAGGAGGAGGAAGGAAGAAGGAGGAGAGGAGGAAAAGGAAAGAGGAGGAGGGGGAGAGAGATGGGGAGGAGAGGTGGAGGAGGAAGAAGGAAATGAGGAAGAGGAGGAGGAGGAAGGAAGGAAGGAAGGAAGGAAGAAAGAAAGAAAGAAAGAAGGAAGGTTGAGGGGAAGGAGGCAGAGGAGGCCCCCTTCTCCAGGGTCAATGGCCTGAACGTGTCTTTTCCTCCCTTAGGGAGCAGTTCCTCACCTTTGTGGCCACGGTGACAGTGACCAGCACCCTGATGTCCTTTGTTAAGCCGGCCCTCAACGCTTACATCCTCAACTGCGTGGCGTTCCACCTGCTGTACCTGGCCTACGTGGAAGTGCGGAGGTAAGCAGGTTTCCTCCCAGGCTGCCCCGGGGGCCGCTGACCCTCCGAAGGGAAGAGGGCGGGCAGCTGAGATTTGGGCCCTGAGTCGCTTTGCTCAGGGCCCTTGTAACTTCGGCCACTAAACGAACGGTCGTAAATTGAGGACTCCCTGTGTTCAGTCGCAAAGCCCTTGCAGGAAGCCTCAACCCAGCTGCCGCTTAGCAAAGCGAGACCCAGGTGGGGGGGTCCATATTTGCAGGCTGGGATACAACGGGGAGGCTCCCTGGGATCAGAAGCTCCCCCCCACCCCGTGGCCTTGTTCTGCTGGACGAAGGACCGCTAAGCCTTGACCCCTTCCGCAGGTGCAGCAGCCAGGCTGTCTCGCGCGCAGCATGGACCATGACCTTCTGGTGGGTCATCGCCATCAGCTGCTGGCTGGTGGACAAATTTTTCTGCGGCTTCTGCCAAAGACTCAACTTCTGCTACCTCCACAGTTTCTGGTAAGAGGGAGGGTAAGAGAGATGGAGGGGGGAGAGAGAGAGAGCGAGGGAAGGAGGGAGGGAGGGCAGGAGGGAAGGAGGGAGGGAAGGAAGGAGAGACGGAGGGAGAGACGGAGGGAGGGTCGTGAGTTGGCTGTGGCGAGTTGCCCCAGATCACCCCCAGGCGGGACCCAGAGACGGCGGAGGGGATGAGGTGGAAGTGACTGAGGCCGTGCGGCTTCCCCCCACAGGCACGTCTTCATCAACATCGCCCTCCTGCATTGCATCACCCTCATCCTCTTCTTCGACATCCAGTACGACCTGCCCAGCAGCGAGCCCTCCATGGAGTACTGGCCTAGCAGCAGGTTCCCCTTCGCGCTGCCCTACGTCAAAATCCAGAAGCCCCTGAAATGGTGCTAGCGGCACGGCCAGCGGATCAGCTGGGGCAGTCAGCCACAACCACCCCATTGTGTCCTCCAGGATTCAACCAGCAGCTATTTATGGGGGCCTCGGAGGGCACAGGAAGGAGGCGGCAGGGACTGTGGGACTGTCTGCAGGCCGCCTCATCCCCGCACCGTGCCCTCGATCGCTTGTGCATTCACCCCTCCAAAAGGAAAAAGACAAATCAGAGTCCGGAAATTCACCAGAAACTCAAATTTTTCTTCTCTAAAAATGCCTGCTTCTCTCCAAAAATATCTATGGAGATTCTCAGTCCTCCAGGTCCTGGTTGTCCCAAAGGTGCTTTTTTCAAGGGGCAACTGGACGTTCTGGTTTTTCTTTGAAGGCGTTTCGCTTCTCATCCAAGAAGCTTCTTTGCTCTCTCCAAAAACATGAGATATAGAGCTGGAAGGGAGCTTGGAGGTCTTCTAGTCCAACCCCCTGTTAAAGCAGGAGACTATAGCATTTCAGAGAGGTGGCCTCCAGCCTTTTCTTAAGTACATTTTTCTAGCCAGTTAGAAATCCATCTGGCGGTGATGCTATCTAGCCCACATTTTCCTAGCTTACCGAGAAGTAGGTTGTGGTCTACTCTGTCGAATGCCTTGCTGAAGTCTAAGTCTGCTATCTCCACAGTGTTTCGCTGGTCTACGAATTGAGTCACTTTGTCAAAGGATGAAATGAGATTGGTTTGGCACGACCAACCCCTGCGGGCTCCTAGTTACATCTGTATTTGTTTCTAGGTCTTCACAAATCTGTTTATTGATTCTTTTGTCCCCAGTATCTGCCCAGGCAGTTTTTAAAGTGGTTTTTTTTTTAAGTGCCGTGTCCTAAATGGCCGCGCGGGGGATTATGGGAGCGATGGGGCACTCCCATGTGACACCCCTCCTGCGCGAGCTGCATTGGCTCCTGGTGGTCTTCCGGGTGCGCTTCAAGGTGTTGGTTACCACCTTTAAAGTGCTCCATGGCTTAGGGCCTGGGTACTTACGGGACTGCCTTCTGCCGCTGATAGCCTCCCACCGGCCGGTACGCTCCCACAGAGAGAGACTCCTCAGGGTGCTGTCGGTCAGACAATGTCGGCTGGCGACCCCCAGGAGGAGAGCCTTCTCTGTGGCAGCTCCTGCCCTCTGGAACCATTTGCCCCCGGAGGTACGAAGGATACCAGATCTCCGGGCCTTTCGCCGTGCCCTCAAAACTTTTCTTTTCCATCAAGCAGGGCTGGCGTGAACCCCTCCCCCTTTTTTAGCTCTTTTTAGTGTTTTAGCTTTTTAAGTGTAAATTGGGTTTTAATTGGATTGTTTTAAACTGTGGGCCATAGCTGTCTAATTCTTTTAATTGATTTTAAATTTTGTATTGGTATGTTTTTTATCCTTGGCCGTGCACCGCCCTGAGTCCAAATAGGAGAAGGGCGGTATATAAATTGAATAAATAAATAAATAAATAAATAAATTTAAAGGGAGAAAAACTCAAGCAGGAGACCCTATACCACGGGTGTCAAACTCGAGGCCTGCGGGGCCATTCTGGTCTACCCAGTGCAAAGAAAAAACCTGCCAGGAGTTTGGGGAGTGGCGTCAAGCTGGCCACGCCCACCCAATTGGCCACACCCATCCAGCCGGCCACTCCTCCCCCCCTCCTCCCCCCCCTCCGAGGTCAACCACAGCCCTGATGCGGCCCTCAATGTAATTGAGTTGGACACCCCTGCCCTAAACCATTTCAGACAATTGACTGCCCCGTCTTTTCCTAAAAAAACCCTCCAAGGACCGCATTGGATTGGCTCTTCTGGCAGCTGCAGCACACAGCTGGCACAGGCTTCCATAGTGGCCTAGTGTAGGCCCCTCTCACAGGGACGATAGCTGTGCATTAGCAAAGCATGGTGCTCGCAGGAGAGAGGGCACAATCGGCTGATGGGAGAATTGGCACGGTCTACGTCTCCCCACCTGCACCCCTCCAGGGAAGCCCAGCCCTCCCTCTCTGGGGCGTGGGATCCTAGGGGTGTTGCAAGGCCACGGTCCCCCCCAAAAAGTCAATTCCCCGCCCCCATTTTCGGGTCTAATGTTCCTAATAAAAACAACTCCAGTTTAAGTTCTATCTTTTGTTGCGTAATTTCTTCCAGCCATTTTTTAATTTTACACCAGTAATTTTTTTGTATTGGGGCTGGGCTTCCCTGCGGTGGAATACATATTGTTATGTTTGTCTTGTTTTTTAATCGTTTGCTTTTCTTCTTTTTTTTTTTCTGTTGTTTTTAAAGGTGAAAAAATGCATAATAAAAACTATTTTAAAAAAATAAAATAAAAGTCAAGATGTCAGCCGCAACATTGTGGTGGAAACTCTGACGCTTTGTTATGTGTGTTGCAAGGGCCATTGTGGCTTTAGCAATGATTCTGGAGAGGACTAGAGGCACTCTTCCCAGAGTACCTTGGTAGTACAGGGGTTTAAGGCACCCTGTTATTAAGCTGGTTATTAAGACCAGCTGCCTGCAATTACTGCAGGGTTCGAATCTCACCAAGGCTCAAGGTTGACTCAGCCTTCCATCCTTTCTAAGGTAGGTAAATTGAGGACCCGGATTGTGGGGGCAATAAGCTGACTTTGTATAAATATACAAAAGGATGAAGGCTATTGCTGAGCACATTGTAAGCCGCCCTGAGTCTTCGGAGAAGGGCGGCATATAAATCAAATAAAAAAAAAAAAAGAGTGATTTGTTGCCTGTGTCAGGTTTCGAGGTCATCTCAAATAAATTGCATTTCAAACAAAGTCTTTGACGAAAAACCCCCATTTATTAAGCACGACATTCTAACTCCGACTCCATCATAGCCAACTGACTTCCTGACCCAAAACCCTCCCTTTCCTTTCCCCACTCTTCTGCACTCATTGGCCATCTTCCAAGTCATTCTACCCTTAAGCTACTGCTCCAGCTCAAAGGAATTTCCCCCCTCCCATCCCATCTCCTAGGGGATATTATCTCCAGGGAAAATAAGTAGGTGAAAAGTCAAGCGTCCCTTTCCAGATGCCTCCGCTTCTCCTTACTAGAGTAAATGCAGCTTGAAGTGCTGACAGCCTGAATTCTGCAGGATGTCCTTTCTGGGACCTCACCTTGGCTTCTGTTCCCTTGGCTAAGCACACGGCTCCTTCTTTTCCCTTTTTATAGTGGAGTTCCCCAACCCTTGGGCCCAGGGGTGAAATGCTCCCAGTTTGGACCGGATTGCCCAATCCGGTAGCGATGGCAGCGGGTGGTTCGGAGAACTGGTAGCAAAAATCCCTGCGCCCCACCCCCCCATGTCCAGCTGAGCCGTGCAATCATCAGAGGCTTTTTTTAATTTTTAAAAGCATTTTTTCTACAACCTCTTCGGCCAAAAAAATGCTTTTAAAAGTAAAAAAAAAAAGCCTCTGCCGATCAGGCAACTCAGCTGGGATCGTCAGAGGCTTTTAAATGCATTTTTTTTTACAACCTCTTCAGCCAAAGAGAAAAAATGTTTTTAAAAGAAAAAAAAAGCCTCTGCCGATCAGGCAACTCAGCTGGGATCGTCAGAGGCTTTTGAAAGCATTTTTTTTTTACAAAAATGTAGAAAAAATGGTTTTAACCCCCACCAAGCCACGCCCACAAAACCGGTAGTAACAAATTTTACATTTCACCACTCCCGGGGCCCGCGAACCAGCACCAGGCCATGGCATGCCAGAAACAGGGCTGTGCAAACAAGCCAAGCCAAAAATCCGCGGGATGCAGGCAGGATGCAAAACCCACGTCCCCCTCCGGTCCACGGAACAACCTCTCTCCGTGGAACCGGCCCCTGCTGCCCAAAAGGTGGTTTCTAATTGCCCGCCCAGCCTCAATTGGTTTCTGGGGGTCCTTCTTAACATGACTCAGAATGTATGTAGCACCGTATTTGGGGCGGAGGGAAACTGGCCAACGCACAATAAAAGGGAACGGATTTATTTTCTCTCGGATTCAGAAAATTTCGTTCGGTTGGAGCTGTCTAGAATCGCATTCGCCCCTTTTTTTCTGCAGCCAGATGACAGTGGTGGCTCTGGGTTGCAGTCGATGTGTTTCCAGGACTCTTTTCCATGCGTGCCATTGATCAGCCAAAATCTCTTTTATCTTGCATGCAGCTGATTTGAATTGTCTTGGGAGGGAGGGAGGGAATAGAATGATGGAGAGTGGAACATGGAATAATAGGATTGAAGGGACCTTGGAGGTCTTCTAGTCCAACCCACTGGCTGCAAGCAAGAAACACTATACCATTCCAATCAAATGACAGGGAAGGAAGGGATGGAGGGAGGGGGCGAGGGAGGAAGGAAGGAAGGAAGGAAGGAAGGAAAAAATGAGAGAGGACAGAGCGAGGGAGGGAGGAGGGAGGGAGGGAGGAAGGAAGGAAGGAAAAAGTGTGAGGAAAGAGGGAGGAAGGGAAAGGAAAAAATGAGAGAGGAAAGAGGGATGGAGGAAGGAAGGAAGGAGGAAGGAAGGAAGGAAGGAAGGAAGGAAGGAAGGAAAAAGTGAGAGAGGAAAGAGCGAGGGAGGGAGGAGGGAGAGAGGAAGGGAGGAAGGAAAAAGTGAGGAAAGAGGGAGGAAGGAAGAATGGAAAGGAAAAAATGAGAGAGGAAAGAGGGACGGAGGGACGGAGGGACAGAGGAGGGAGGGAGGGAGGAAGGAAGGAAAAAGTGAGAGGAAAGAGGGAGGGAGGAAGAATGTAAAGGAAAAAAAGAGAGGAAAGAGGGACGGAGGGATGGAGGAAGGAAGGAAGGAGGAAGGAAGGAAGGAAGGAAGGAAGGAAGGAAGGAAGGAAGAAGTGAGAGAGGAAAGAGCGAGGGAGAGAGGGAGGAGAGAGGGAGGGAGGAAGGAAGGAAGGAAGAAAAAAGTGAGAGGAAAGAGGGAGGAAGGAGGAACGGAAAGGAAAAAATGAGAGAGGAAAGAGGGATGGAGGAAGGAAGGAAGGAAGGAAGGAAGGAAGGAAGGAAGGAAGGAAGGAAAAAGTGAGAGAGGAAAGAGGGAGGGAGGGAATTCCTCAGCCAGTATTTATGGACTTGAACTCCCAGAATTCCCAGAATTGGCTGGGGGATCAGTCTTAAAGTTGCCCAGGTTGGAGCCCCAGCCCCTGGACCATTACCAAGCCAAGGAAGGGGTGGAGATCTGGGGAGGGGTAGCCATTTCTGAAGCTGCTTCAGGTTTCATTGGGGATCCAGTAGAGGGAAGGAGGTCAAAGCAGCCGCAGAGGAAGGCCCTTCCTTCCTCTTCCACAAGAGCCAGAAGATTCGGTGCTGCCCTGGGGCGGAGGGAGGAGAGAATACTTCTGCTACCCAGGCGCTCCACAACAGGCCTCAAAGTTTTGAACCCCTGAGGTCCTTGTAATTGTCTGGATGCAATGATGTTAGGATCAGAGGTGGGTTTTTCAGCAGGTTCTGACCAGTTCTGGAGAACCGGTAGCAGAAATTTTGGGTAGTTCGGAGAACCGGTAGTAAAAATTCTGACTGGCCTCACCCCCCATCTATTCTCTGCCTCCCGAGTCCCAGCTGATCGACGGGAGGAAATGGGGATTTTGCAGTAACCTCCCCTGGAGTGGGGTGGGAATGGAGATTTTACAGTATCCTTCCCCTGCCACGCCCACCAAGCCACACCCACAGAACCGGTAGTAAAAAAAAAATTTGAAGCCCACCACTGGTTAGGATGTGATCCAATCTCTTAATGCAAAACTTTACTGAATACGGTACATCATTTTCGGCACAGATGTGGGCAAAACCAGAGCTGGCTAATTCCTGCGTAAGATTCTCCCTCCCCCTATTAGATCAGGTCACATTGTCCAATTGAGTCTCATTGTATTGTTATGAGAAAAAGTCTTTGGCTCTGGCAAACACCTGCCAAAGCGACCTTGGTTCTCACAGCTGTCTTCTGGATGTCAGAAGCCTGCATTCCCTCTCCCGTAGTTCGTTGGCAAAGCTGGGAAGCAATAATGGCTGCAACAGCAAAAGCGCACCGTTAACTTAGTAACCCGGTTGTTAAGCGAATCTGGCTTCCCCATGGACTTTGCTTGTCAGAAGGTCGCAAAAGCGGAGCACGTGACCCTGGGACACTGCGACCGTCAAAAATATGACAGTCAATTGCCAAGTGTTTGTATTTTGATCATGTCATTGTGGGATGCCACACCGGTCATAAGTGTGAAAAACGGTCATAAATCACTTTTTTGCAGTGCCGTTATAACTTTGAACGGTCACTAAACAAAGGGTTGTAAATCGAGGACTATCTATAGCTTCACACAACAGAGTTTATGATTTAATTCATAGGCCACCCAACTCGCAAACAACTTTGGATGGCTTACAACTAGGAACACACACACAGGAAAGCATTTTAGGGATACAACTGATAAGAGGAAAATATTTGTAGCTCAGAGTTGAGCTGTGAGATCCTTAGTAACATCCTTAGCTACAGCCCTGGTGATATTAACTAGTTGGGCAATGAAATATCTGCAACAAAACCACCAAGCTTAGAGAGCACCAAAAATTCCACAGAAAAAGAAACTCGGATAAGCAGGGATTAACACCAGACAAACAATCAAGCAATACCTTAATCAAAGAACTACCAAGAGAAAGACTGCTCCTCCGCCAACACTGGCAGGACAAGCCACTTATATATAAACAGAGAGCAAACCCCACACCTCCTACTAGCACTGATGATGTTGCCTACTTGGGTAATGAAACATCTGTTGGAAAATCCCAAAGCCCAGAGAGCTCCCAGGACCCAGGACAAAGATGCCACCGATTGAAAGGGCAAAACATTCAAAAGGAGACCCAAACAAACCGGAGCCCCACGGATACTCTGCCCGCTCCCTGTGATAGCCAGGACCCAAATGGACTTGGAGACATTGTTTTGAAGGGGTGGGGTGGGTGGGTGGGTGGGAAAGGAGAGACCAGGGAGACCCAGGAGGGGCCAGCCATGGACAGATCCTAACTGCCACACAAAAGGCAGAGCTTGAATTAGACTGTCAGGGCGGCCATCTTGCCTTTTTTGACAGCCCCTGCAGGTTTCAGGGATGGGGGAAGGACACACCTCCGATTTGGGGGAGAGCCCTCTTGGTGCCCACATATTTCTTTCCTTCCATAGATGTGACTCTTGGAACATCCAAAGGAGGACAATGGGTGCCCTCGACCGTCTGCCCACCCCAGAGACCGTTTGCCCCATCTTGGTTCTTTCAATTACTTCTTTTGCCCACCCTTCCGCCCCCAGCCCCTTCCTCTCTCCCCACCCCCCGCCCTGCTGCCCGTCCATCCATCCATCCATCTGTCCCACAGGGGTCAAGGGATGCAGAACCTTAAAGGACCCACCTGGAACCCGTTCCTGAGTAACCATGCAAACAGAAGAAGGGTGCCCATGGCAACGGACTCCAGGAAGCCACGCCCCTCCCTCCACGGGGGTCCAGATGGGAAGACGGTCCTTCAGCCCCCAGAAGGAGCATGCAGCAGCCGAAAGTCTTCTACCCCCAGCACGAGACCTACGCCTCTCGACCCTTAGAGCGACCGGACGGGCAGCAGCACCCCCGAGGGTTTCCGGCGTTTGTCCTGCCCGAAAACCTTGCCTCTGTAGGTAGGCATCCCTTGCTTGACCCATAGCCGGAGTGGCAGCCCTCGGGAGGGCTCATCTATGCCTTCCCTGGCTTGGACCCTCTTCTAGGAGGGCACAGTGCCCCATTGCAACTTCCTGGACCCAGCCGGACCTGGCTGACATCTCCAGGGAGCCCTCAGCTGCTGCCCGAGGAAAGGAATTAATCTGTTTTATGGGTTAATTTTCCTCCTGGGTTCATTTTTAATGGGGCATCTTTGCTTTCCTGCCCCCCTTGAAGGGGCAGGGGTGCAATCCCCCTCTTTCATTGCTTGGACCCCCCCATCCCACCCGAGGGGATGCCCTGACAGGTGAAATTCTCGGCTGGGCCAGGGGTGGTAGATTTGCACCATTTCTGCCAAGAAAGAATCAATCCGGACCCCTTGCTCTCAACATTGACCCCTCTTGAAATTCCCTGGTGGGACTGGGGGGTGGGTTTAAGATGCCCCTTCGCCCAGGATGTAGCTGGTTTCCTACCACCCCCTTTCCCCCTCCCAAAAATTCAGTCTTGGAAGGAGACGCAAAACTTCTTCAAACTTCTGCAGCAGTGAGAAACCTGTAGTTGATGCAGCCTTCTGTTCCATGTTTTTTTTCCGATTGTCTCACTGAGGAAAGTTTGGAATAGCAATTGCAACCTTCACTTACAACCCAAACTTAAATTAAACTGTTATCCAGCACATATAGGAGGCCAACAGGTTAAAAATGAACTTCAGAAGGCATGGTCAAGCTAAACCAGGATTCGCGGCCCCTAAAAGCTTGCAGCCACACTTACATCCAAAACCTACACTGCTTAAAATGGGAATCCAGAGTTTCGAAACTCAGCCAGAAGCTGTTCTGCCCCAGCTACGGACCCCAAAGAACACAGCACGCACGAAGTCTGTACAAACCTTAGTTTACTAAATTAGATAAGTTTTTTTTTCCCCAAACAAAGGCTGTTCATTAACTTTCTTAACAGCCTACAAGAATCCAAAGAATTCTTGAATTCTGCGAGCTGCACTGGCTCCCGGTGGTCTTCCGGGTGTGCTTCAAGGTGTTGGTTCTCACCTTTAAAGCGCTCCATGGCTTAGGGCCAGGGTATTTACGAGACCCCCTGCTGCTACCGATAACCTCCCACCGGCCAATACGCTCTCACAGAGAGGGCCTCCTCCGGGTGCCGTCGGTCAAGCAATGTCGGCTGGCGGCCCCCAGGGGGAGGACCTTCTCTGTGGGGGCACCCCCCTCTGGAACGAGCTACCTCCCGGAATACGGCTGATTCCGGATCTCCGCACTTTCCGTAAGGCCCTGAAGACGTTTTTATTTCAGCAAGCCGGCCTGGCCTGAATAGGTTTTAGGGGTTAATTTTTTAATTGTATAGCTTGGGGTTTTAAATTGGGGCGGCCGTTTAATTTAATTTATTTTTAATTCTTTTAACTTTTATATTGTATGTTATTTTAATTCTCGGCTGTTCACCGCCCTGAGTCCCTTCGGGGAGAAGGGCGGGATATAAATTTAATAAATAAATTAAATAAATAAAATAATCGTAATCTTACTATGGTTGGCAGAAAGCCCAGAAGCAATTTGCAGAGAATCCAGACGCGAAGGAGAGTGAACTAAAGTTGTTCCCTACAAATTGCTTCAGTCGGCGTTCCTCCTTAAATAGGCTAAGGGAGTGGCCAATTAACCCCAAGCCCTACTCTTGAGGAGACCTCCTCCTGAGGAGCCACTCCTGTCTTTTGGCAGCTCTGTGCACCTGTGAATTGAGAAGAGGCTCCTCCTCTTCGTCCTCTTCACTTATGGGAGCTTCTGGAGGTTCTGAAGGCCCTGGCTGAATCCCCGCCTCTGGCACCACATCTTCTCCAGCCTCCTCACTGTCCGACTCGAGTGCCAGCTGCACAGGCTGCTGGCGCAGCACCACACCAGCCTCCTCACTGTCCGAATCAGCCACCAGCCGCACAGGCCACGTACGGGCCACAACAGAAGCGGTAAATGAGGAGAAGCCACCAATCGTGGCTTAATCGAAGAACCCTGGAATGTGGCTGAATCGTCTTGTGTTGTCGTTACAGGGACGCCCAGTTTGTACCACCCACCCAGTCAAGATCTTTGCGCAGCGCCCCCAGCAGGTAAATCTTTTGTGGTGCGTAGAAAATAGCCATTGTGGCAGAGTGGCGTTTGTGTAACACATGGCTTGTCCCTTTTTTGCCCGCCATTGCGGTTAACGTCTCATCTCCAAAATGCAATCCATTGGTGCAATGGTGCAATGTTTTATGGTCATTGTGGAGCGGGTACATAAAAATTACGATTATGGGGTGGGCACATCAATTCACAGAGTTTGCTGTCAACTATAACCCTCAGCCTAACTGTTTTTGGAGGCGGGTGTGAACAGCGAATAAAAGCAGATGTGATCAATGGGTGCGAAAAACTAAAAAAAAAAAAAAAAGCGGGGGGGGGGGGAGAACAATAGTTATTATTGTAAAATTCAGATGTGGAACCGGACGGAATGAAAAGGAAATTGGACCCATTTTTAAAAAAGGTTCTTGGCAGGAAAATTGTGGAAGTTGGACAGGCATCTTCTAGGGATCCTGAGGATGGGTGGGGGAAGGTGGGAATCACCCCATTCTGGAGGCAGAGCTAGCCTCCCCCCCACCGTCCAGGGGAAAACATCAGGATTGGACACTGTGGTTTCCATCAATGTTCCTCTAATGCACAAGATGAATGATTCATG